>CM049584.1:30468642-31049002 GCA_027123335.1 Amphiprion clarkii | reverse complement strand
CGTTTCCACTCCGTCTACATCAACGGAATGCACTGAAACTTTGCCCCCACTAGCTTAGCCTCGCTGTAGCCGCAGCTCAAAGGGGCATGTCCTATCTACTCATTCATATCTATGAGAACAACGGTGGCTGCATATAAGGACGCCTGACGTTGATTAGCTGCGTAAATACCATTATTTACAGTCTATGGTAAATACATATGTGAATCGCATCATTGGCTGCAGCAGCCAGTCACCGGTCACTCACTGACTCACATTGAAAAATAGCACAGAATGAATTGTTACGTGTTTATTTTATTTTCAATTTAGGTAGGATTTTTTTGTGTGCGCAGCGCAGATTTTCTGTGCGCGGAGACCGTGTCAGCAGTGCGCAATTGCGCAGCTTAGAGGGAACAGTGCTTACAAACCCACTTGCAGGTTTCTGAGGTTCAAGTAAGTCGACATCGTTATTTTGAAAATGTTGAGTAAAGGTTCAGTGAAAAGAAGAAGGGAGGTGAAGAGGAAACAGGAAGTACCAGAAGAAGCCTGAAAGTTTTCTTTAATGTGACAAAAACATGAAAACATTCCAAACTCAAGTTTGACCTGTTTGTGAAGAAAGTTACAACAAAGTTCCCCGAATTTACCCAACAAACCCCCAAAAGTGTTTCTCTAATAAGGATTACCAAAACGTAGAACCATCAGTGAAAGAAGAGCAGACGCCGGCTAGAGGTTTCAGAAAAGAGTCGGTCAGTTTCAGGCAGAGTCAGTAGTGTAACAGCTCATCAGCACAATAAATACAAACAAGTGTTATCAGATCAGCTCAGCACCAAATCAAGAAAATTTACACCAAACGATGAACAAAACGTTTGTTCACAGTCTGTATTGCTGTTTGCTCGTTGATCAAGTTTCTCTACAGTCTAACGGTAATCAATAAAACAATCCGATCGATCCTTCAGATTGACGGGACTCCAGGGAATGGAAGTGGAGAAAAACAAGTCCCCAGGTTCAGTCAGAGAAAAACGTCTGTTCATAAACGACTTGGTAAAAAATGCTGGAGGTCCTTCGAGGATTCTTCTAAAAAAATTCAAACGCTTCGAAGAGTCGTTCGGTTTCAGACGAGAGAGAATAAAAAGAGAAGCAAATCAAAATGGCTTCAGATCCTTCATCTGTGGAGGAATAATTAGACTAGTGTAGGGTACAGAAAGACGACAAAACAGAGACAGAAGACAAGAAACAAAAAACACTGAATAGAAAGATAGAAACAGGAAGAAGAGAATAAGAAACAGCAGAGTACAGCCCTGTGCAATATCACTGAAATGTCAGATGATTCTAAATTGTATCCCCTTACAGTAATCAGATTACTTCTAAGTTGAACAGCAGATATTTCCTCTGATGAACAATCGAAAACAAAGACTTCAGAAAGACTATATTGAAAATTCAGGCCCAAAAGTAGAAACTCAATGCAGCAAAAGAGTCCAGCTGTGATTTCCAGTCATTTTAACTGCATCAACGTGGTTCTAAATGAGCTGAGAACATCATAACGTCCTCAGTTGTGGACCTATGGACTGGGTCTATCTATGTCTGCATCATGGCTCCACATGGAAAAGAACAGAACAGAGGAAGTGAAAAATCTGACTGAGAGACTCGACAAAGATGGAAAAAGATACAAGAAGATCAACTAAAAACCAGTGCAGCAGAGAGTCAGCAGTAATCAGGAGGTACAGAAGGAGTTTGGTGAACATATGAACCATTAATAAAGGTGCAATAACTTTCTTAGTACAAGGGGTCCCTGTTTTACGATGTGATTGACCTACAGCGTTACATCAGAACTGGTTACGTGAACTAGTTGGCGAGTGGATGAATAAGTCGTCACGCGGCGCTATAAGATGGCTTTGTTTACGTTATCCGGTAGTACGCCACCTTGGATTGTGCTACATTCGTTAACATTTTACCCTTCATTATGGCTCCCAAGCATGATCACGTTGTAAAAACAGTGAGACACATTGTGTAATATTCTAGTCAAATGATTCATACATGCATGAAAGTCATTCTTATTCATGACTTTTAGAAAGAACTGAACAATATCGTGATGCACGTAATGGCTTTGTTTACATTTTCGCCAGAGTTCCGACTTACGACTTCCATTGATCCATAGGAACAGAACTATAAAGTAAGTTGAGGCCCGCCTGTATTGTATTTAGTTCCTGCTGCAGAGCCTGTATTTTTACTCCGCCAAGGAATGCAGCGGAGTTATGTGACGATCGGCGTAAGTTTGTCTGTGAATCTGTCTGTGTGAAACATAACTCAAGAACGGATTAAGGGATTTCAATGAAATTTTCAGGGAGGGTCAGAAATGACACAAGGACCACCTCATTAGATTTTTGGCAGTGATTATAGTCTGGATGCACGGATTTGTTAAGGATTTCTCACTGCAAGATATAGCGGCCAGCACGGCGTCACTGTAACCATGACAACAAGTGAACGCTATGTCAGTTACCTGCATCAATTCACTCAACCGGCTACATGTTTTGGTCACGCAATTCGTTATCTGTACATAATGTACACATGCACAAATCATGCCTGTGCTCACGCATTTATTTATTTATTTAGTTAGTTTGTGGGTCGATCTATATTAAATGTCCAGATTCTATGTTGCTGTGATTTCTGAATACACAAAGTGAGGAATGAACAGTCCTGACAGAGAACTGCACTCTCTGAATGCTTTTCTAGTTAATATAGTAAATCTGAACTGTTAGTTTTGAATTTGACATCAGAGCAAATACTCTGCTGTTCAACTCAGAAGTAATCTGATTACTGTCAGGGGGCACTATTTAGAATCATTGGACATAAAGGCTCTACTCACTGTTGTTTACTGTGCATTTAAAAGAGAGAACGAGGAATAATTGAAGGTAGGAACAGGATGAGGAAGAGGAGCAGGTAGTTTAAGATGAAGAGGAGTATCAGTGTGCATCTCCTCTGTAGTGTAACATTAAATTCAAGCAGGAAGAGGAGGAGGAGCAGATGACGAAGAGTGTTGGAGTCACTGATCCTCCTGCAGAAGCAGCAGATGATGAAGACGATGAGGAGGAGTTGAGCTCCTCATGTGGAGCTGCTGATCCTCCGGTGGACGGCCTGCAGCAGCAGCAGGGAGTATTCCTCCAGCAGCGCCGCCGTCTTCACCTCCCCCACCCCTCCCAGCATGCTCGGCGAGCTCAGCGGAAGAGAGTCTAGCTCTGCCCTCATCGCCTGGAAGGCCTCTGATAGGAGGAGGGACATCTGATGCTGTTCGGGGGTGGAGTCATCGGCGGAGGAGCCGCTCACCTGGAGGAGGATCGAGGTGAGTTTCAGAATGAATCCAGTAGAGCAGGGGAGTCAAACTCATCTTAGATCAGGGGAAACATTCAGCCCAGTCTGATCTCCAGTGATCCAGACCAGTAAAACCACGGCATAATAACCTATGAACAACCACAACTCCTAATGGTTCCTTTGATTTAGTGCAAAAAAGTACATTCTGAAAATGTTCACAATTAAGGAATTATCTTTCTACAAAACATCATGAACAACCTGAAATGTATGAAGAAAAATTAATTTTAACAATATTCAGCCTCAGTTTTTCATTTCCACATTACAACTTCCAGATCACAGTTAATCTACAAAAAGGCACAAAACTTTTAGTCACAAGTACCTGGACCTGAATGATACAGGATTTTCCTTTATGATCGAAACTACAAAAATCAGACAAAAAAAACAACAAAAACAAGACAAAATATTACAAAAATGAGACACAAAACGACAAAAGCGAGAAACAAAATGATAAAAAAAAGACGAACGACACGAAACAAGAGACAAAAAAATTGATTAAAAAGTAAGAAAGCACAAAAAATAGACAAAAACATGATAAAAAATTACACAAGCGAGACAAAAAAACACAAAACGACGCACAAAATGACACACAAAACAACGAATAAAGCAGAACACAAAATGACAAAATAAGACAAAAAACACAAGCGAGACAAAAAGGGAAACACAAAACATGAGACAAATGACAAAAATCAGACAAAAACATGACAAAATATTACAAAAATTAGACACAGTGACAAAAGAACATTCAGCAATCTAGTATTTTACTTTATGATCAAAACAACATGTCTAGAAATTATTTTAAATTTATAATTTTAAAATTTACAATCTGCAGTTAATGCAAATTTATGTTTATACACTTTGAGGGCTGGATTGGACCCTCTGGAGGACCACTTTTGGCCTGCGGGCCGCATGTTGGACACCCCTCCAGCTCCAGCTAACTGGATCCATCACAGACTGTAATGCAGCGTCACATTCTTACCTTCCTGTACAGGTGTGTCGCTCTCTTAAAGCAGCTCTGCAGCTCATTGGTCAGAGCCCTGCAGGTGTCGATGCTGATTGGCTGGTCTGCACAGAGAGCGAGAGTAGAAATTCATGAACAGGTTTTCAAATTTAAACAATGACATTATATTAAATTACAACTTGGTCTGATTTCCAAGATGGAGGCAGATCAAGACTTTCTACCTGATCAATATCAAGTGAATCCAAGTCTGACCCTGTGAAACAGTAAGAGGCTCCACCTGGTGGAACAACCAGGTACTACAGTTGATCTACAATATACTTTCTAACATGCACGTAAGAACACAAGATTTCTCCGTCTTTTGGAGCATGTGGGCTCACAGTACATCCTACCCTCTAATACTACATTTACCCTCTAATACTACATTTACCCTCTAATACTACATTTACCCTCTAACACTACATTTACCATCTAACACTACATTTACCCTCTAATACTACATTTACCCTCTAATACTACATTTAACCTCTAACACTACATTTACCCTCTAACGCTACATTTACAATCTAACACTACATTTACCCTCTAACGCTATATTTACCCTGTAATACTACATTTACCCTTTAGTACTACATTTCAGACAGTGTCCTTTGGGAGCTTTACAACAATGTTCCTGAACATCTCGGTGAATGCAGCAGTTCATTTTTTCCTGAATGCATTTCAGAGCTATTCAGGTGACCAGCACGTCTACTTGAGGTGTATATTATCATGGAAAATGGTATCGAATTGGGACTTGGTATCAGCAGATACTAAATATTAAAGGACTCGGATCAAAACTGGGCAAGACAAAAACTCCGTTACAAAGGCACTGAAATGATGGAAGGAGCAAGAAAGAGAAGACAACAGAAAATAAAAAAGGAGGACAGAGGAGTGAAAGGTCTCACCCATTGCAGAGGACAGGGAGGAGGGTGAGGATGAGAGGCCGAGCCAGATAGATGACAGGATGAAGGGATGAAGAGGAGGATGAGAGTCCAAACCTGCATCGTCCACCTGCCCTGCGCTGCTGCCTGCAGGTGTCTGAGGCTCCTCCTCCTGCCAGGGGGGAGTCAGGGGGGAGACGGAGACCGGAGGTGGCCGTGATGATGAGGAGGAAGACGAGGAGGCAGTCGACTTGGAGGAAGGGGAGAAGGAGGCAAGTGAGGGTTTGTCTGGCAGTGGCCTGCTGCTGCCGGGGACACGAGCCTGAAGACCACGGGGGGGAGGGACCGTCTGGTTACCATGGTTACCCAGAGATGAAGACGAGGAGGGGCACGAAGAAACAACAACTGGGACCACGGCAGCATGAGGGGGCGTGGTCAGAGCTGTGTTGGATGGCACCACAGCGGCGACAGGAGGCGGAGTGTCTTTGACCTGAGAGGAGGAGGTTACCACCGACGACAGTGATGTCACTGCAGGCTCCTCGGTGGGTTCCACGTTGAGGCCATCGCCCACGGAGACAGAGCGGGACATCTTTGCCATGGAGCTGGCCGTGGGGCTCATGTAGGAGCGTGACGAAGCTGCAGTCACAGAGGATGAAGAAGACTTCCTCGGTGTATTGGCGGCAGCAGGTGTAGCGGCTGTTTCCTGCTGGGGGGACCTCGGGGAGGCGGGGGTGGGTTTCTGGGGGGGCAGTGCTGTGGATGGGGGGCGTCTGGGGGAGGAGGGGAGGGTGGTGGGACGCTGAGGAGGGAGCAGCAGCTGAGGGGTGACCTCTTTGGATGGACGAGAGGTCACCTGGGATACAGAGGGGTCACCTGATGGAAAGAGGCAGGAAGTGTTATTCAAAGTCCTCCAAGAAAAATCCAGAATCCTCAGAGACTTTGTGCTTGTCATGAAGGACTTATCTTGATAGACTTTGAGCTTCAAGACACAAAGGACTTCAGTCCTCCAAGACAAGTCCTTCATGACAAGGACGAAGTCCTTTCACACAATTTGAAGGTCCTCCAAGACAAGTCCAGGTAAGTGCAAGTTTATCAGAGACAAGTTTAAAGTCCTTCAAGACAAATCTAAAATCTGTAACATAAGTCCTTAAAGATAAGTCCTTCAAGAGTCCTTTACGACAAATCTAAAGTCTTTCAAGATAAAGCTTTCAAGACATGTCAAAAGTCCTTTAAAACAAGTCTTTAATCTTTTAAGATAAGTTCTTCATGACAAGTCTTAAGTTCTCAGAGACAAACCTTAAGTTAAGACAAGGGTCGAAAATTCAAAGTCCTTCAAGTCAAGTCCAACATCCTTCAACACCTTCCTTCCATCCTTTAAGGTAAGTCTTAAGTCTTGTTTGGACAGTTCATCATCACCATGCTACAGTCTACCTTTGTGTCAGGTGGGTAGAGTGTTACCTGTGTCACTCAGCAGACTGTGGACTGACTGAGCCTTCCGAAGTCCAGTGGAGGAGTTGATATGGGATGCAACGGCCCTGGCTGTTGGGCCCAGGTTCCTCCTGGACTCCACAGTGGTTTGGACCTTCTTCTTCAGTGGCGAGGGCCGGTAAGCCTGCTGACCCGAGGACGATTCCTCCTCTACCTGGCTCTGGAGCTGGTCTGGACTTTGCTGGATCTGGTTCTGAATGTGATTAGGCGTTTGGTCCTGGTTGGTCCTATTCTGAGACTTTACTTGGTCCTGAAGTGAGGAGTTCTGGTCCTCGTTCTGTTTTTGGATTTGGTCCTGGTTCCAGGCCACCCTCCTGTCCTGGGTCCTGGTGTGGTTCTCATCCATCAGAGGTCGGACCTCAGATACCAGAGGACGGGCCTTTGCCTCCCCTTCACCTCCCCCGGTGTTCCGAGATGGAAGAGGAAGCACAGACCGGCTGAGGACAAAGAAAAGGGAAGGAAAGCTTTAGTAGCAGTGCAGCTATAAGGATTCATGTTCAGCTGAGGAACATTCCTGAATGGGTTGACTGAGATCTTTTGTTTGAATACCTATTAAGAGATACATCTGTGGTATTTGTAGTGATTTTTTTGGGCCTTGCTGTCTCATACTGCGTCTGAGGGTTCAGGTGATGAGTGATTGTGCTGACTGATTATTATTGATCAGTGTGGGATTCAGTGTTTTACCTTGCAGATGAGTTCTGGGAGAGGAATCTGGAGGAGATGCTGAGACTCTCACTGGAACTGTGAGACGCTCTGCTCGGACTTCCTGTAAACACACATTAGACATGTTTTGTTGTAAAAAAAATAGGTTTGTGACTAAAGATAGCACAGTGTTTCAGCTACATTCTGTCTTTAACTTGCAGCAGCTGTGGTGGTTGCGTTGGTGGTTGTGTTTGTTGTGTTGGTTGTGTTGGTGGCTGTGTTTGTGGTGTTTGTGGTTGTGTTAGTGGTTGTGCTGATGGTGTTGATCATTGTGTTGGTGGTTGTGTTGACAGTTGTGTTGCTGGTTGTGCTGATGGTTGTGCTGATTGTTGTGTTGATGGTTGTGTTGGTGGTTGTGTTGATGGTTGTGTTGATGGTTGTCCTGATTTTTATGGTGATGGTTGTGTTGATGGTTGACCTGATGGTTGTATTGATGACAGTGTTGGTGGCTGTGTTGGTGGCTGTGTTGATGGTTGTGTTGATGGCTGTGTTGATGGTTGTGTTGATGGTTGACCTGATGGTTGTATTGATGACAGTGTTGGTGGCTGTGTTGGTGGCTGTGTTGATGGTTGTGTTGATGGCTGTGTTGATGGTTGTGTTGATGGTTGCGTTGGTGGTTGTGTTGGTGGTTGTGTTGGTGGTTGTCCTGATGGTTGTGTTGATGGTTGTATTGGTGGTTGTGTTGGTGGTTGTGTTGCTGGTGTTGATCATTGTGTTGGTGGTTGTGTTGGTGGCTGTGTTGGTGGTTGTGCTGGTGGTTGTGTTGGTGGTTGTGTTGATCATTGTGTTGGTGGTTGTGTTGCTGGTGTTGATCATTGTGTTGGTGGTTGTGTTTGTGGTGTTGGTGGTTGTATTAGTGGTTGTGTTGCAGTACCTGACACTGAGCGGTCAGCCAGTGTGACAAAGTGCTCCTTCAGAAACGCCTCCTGGTCTGGAGTCTGAGGGACGAGCTGAGATCTTCTGTCCTCTCCACCTCCACGTCCTCCTCCTTCATCGTCCTCGTCCTCCATGTCCAGCTCAGAGGAGTTTCCGTCCATACTGAGTGGTTCTGTGGGCTCCGAATCTGACGGACACAAGAAGAATAACAGGTTAGACTGAAGACAAACAGGTCAGTATCTGTCTCTCTGTCCTCTGATTGGCTCACCGTCTCCTACAGGTCTGTCTGGACTGGACAGTCTGGAGTTGAATCCCAGCGAGCAGCCACTGTCTGGACTGGGTTTGTCCTGTCGTCCACCTGCAGCAGCAGGACACACCTCCTTCACCTGGAACTCACTGACAGCAGGGGGCGGGGTTTGTATTAGAGGTGGGGTTTAGAAGGTCAAGTGACGTCACATAGACGTCCCTGAACTTGGACAGGAAACAGTCTTACCTGCCTGCCAGGCTCACTCTGTCCTCCCATTGGTCAGGATACAGCACCGGGTCCTCCCTGTCTGGGCTCTGATTGGACAGCAGGATGAAGTCTGGCCTCTGATTGGTCCTAGTCTTGTCATCCGCCTGAAAGGACAGAATCATTAACATCAACTCCACAACTAAAAAAGACAAAAGTTCACTTCCAAACTCTTTCAGGACCACATCATGGTCTTCAGGTGATGTCTTGTTCTTACCCATGCTGTGGCGACCTGCAGGCTGACAGTACTCCCCAGTTCCTGATTGGTCCTGTGAAGCCCCACCTCCCCACCCTGACCCCTCCTCCTCTGGCTAGGGGAGTGGCTTTTGTCGAGGGGGCGTGTCTTCACCTGGATAAACAGGCCAGTAGCATTCAGTTAATCTCTACAATCAGGTGTTTTCTAAATGCTTTGGTCTCCAGAGTAATAATGGGTTCACTAACCTCGTCCTGCTCCACCTGCTGCTCCTCCTGTTCATCAGGACAGAACGAGTCCAGCATCCTCAGGTCCAACATGGACTTCACCATCAGGACTTGGTCAGCGCTGTCCGTCCTCCTGGACCAGCGACGGCGAGGAAGTCGACCCGCTGACGTCTCCTGAGGAGCACGAAAGCATTAAAATGGTTTTACGAAGGTTCTCAACAGGTTTCCATCATGTTTATTCAGCAAAATCTGTCTTTAGGGCAACTTTTCAAGACTTTAAAGACAATAAATGTAAGGATTTATAGACCTGAAGTTAATTTGTTCTATTTTTAATGAACTAATTTGTACATCTACACTACCATTCAAAATTTTGGGAGTGTCCTTACTTTTGAAAGAAAAACTGTTTTATTTCGATGAATATAGCATTAAATGAATGATAAATCCAGTGTAGACAGTGTTCATGTGGTAAATGACTATTGTAGCTGGAAACAGCTGATTTTTAATGGAATATCTCCATAGGGGTACAGAGGAACATTTCCAGCAACCATCACTCCTGTGTTCTAATGCTACATTGTGTTAGCTAATGGTGTTGAAAGGCTCACTGATGATTAGAAAACCCTGCAGTTATGTTAGCACATGGAGAAAAGTGGGAGTTTAATGGAAAACATGAAATTGCCTGGATGACCCCAAACTTTTGAACGGTAGTGTAGATTCTGCTGCTAAAACCGGCTGTGCTTGAAGATTTGTTACTGAATAAAGAGGTTTTGTTTTATTTTTTGTTTTGATATGTAAATAATATATCTAGTGATTCATGTTTTCAATATGTAAATGTTCATGTTTAATATCTAAAACAGCAGAATGAAAAATAAATTCACAGGCTGATAATAAAACAAACACGGCCGGTTAAAATCTATTTACCATCTTTTTGTCTCTGCTGAACGTCTCATCCTTCGCTTCTAAGAGAAAAACAAACAAAAAACACAACTTTTATTATCAATATAAACACGATTTAATGCCAAAAAACTTCATATTCTGTTGAGTGTCAGGTGAACACTTCGGTCACATGACTTTCAGGTGAGTTTCCTGTTTCCATTCAGTGTTTAGCTGTTCACCAAGGATGATTCACATGCAAATTGACAGAATTTAATCAGTTTTAACAAATAAATGAATGATTTAATAGTAATTTTTAGTGGTTCAATCGCTCAGATTTTGTAGTTTCTTCTTCTTACTGTCATCCAACTGACAATTGTTCAGTTTTTTTATGTTACTTGCATTAAAAATGTGTGTTTTTGGGGACATCGTTGACTAGAAATGCGACCGTATCTTTAAGATGCTGTGTAACCATGGTAACACACCTGTCTCCTCCTCCAGACATCCTGCCGTGACCATATAAGGACAGCCGAGCTCCTCCCCTTCCTCCTCTTCCTCCTCCTCTTCCTCTTTGTCGCTGTCAGACGACATCGTGACGACTCGAGGACTCGACGTTTCCCGGCCGCTAAAAAAAACAAACACCATGTTTCCAGAGTTGTTTCCACAGGTTTTTCCTCTATTAGGTAAAACGTGCCGTCAGCTGATGCTTACCTGAGCTTCACGGCTTTCTGCTGAGGTGCATTCTGGGAGTTGGGGGCGGAGCTGGTGGGTCGCAGGTCGGCGAGTCGTTGCCTCATCCTGATGGTCAACTCTGGACTCAGCCGCCACACAAAGATGCAGCTACAGAAACACAAAGTTTTTAATGTTAAATATAAACACTGATGGATGAAGAGCGCTGTCGTCATGGCGATGAGGTGACGTCAGAGGTGAGGCATACCTGTCTCCTGACACGGTGATCAGGTGTCTGCAGTCGCTGCTGAACTTCAGCCCCGTTACAATCTCTGAAACACCAACAGGAACAATCATTCACTGCATTTCTACTCTTCTAACACAACAGTCGATGGTAGGATGAGGAGCGATCAGAAGGTTCTCAGACTACAGAAAAAACGTCAGGAGACCAGGTGATGTGGTTCTATCAGCATCCAGACCTGATTCCAGATGTTTCTGTAATTTTGGTGACCAGAGGAGGGTCTGTGGTTACCACGGTTACCACCCAGAGAACAAACAGCAGTTCAACAGTTAAAGAGAGTAGAGAAGGAGCTGCTGCTGTTTTTGTTTCACAAAACCAACACAGAGACAAAAAAAAACGACTGTGAAGACACAAGACAACCACAAAGAGGCACAAAGCAACTGCAACGAAATAAAGACCACAAAGAGACAAAAAAATGAACATAAAGAGACACAAAACCACCATAAAGGGATGTAAAATTACCATAGATATGCAAAACTACCACAAAGAGGCCCAAAAACAACCACAGAGACGCAAAATGATGGTAAAGAAACACAAAATAACACACAGAGACACTAACTGAATGCAAAAATACATTGAATAGTCACAAAGAGACAAAAAAACCCCACAAAGAGACACAAAACCATCACAAAGAGATGAGAAACGAACAAAAAGATGCACAAAATGTCCCAAAGAGACACAAAAACAACCACAGGGACCCAAAATGACTATAAAGAAACACAAAATAACATAAAGAGGCACAAAACCATGAAGAGATGCAAAACTACCACAAAGAGACAAAAAAGAATACAAAGATGCACAAAATACCCCAAAGAGACACACAACAACTTTAAGACACAAAAGACCACATAGACACAAAATGACAGCAAAAAGATGTTAAAATGCCACAGAGAAAAATACATCACAAAGAGATGTGAAACAACTACAAAGATGCAAAATGACTGTAAAGAAACACTGTTAGGAGAAAATTAAATGTTCACATGATCATACACGCCCTATATGCTTGAGTAATCCACATGCTGTAGCAATTATTTTGTCAATTATTTTGTCTTTACTTAATCGCCTCAGTAGCTCTCCATTCTGACTGTCTCAGTACTTTTCCATATGCTTACACACACCCACATGAGGACCAGTTCCTCCTACAACAGACATTCACACCCACTATTGTATGTTTGTTATAAATAAAGATACAAGGAACTGCTCAGCGCGCTCTATCTCTGCTCTGAGTGGGTGCCCTTTGTACAAAGAAATCGATGTCTCTGACTCCTTTTTTGATTCTCTCTGCAGGTGTCATATAAGCTGGGCTTTTCCCTGACATAATATCTTGGTCCTTCAAACCAGCGACCTAAGGATGGTTGTTCCGGTCAGCGACAGGAGGGACGACCCGTAAATCTGTCGACAGTCAGTCAACCACGTTGACTGAAAAAGTCCCAGGACGTGAATTCGGCTCTGGGCCGGGGTTAGAACTGGACCTCCTGCCGTTCGATTGGTCAATCATCCGAACATCAGAGAATCATTAAAGTGAGTATAAGACACGTAAAGATTCTGGGAATCTAGACAATTGTCAGGCCCGAGGCGGGCTGCTCGAGGCGAGCATTTAAAGTCCAAGGAGGACGAATAAAAAGCGCTATAGAACAGTCAGTCAGTACTGTTAAAAATACCCAGTCAGAGGTATTAGGTGTCCAGTCAGTGGCACAGGTATCCAGTCAGTGATACAAAAAAGTGTGAATGAGTCTGTTTGTGTTTGAGATACGCATATTATAACTTTAGGAAGTTGCGATCTCAATTTTTTGTTTTATCCGATTAGGATTACGTACAAGCGGTGTTTTGGGTAAGCTCTATCCGCAGTAAATTAGTTACTGTAGAAGCTTGGTAGAGGAACTTCACCCAATTCCACCTCATGTTTGTGACATCCTAAAAGGAACCTACATAGTTTACAACTAAATGAGTTTGGTAATTATATATTTCGTATCAATAACTAGACAAGTAAAACAGAATATTTTTGGACTCATCCATCTCCATTTGAAGCAGTACGTCTGCAAACGAGAATATTTAATGAATCAGGAACAATAAATGTCACAGAAGAAATACATCCTGATACAGCAGACGAAATAGTTTTCAAATTACATTGTTTCAGAAAGGGAAAGGCGAAATGGGCAATAAATCGTCTCAACCCTTGTCAAAAGATGGACAATTTATGGAGAAAAGTCATCCAGGAACAGGAGAATTAAGTATGAGATGGATGAGAAAACATAACTTTAATGGTAAATTGGACACAAAAGAGGTTCTAAATCTCCAAGTTAATCTGAAAACTGAAATTTCCCAAACACAAGGTAAAAAGAAAAAAGCCAAAAGACTTTGTACCCACATAAAGACCTGAACAAGGTTGTAGACCGTTTTAGAACGAGATCAGATAGTGATCAAGAAGAATATGAGGACATAGAAGACTGTGAGGACTGTGGATCGCCCCTGACTGAAGACGCACAGTGTCCACTCATAGACGTTGCGAACCCTAGGTTTGGCCAACCTACGGGCGAGCAAGACGACCAAGGCAGACCAAATGTTGACCAAGCCCCGACCATGCTAGAGGTATATTACTGAGTTATAAGCTAGAGGGACATGAACTCACAGACTGCCTTATAGACGTTTTGACATCTGACTGGCACAGAATCAGAGGTGACTATACTGGCACATTAGCTGGTCAGGTCCTGAGATATGATTCACAAAATCTGTTAGTACAGTGACAAGCACTGATGGAAAGAATCAAACGAGAATGGCCGCAACGGTCTAATTTTAACGCCATAACTGAAACCACCCAGAGAGAGGGAGAAAATGCAGCAGATTATAGACGTAGACTAGAAAAGGTCTACAGACAAAACTCAGGCGTTCCAGTAGATGAGGACGCAGGCAGCGCCTACCAACAACAGCTGAAAATGTTTTTCATAAAAGGATTAAGAACACCTGTGAGAGAAAAAGTGCAAAAACACTGGGTGCATCAAGACACAGGCACTGTAGAGCAGGCAGTAGAACAGGCCAAACATTATGAAAAACAGTACAAGGACAAGGAAGAACAAAAAACTGTTTTCCTTGTTGATGCGCAAAATGTACTCGCTTATCAGGGACACAACCCTTTCCCAGACAGAGGAAGAGGTCGAGGACGTGGGAGAGGCAGAGGGTTTGGATACAATCCCTCCCAGCCGCGTCCACAGCAGAGTGAGTCAGATTTAAGACGCAACGACAGACTAAACAATCGATGTTATATCTGTCACAAGCCAGGCCACAGGGCCAGAGACTGCAGATAAAACACACAGCAGTCATCGTGACTAGAGAACCAAACAGAAATTGAAACCCAGTTTGTAGAACAAGCTGCAGTGCAGGAAAAGGCTGCAACAAAATCACAGCCCATATGCACAACAACATCTGACATAAGTGAAGACACAGGCAGTCACATCCAACTTGACATTTTTAGCCTACTAAAAGACAAACAAGTCACAGAACCAATGAGAAAACTGACCATAAATGGAAAGTCATACATGTTCCTATGTGATAGTGGGGCATGTACCACGGTTGTACGTCAACCCTTTCCTGGAATGAAAATGTCTAACAAAACCATTTGGGTTAGATCAGCTTCCGGACATGTTATGCAGCAGCGTATGACTCAACCAGCTACCATAAGAGACCTAGATAGTGGACAAGAGACAAAAAAATCCAGTAATGGTAGATCCCTCCTGCCCTTTAAATCTTTTAGGAAGAGATCTTTTGACAGTTCTCAAAATAGCTATCATTCCCACTATGGATGGAGGAATGACAACTGCCATAGTGGAAGAACAAACTGAAATGTTCAGAGAAGGAATGGCAGAGCCACATTATTATTGGAGCCTCGATCTGACTGACTTGAATCAGACTGAGGCCCTTCTCCAACAAGCCAGAGAAAAGCTCATGAATGTAATGCAGGAAGGAAGAGAAGTGGAGGAGATGCCAAGCACAGAACTCCACTGCACATTGAGATATAAAAACACACCAGGTCCAGATGAGCGATACGACCAGCAAGTCCATAAACTGAAGAATCCAACCACAATCTGTGTCCAACATCTTTTTGTGTCACACACGGGTCAGAGTTGCTGCTCAGTTATACTGAGATCTGAACAACAGAAATTAAGTCACCAACATGACCCACATGTCTCCTTGACAAAAGATCATAGACATGAATGGAAACACATGAATGCGTTTGTAGAACGCGCAAAAAGACAAGATTATGGTCCACCCGATGAGTCAGGATGGTGCATGAGCAGAGAGATGTACATATGGAAGAAGACTGTAGGAAATTACACACCAGTCTCTCCACAAGCGCACCTGGACGCACCTGAATGACGCACCAATTTAAATTGCTCATTGGACGACTCACAATTACAAAAATTAAGCAAATTACCCAGACAAATATGGTCCAGTGGACCTACAGATGTGGGACTGATAAAGAACCTCCCACCAATACGAGTTGAGACAAAACCACATCCAAACATAGCCCTAAAGCAATATCCACTCCCAAAAGAAGCTATAGAAGGAATCTCACCAGCAATAGAAGACATGCTCAAAGCAGGGATACTGAGGGAAATTAAGGCTCCAAAATGCATCACACCAATTTTTCCAGTAAGAAAAACCACCTCAAAATGGCGACTAGTGCATGATCTGCGCGCAGTGAATGACATAGTACAGCCCCTACAGGCCAAGGTGGCAAATCCACACACCATTTTAAACAGCCTGAAGCCAACAGACAAATTCTTCAGTGTGATAGATTTGTCAAATGCCTTTTTCTCTGTACCACTGCATAAAGACTCCCAGGATTTATTTGCTTTCAGATTTAAGGATAAAACCTACACATATACTAGACTGCCACAAGGTTTCACACACAGTCCCACTATGTATTCACAAGCATTGCAGATGTCAATGTCCACCTGTCCCCAATTGAGAGACGGTCAAATGCTGCTTTACGTGGATGACATACTGGTGACCGGAATTACACAAGAACAATGTAAAGAAAATACACTGATAGTGCTGAGACACCTACACCTACAAGGCCATAAAGTCTCACAGCATAAATTACAATGCTGGACAGCAAGTGTTAGATATCTAGGACACATTATATCTGCACAGGGAAGACAAATTACTCCAGAGCGAAAAGCAGCAGTGTTAGAAACACCCAAACCGGAAACCAAGCAGCAAATGATGTCCTTTCTGGGTTTGTGCAATTTCTGTAGAACCTGGATTCCAGAATATTCAGGGCTTGCACAACCTCTACAAAACCTTATATATGGAAAGAAATTGGCCATGAATGCACCAATACAGTGGACAGATGAAGGAAATAAAGCATTTCAGGCACTAAAACAGCAATTAGCGTCAAGTTCCACCCTCGCTACACCTAATTATGACAAACCATTTGCTCTCATGGTCACAAATAAAAAAACGCACATGACAGCGGTTCTCACCCAGCGAAGCGGTGACAGACCAAGACCGATCGCTTTTTACTCAAAAAAATTGGATCCAGTAGCATCTGGGTTTCCACACTGTATCCAAGCTTGCGTTGCTGTAGCCGAAGCTATAACCGCTTCAGCAGAAATAGTGCTTTTACATCCGCTAGCAGTGTATATAGAACACACAGTAGAAGTAATATTGTTGCAAACTCCACTCCCGTTTCTCACAACACCCAGACATTTAGGGCTCATATCCAGCCTGCTTTCTCAACCACACATTACTTTCAAACCATGCAAAACAGTTTCCATCTCACAACTAATTGCAACACCTATAGACGGAACACCGCATAGTTGCACAGACCTTATAGAACAAGAAACAAAACCACGTGTTGATATTTCAGAGACACCACAACCCAACCAGAAGCATCTGTTTGTTGACGGTTCTGCACAGAAAGATAAACTGGGAAAAAACAGAGTTGGTTATGCTGTAACCACTACCTCAAAAGTATTAGAATCAGGTGCACTTCCATCATCGTATTCTGCACAAACGGCGGAATTGCACGCAGTTCCATGTGCACTTAAACTCTCTAAAGGTCAAGATGTATGCATATGGACAGATAGTCAATATGTTCACGATGCTGTACATCATTTCTCGCCTGAAAGGTTTTAAGATTTTTACCGTAAAAGAAATCATAGGTTTTAAGACTTTGTCCTAGAATACAAAGGAGGTACCTAAAAAAAAAAGGCTGAGGATTAGGGTGAGGATTTTAATCCAAAAGGTCACAACAGGCTGAGGATTTAAGGATCCAAAAGGCCATAATAAATAATCCAAAAGGCCGTAAATAAAAAGGGTTTAAGATCTTTATTCCAAGTTAAAGAAATCTAAACGACGTCTAAAAGAGAGTATTTGGTCTAGGCGAGGCTTAACCACAGCTACAGGAAAGCCTCTCACACATAGTGCAAAAATGACAGAATTATTACAAGCCGTAATACTCCCACGTAGTCTTTCCTTATGCAAATGTGCTGCACACCAAACGGATGATTCTGAAACAACAAGGGGGAATAATTTAGCAAACCAAAGGAGCAACGTTCAAGAATGACATTATTTACATTGACAATAAACCAGTCCTTCCTAAGTCTCTCCATGCAGCAGCAGCATTAGTGAGCCATGGGAAGACCCATGTCTCAACAGGAGGGATGGTTACATTAGTTAATCAACATTATTATACCATAAATTTTGAAACTTCTGCAAAACAACACATTTCAAAATGCATGACATGCCTAAAACACAACTCACAAGGCTATTCAAGGCCAAAAAGAGGGCAATTTCCTACACCACCGCATCCATTTCACACAATACACATGGATTCCATCGAACTCACTGAATCAAGAGAAGGAAAATATGCATTGGTAATTATATGCGCCTTTTCTAAATGGGTAGAAACATATCCATTAAAAAGAAACGATGCGCTAAGCACTGCAGGACTAGTAGAAAGGACAAATGGAACGATCAAAAATAGGCTCAGGAAAACCATGGAAGAGACAACCAGGCCATGGCTGATGTTAACATAAACTGGACTATATCATTACCACCCCAAACCATAACATTTGCACAGATATTATTGCACTGCACATCTTTGCACTTTTAAACTTTATTTTTAATTTTTTCTGTTAAGACACTTTATCCCCATCTCTCACCCTTGTATATATTGTAAATATTATTACTATTGTTCTATTATTATTTTTATTCTATCACTACGTCTACTGTTACATAAGCTGCTGTAACAATGCAAATTTCCCCTGGCGTGGGGAGAAATAAAGAACTTTATCTTTATCTTATCTTATCTTTATGGAATGACTGCATTAGTCTAGTCAAAATGTGGATGAGGATCACCAGAAATGAAGCAGGTTTAACACCCTTTGAAATAGTCATGAGAGAACGTTTCCACTACCAGAGTTCAATAGTGATTTAGGCAAATCTGACAGAGAACAGACATTAGCTGATTACATGAGAAAAATGTTGGAAAACAGGGAAATACAATCAATCAACACTATACCACAGATCCCTATTCCTCACCAACAGAAGGTGAAACCAGGTGATTGGGTCCTGATCAAGGTGTTCCAGCGACGCAGTTGGAGCGCCCCCAAGTGGGAAGGACCGTACCAAGTGCTATTGACCACACCAACAGCCATAAAAATAGCGGAACGACCATCGTGTATCCACCTGACACACTGCAAACTGATAACAGAGGCAGTCAAAGAGATACATAGTGAAAAAGACTAGAGACCCTATAGGGCAGCTTACTGGATAGCATGCAGGGCTAGCCTGATGCATCTGGGGGCACAGACTGAATAGTCTGGCACTATAGGCTAGTGAAGAAATCATCGCGGGAAGCCTCAACAGGTTCGAACCGCCCTATGTATTCTCTGCAGGAGACTGACCGACGACAATAATACCACCATGTGGCTGTTACAGAGGACACTGGTCAGACACATGTGCAATTGTTTACCTTACGCCAACCTTACAGTTGTATGACAAACTCAAGTACACCACACATCACTACCCTCATTACCGACCAAAACGCGATACACACATAGAAATGACATCAGAAGGAACCAAATTTGGCAGTGGACTCTTTCCTTGGTGGGGAATAGTAAATAATGCACACAACATTGATAAACTCCACGTACAACTAGAAAATCTCACTGCTATAGTTTCTGATGGGTTTCCTGCCTTGACTCCATGGGCCGCATCTGTCAGAAACACATTAGTGCAATACAGATTAGCATTAGACATAATACTGGCCTCGCAAGGAGGATTGTGTCATGTAATCGGAGAACAATGTTGTACTTATATACCAGATATATCAGGCAATCTCTCTACGACTGTTGAACATCTAAACAATCTATTGGCAGATATGAAAAAGGACGATATCAGCTCAGATGACGACTGGTCATTCTGAGATTGGTTATCATTTGGAAATTGGAAAGACAAACTGCTTTCTCTAGTTACTCCAATCATTGCAATTTTGATAATGATCTGTGTTTTCACGACATGCATAATTCCTTGTATAAGACTAGTTGCTGTCCAAGTCCATGCAGCCCTGACACGCTACGAGCCATTGCCTCACAATGACACACCAGGAGGTGTAGACTCGTCAACGGATTCGGAGGAATCAGAGGCTGAAGACAGCATCCAGGGATGAATGTGATACATATAAATGTTACATATTTTTCCTTTATGAAGTGCTAAATGAGATGTTAACCACCGATGTCCATGGAATTGATATGTTACATTTTGTAAATAGCTGTATATAATCATGATGACCAACAGGAGGGAATGTTAGGAGAAAATTAAATGTTCACATGATCATACACGCCCTATATGCTTGAGTAATCCATATGCTGTAGCAATTATTTTGTCAATTATTTTGTCTTTACTTAATCGCCTCAGTAGCTCTCCATTCTGACTGTCTCAGTACTTTTCCATATGCTTACACACACCCACATGAGGACCAGTTCCTCCTACAACAGACATTCACACCCACTATTGTATGTTTGTTATAAATAAAGGAACAAGGAACTGCTCAGCGCGCTTTATCTCTGCTCTGAGTGGGTGCCCTTTGTACAAAGAAATCGATGTCTCTGACTCCTTTTTTGATTCTCTCTGCAGGTGTCATATAAGCTGGGCTTTTCCCTGACAAACACAAAATAACACAAAGGAGCACAAAACCACAACAAAGAGACACAAAATGACCACAAAGAGACAAAAAAGGAACGCAAAGATGCACAAAATATTCTAAAGAGACACACAACAACTGTAAAACACTAAAGACCACAGATGCAAAATGAAACACAATTGGAGAGAAAACCATCACAGACACACAAAATACCCCACAAAACAACTGTAAGAAACATGAAAGACCTCATATAGACATAAAATGACCACAAAGAGACACAAAACAAACACAAAAAGATACTACATTGTGACAAAGAGACACAAATGTGAACACAAAGCAATGGCAAACGACCACAACCACAAAATAAATATAAAGATACACAAAAAACCTCAAAGACAACTAAACTACTGTAAAAATCACCATAAAAAGACACAAAACCAACACGTGATTAACTTGTTTTCTGTCGACAACAACACAATCATTGCTCCCCCCTCCAGATTTGTCTTCTTCCTCGTCCCCAAAGTGAAATTCTAGTTGAAGTGTCGCCGTTTGAACTCGGTTTGGCAGAATGAAGTCCTCATGGATGGAGTTTAACGTGTTTCCAGAGCAAAACTTTAAAGGAACGTTACAGGAGCACTGGGAGCAGAGCGTCACTGCACTAGAATTTTAAGGGAACATTACAGGAGCAATGGGAGCAGAGCGTCACTGCACCAGAACTTTAAAGGAACGTTACAGGAACACTGGGAGCAGAGCGTCACTGCACCAGAACTTTAAAGGAACGTTACAGGAGCACTGGGAGCAGAGCGTCACTGCACTAGAACTTTAAGGGAACGTTACAGGAACACTGGGAGCAGAGCGTCACTGCACCAGAACTTTAAAGGAACGTTACAGGAACACTGGGAGCAGAGCATCACTGCACCAGAACTTTAAAGGAACGTTACAGGAACACTGGGAGCAGAGCTTCACTGCACTACAACTTTAAAGGAACGTTACAGGAACACTGGGAGCAGAGCGTCACTGCACCAGAACTTTAAAGGAACGTTACAGGAACACTGGGAGCAGAGCATCACTGCACCAGAACTTTAAAGGAACGTTACAGGAACACTGGGAGCAGAGCATCACTGCACCAGAACTTTAAAGGAATGTTACAGGAACACTGGGAGCAGAGCATCACTGCACCAGAACTTTAAAGGAATGTTACAGGAACACTGGGAGCAGAGCGTCACTGCACCAGAACTTTAAAGGAATGTTACAGGAACACTGGGAGCAGAGCGTCACTGCACCAGAACATTAATTAGATCTACTCTCTGAACTTTCTGATCACACCTCATACATGTACCGTGTAATAACATATGTACAATCAAACATGTCAGTCAGTAACCATGTTTAGTCCGACCAGGAACACGTGTGTAAACCAGACTGACCTGAGTGTCCGAACATGGTGGCCACACACTCTCCAGAGTAGAAGTCGAAGATACTGATGTTCTTGTCTGAGCAGGAGGTGGCGATGTAGAGTCCTGATGGGTCAATCTGTACCTGAAGACAAAGCAGGAAGAGGAGGAGCCAGTAAACATCTGTCCAATTAAAAAACATCACCATGGCAACGGCAGACCTTCTTACCTTAATAAGTGTCCCGTCTTCACCCTGAGAGCCTTTATAGAGCTTCTTCTGTTTACCATTACTGATGTTGAAGATCCTGAAGACGACAAACAGTCTGACTTTATGGATGTTACCTGACAGGTGTGTGTGTTATCTGACAGATGAATGTTACCTGACAGATGTATGTTACCTGACAGGTGTGTGTTACCTGACAGGTGTGTGTTACCTGACAGGTGTGTATGCTACCTGACAGGTGTGTGCTACCTGACAGGTGTGTGTTACCTGACAGGTGTGTGTTACCTGACAGGTGTGTGTGTTATCTGACAGATGTATGTTACCTGACAGGTGTGTGTTACCTGACAGGTGTGTGTGTTATCTGACAGATGTATGTTACCTGACAGGTGTGTGTTACCTGACAGGTGTGTGTGTTATCTGACAGATGTATGTTACCTGACAGGTGTGTGTTATCTGACAGGTGTGTGTTACCTGATGCTGCGGTCCTGACAGCCCACTGCTGCATACTTCCTGGTCGGCTCTATGTCCATGTCGTACAGAGTCGTCTTCCTGACCACGTGATGCGTCCGAGTGAACTCCAGCCCCTCCCCCATCTGAGAAAGAGGAAATGATGTCACAATGAGAGAACACACCTGAGCAGGAAGCTGAAATGATTGGACCACCACACTGAGACCCTCTGTTTTCTAGTTCATTTTCTTCACCATAATAAAATCAGGGCTGTACAGCGGCGTAGTGGTTAGCGCTTTCGCCTTGCAGCAAGAAGGTTCCTGGTTCACGTCCCAGCTCGGACCTGGGATCTTTCTGCATGGAGTTTGCATGTTCTCCCTGTGCATGCGTGGGTTTTCTCCGGGTACTCCGGCTTCCTCCCACAGTCCAAAAATATGCTGAGGTTAATTGATCATTCTAAATTGCCCGTAGGTGTGAATGTGAGAGTGATTGTTTGTCTCTGTATGTGGCCCTGCGACAGACTGGTGACCTGTCTAGGGTGTCCCCTGCCTTCACCTGAGTCAGCTGGGATAGGCTCCACCCCCACCCCCCACCCCACCCCACCCCCCCACGACCCTAGTGAGGATTAAGCGGTGTATAGATAATGGAATAATAAAATCAACTGACTTATAGATATAATATAATATATAAAAAAATCTACAGACTATACGAGTGACAGTATTTTATATATATATATATATATAAATATATATAAATATATATATATATATATATATATATATATATATATATATATATATATACACATACATACATACATATATATATATATATATATATATATATATATATATATATATATATATATATATATATATATATACATACATATATTTTAAGTATTAAAGTATTTAAAGTATTATAAAATCAGTATTTTATTTGAACCGAATTTGACTGTATGTGTAGTTACTGTGTTTTTCCTGTAGGGGGCAGACTAAACACCACATGTTCACAATGAGCTTAAACTGAACAGTGAGGTTAAAACCTGCTCTGTGACATCACTCTGTGACATCACTCAGGTGTCGGTCTCACCTGCTGAGCCGTGCGGAAGTAAACGCTCTTATCGGCGCCGCAGCTGATCATCCTCACTTTACCCTCATTGGCTACCGGACAGGAAGCAGAAGAATAAACATTAAGACATCAAACAGGAAGTAGAGATAACAAACTTTATAAGGTTAAAGGTCGGAGGAGGCGACTGACCGGCGAATCTGACGGCGGTGATGGAGGACGAGTGTTCGTCCAGAGTCTGGACCAGACTGTACTCTTTACCGGCGTCCAGGACGTGGATCAGACGGTCACGGCTGGCCGTGGCTAATAACTGGAGACCTGGAGGACAGACAGGAGGACGTACAGGAAGTCAGGAGGACGTACAGGAAGTCAGGAGGACGGACAGGAAGTCATGAAGTTTTCAGATTCTGATTGTAAACGAGGTAGCTGTTGGACTGTTTTACTTTTTTTTTTAAAGATCTTGAAAGATGTCCCCATCTTTCTCCATGGTTACCATGGTTACAGGTGCTATTATGGTCTGCGACAAGGTTAACAGAAAATAACAAAAGTATTATGGACAGCTGAATATTGCCGTCGTAGGTCACGTTTTACACTGACACAAAAGTATTTTCATGTACAGTAAGTAGCCAAATGTTTGTGGAGGACTAACTGTTCATCTATATGCAATTAATGAAGGCCCCATGGGGATGGCTGTCCACATACTTTTGATCATGTAGATGATTTAAAAAAAAAAACCTGTGGAATTTTATTAAACACTTATTTAGAACAGCTGAATTATTAGCAGCTTCTTTTACCAACGGATGCACAGATATTTGTCAATGAAGAGTTAGCTTTTTTGGATTCTCTGTGGATTTAATTATTTTTATTTGAATTAAGGATCTTTCATTTATAATATAAAATAAGATGCATGTTACATGACGGCAGCAGACATTTTTAAACAGCTCAGGTTCTCTCAGTCTGTTTTTAACCCTGAGTAAGATAAATTTACATTCTTGTGTTCTATTGAAGTTTTAGTTTACACTGATTCTCTGCAGGTTTCTGGAGGTTTCTTTGCGTATTGTTTTCTGCTGAAAATCACATCCTGTAATTTACAGTTTAAAATCCAGTCTAAAGTGATGAGATAAATGATTAAAGCCTTTATTTAATCCTTATTACTAAGTTTTGACAAAAAAAAAAAACTGTTCTAATGCTGTTTCTTCATCAGGTTTACCAGAAATCTTCACTTTTAAAACTGATTCCTGAAGCAACGTGACGCCGCTGCTGTTAAACTGGTGTGTGTTACTGTGTGTTATTGTGTGTGTGTGTGTGTGTGAGAGTGTGTTTAACTGTGTGTTTACGAGCCTCAGCATTCCTCTGTCTCTGCTGTTGTTTCCTGGTCAACAGAATCTAAACGTTGTGTTGAGTTTGCAGGTTTTTCTTCTAAAGATAAACCTGGTGAGACGTTTACTGTCCCCTCTGTGTGTCTGTACGTCTGAACGTCATCTCTGTGATGTGTTTTATAACCGTCCTCACCTTTAAAAACCTCAGACCTCAGCAGAGAATCAGCTGATCACAGCAGAGAGTTGAAATCAAAAACAATCCAGCTGCTGGTCTGTCTGGCCTCCTATTGGCTGAGACACTTGTAAACTGCATTGTGTTGTTTATATTTTGTATTTGTTGTGTTAAAATACTGCATATTGTCACAAACTACCGCATGCTGTACTTATAGATTAACTTCATTTTATTATATATTGTATTAACTGTGTATGAGTTTTGGAACCTATTCTAATATCATACATGATTTGTTATGAATAATGTTTGTACATATATTGCTGTAGATAAGTTGTGCTATATAGCAGGTTGTCCAACATGAGGCCCCGCAGGCCAAAAGCGGTCCTCCAGAGGGTCCAATCCGGCCCTCAAAGTGTAAAAATTCCAGAGAACACATTAACTGCAGATTGTAAATTAGTAAAACTATAAATTTAAAATAATTTCTAGACCATGACAAGTTGTTTTGATCATAAAGTAAAATACTAGATTGTTCATTGTTCTTTTGTCGCTTTGTGTCTCGTTCTTGTAATATTTTGTCTTGTTGTTGTTGTTTTTTGTCTGAATTTTGTCGTTTGGTTTCTTGTTTTTGTCGTTTCCTTGTCACACTTGTGTTTTTTGTCTTATTTTTCTCATTTTGTGTTTCGTTTTATTCATTGCTTTGTGTATCGTTTTGTGGTTTTTTGTCTCGTTTTTGTCGTTTGTCCATTTTTTTGTCTAATTTTTTGTCTCTTCTGTTTTGTTTCATGTCGTTTGTCTCTTTTTGTCGTTTTGTTCTTGTTGTCATTTTGTGTCTCATTTTTGTAATATTTTGCCTTGTTTTTTGTCTGTTCTTGTCCGACTGTTGTTGTTTTGACCATGACTAAACGTTGTGTTCCTTTGTAGACACTCTGATGTGTAAGTTGTGACGTATAAATGATAAACTGAGGCATATTACTGCTGAAATTGAACTTATTTTTCTGAAGACACTTCAGGGTGTTCATGACGTTTTGTTCATTAAATGTGAACATTTGAACAACGTACTTTTTTACACGAAAACAAAGGAAAACTTTTGGTTTATAGGTTAATATGCAGTAATTTAACTGGTCCGGCCCATTTAACATCAAGTTGGGCTGAATGTGGCCCTTGAACTAAAATGAGTTTGACACCCCTTCATAACTTTGTGTATATATTAGTAAATATATTTCGCTGTTAATTCAGGTTTTATATTTTGTTTATACATAATATCTCACATTAAATAGTGTTATATATTGTGTGTATATGCAGTATTTTGTGGATGTATTGTGTTATATGTGATGTTTATATGTTGTAAGAACTTCTCTTTA
The DNA here is from genome assembly GCA_027123335.1 of Amphiprion clarkii. Taxonomy (NCBI): domain Eukaryota; kingdom Metazoa; phylum Chordata; class Actinopteri; family Pomacentridae; genus Amphiprion; species Amphiprion clarkii. Next base: position 31,022,819 of record CM049584.1, on the reverse strand, counting down.
AATATTAAGTTATGCATCATTTATATGTCGTGTTTTTAAGTTGTACTGTGTTGTTTATGTTGGGTAGATATTTTATGACAGGTTGTGTTTACTTGTAGCTCTAGAAGAGTTTGTCACCTGTATCAGGTTTGGAGAATTCGAGGCAAAGAATCTCCGAGTCGTGAGCCTGAACGTTCAGAATCTCCTCCATGGTGTCCAGGTCATGGATCCTAAACACGCAAAGGTCATACAAACGTCATAAAAACAACACAAAACCCACAAATCAAACAAATAGTCATTCTCCCCCTCCACCTGTTGCCCACCCCCCCCTCCTTTACCTGAGAACTCCCATCCGGTCTCCAGAGGCCAGGTGTCGTCCGTTGGGACCGACTCTCAGGGTCCTAATGCCTGCCCTGCTCTGGTCCGTCTGCTGCCCCTCTGATCCCGTCGGCCCCGCCTTCTCGCTGTTGCCCCCGGTGATGGTGATGCTCTCCGTGTCCATGAGGCTGGTGACGCTGTCGTCCACGTAGATCACCTTCTGGAGGTCCTGAAGGGTCACAGCTCAGGGTTATACAGGTGGAGGTGTACAGGAAGAATTATTAAAAAAAAAAGTATAAGAATACAGGTGTAGTTCTAGTGAGGTTATAGCTGTGGGTGTACAGGTGGAGGTGTACAGAGCCACGATTCCACAAGCATCTACTCGGCGCGGTACGGTTCGCCACTACTGTATCTGACTCGGCTCGTCTGGGTTTAGTTGTTTTTCCATATAGCCTCATCGTGGGTGGAGTCGTCATAGCGCAGCGAGCCGAAGTCCCTTAACGTCATTTGTGTGCGACACAAACGCAACATAACGGAGACGATGGTTCACCTGCTGCTCGGTCTGTGGCTTTCTGTCAGATTCAAAGTAATAGGAGAGTCGGAGAAAGCTGAGAGCGGCGAGTCGAAACACTCAGGAGACACACAAGAGAGTTTGGGAGGCGATGCAGCAACATCAAGCTGAAGACAAGAGGATATGAACTATGATATGAGGGTAAGCTAATGCTAGTTCGCTAGCTATCGTGTATCAGTCCTGTGAACGACCCTGTAATGGCTGCAGTTTGTCGCTATTAGGTATTAAAATATGTATGCTGTGTATGTGTTTCAGATGCTCTCTGATGAGACTTCATGGGATTTACCTGAAGCAGCAGCACATGATCCTGCAGTGGCACAAGGTGTAGAGGAGGAGGACAGAGATGTACAGGATGCACTGATGCAGGACGTGTCATGCAGAAGTTAAGTTATTCTTCTCGTTATACTTCTGTTTTTCTGTCTCCGGACCACTATTGTTTTCTTTAATGCAATTCTGGCAATAAACCTTTGTACCTTTTGCAGATGTGTCTATGCTATTGTTTTATTTGTGAAGGTTAGCAAGATTACATGACAAATTAAACACCAAAACATTCAAACAGCTGCTTTAAGAATATTCCAGTTTGATAAATCAGTATTGCTTTGGTGTAATTCAGTCAATGGAACTATGAACCATAAAGGAGTTTGTGTTCAAACATGTTAAATCCCATTAAACATAAATGCATTATTAGAGAATACAGAATTGTTTGGTTCAGACTGTTGACTCTTTTCCTACCAGTGTCTTAACAGACAAAATGAAAAGTTATGATGCAATCACATAAGTCACAAAATAGTTTATTAGTTAGCAGCAAAATCAAAACTATTTACAATGTGCAAAGTACAAACTGTGGTGGGCCTCTCCTACAGTGGAGGGCTAAAAGTAAAACTATATACAACTAAATCTCAAGTCTCTGGGAGGTGGACTCTGGCTGCCCACTGCCTGCTCCAGCTGCCCCAGCAGACCCAGCACTACCTACCCAGCTGCCCCAGCAGACCCAGGAATGACTGGTAGAAGGCAGCATTCTGGACCATCTCCTCCACTGCAAGGCCGCTTCATTCTCTCTTGCCTCGCTGAGGAGCAACCAGATGTTCTCATCATGCTGGGTGCCGGTTCTGCTCCTTCTCAGCCTGCATCTCCACAAGGACGCTTGGAAGGTCCAATTTTCTGTTGCACCTTTTCCTCTTGCCTAGACCAAAGACAGAAAAGTGATCAGAATCAGCTTTAGTAAGTACACAACATGCAAGGAATTTGGTTTTGGCTGTTGGTGTCACACTAGGAATATGGAAGAGAACAATAAAAAATAAAGAAACTATATAAAGAGGAACAGGGAGGAAAAAGAAATAGTAGCAAAATTAAATAAAACAATATATACAGAAATATACAGCTAGACTGGAATAAACATTAGCAAAACAATAATTGCTATAAACACAGTAGTGCAAAAGCAGAGAATGCTGTTCATGGTGAAAAATGCTGTACATGTCCATTGGAATACTGACTATTGTACAGGTGTGTAGGAATGGCTCAGCTGTTTATTACAGTGATGGCAGTGGGGAAGAAACTGTTTCTGTGTACAGGGCTCTATAGCGCCTGCCAGAGGGGAGGGGGGGAGACAGTTTAATGTCCAGGGTGAGTGGGGTCTCTGATGATGTTTTCTGCAGTCTGTACTATAGGCTGTAGTGTGTTTCTGTCCTGCTGTGTGGCTGATCCAGAGGTGCACAGGACAGATTGAATGACTGCAGTGTAGAACTGGATCAACAGCTCCTGCAGCAGGCCGTGTCTCTTCAGCTGTCGTAGGAAATACATCCTCTGCTGAGCCTTTTTCAGGATGGAGTGGATGTTCGTCTCCCACTGCAGGTCCTGAGAGATTGTAGTCCCCAGGAGCTAGCAGGACTCCACAGCTATGATGTGATGTGTTTAGCCACCCATCCATTGATTTTCAATCATGATCATGTCTTTGATAGTTTTACTTGAATAAATTTTTGGCACTCTTTACTTTAACGGAAGCACAAACAGTACCTCCTCCACCACAACTAAAAACATCATGGTGTGAATTTCATTTCATCTTGTGCACATTTTGGAGTTCCTAAGAACAGCTGTGTTTTCTTATTTCTATGTATATTTTCATTCAGTTTCACAGTTACCTAGTGACTATAAGAAGAATGGTTGCAATACTACACTGCACCAGAAAGTAAATTCATTAGAGTGACTTGCTTGTTAAGTCAATGGAGAAAAAAATGCAGCTGCATGTGTTCTGTTTATGTGTCTCTGTAGCTACATGTAGCTTTCATCAGGCGTTCCTGAGCTGGCTGCTGCACAGTTTGCATTTACACCTGTACTAATAATAATAATGCGAAAAATCAACCATGCTGTCAGTTTACCGTGTCTTACCGGTGATAAGAAGTTGCTGTTACGTGCTGGAGGTTGATGTTGGTGCTGGAGAGGAGGCAGGGGAGCTGGGGGCTCCATGACGGAGGTGGAGCAGGCTTCGCACGTCGAAAGGGATTCTTAAACAGAAATAAACATTCACCCTAAGTACACGAAAAATACGACATGCTGACTGATGTATTAGCTTCTGAGAGCTAAACGTTAGAAACAGCAGCACGAAATACAAGCGGAGCACGGAGCTAGCGCTGACGGCTAACTAGCTAGCGCCGATGGCTGACTAGCTAGCGCTGATGGCTAACTAGCTAGCGCTGATGGCTAACTAGCTAGCGCTGACGGCTAACTAGCTAGCTTACTGTCTGCTACAGGAGACAACAACGTTACTTTCTAAATATACTTGTCTGCTTAAAGGGAGTTTGCCACCAATGGGATAAATGATGTAAAAGTTTCTTGAAGTCACAAAACACTCACCATCCTCGAACGTCTCCAATAATGCAGCGGCTGAGTCTCCCTCCTGTTGCTAGCTGGTGCGGTGCCAGTAAATAGCTTCCATTAAACCTCTTCCAACACCTCCTGGTTGACCCACGCCGGCCGTTGTGGTCCTTGGTGGACCAATAGTCATTTTTGAGCTTTTTCAGCTTCTCCCTACACTGCTTCTGTCCTCTTTATATACAGTCTACTGTATGTGTGAGCGGCCATCCGCTCAGAGACCTCCTGATAAACTTTCTCCGTCCAGCTCCCTCTGTATTCTTTGGTCCACCACCAAAGACAGAAAAGTCTCGACCTCTTCATTCACCCACGGTACAGGTCTGGCTGTCATATTAAAATTATGAAGAACAGAGAGGTCCGTGAAGAGCAATGCACACCGTCGCTCTTTACTTTTTTTAAATGCCGGTTTTGTTTTCGTGCTGGAGTCGCTCTCTTGTGTCGTCACTCCCTGTCCAATCAGTGGCCTGCACTCCTGTCCAATCAGTGGCCTGCACTATGTAGACGTCACATCTCGGCTCACTTCATCTCGCTTGGAACCTCAGCCGAGAAGGTACGGAAAATCGTGCCTGATGCCATGCACTAATCCATATGGAAACGCTCGCAAACAAAGACGAGCCGCACCGCGCCGAGTAGGTGCTTGTGGAATCGCGGCTCAGGTGTGTAGGTGTACAGGTATACAGGTGTGTAGGTGTACAGGTATACAGGTGTGTAGTTATAGAGGTGTGTAGGTGTACAGGTGTGTAGTTATACAGGTGTGTAGGTGTACAGGTGTACAGGTGTGTAGGTATACAGGTGTGTAGGTGTACAGGTGTGTAGGTATACAGGTGTGTAGGTATACAGGTGTGTAGGTGTACAGGTATACAGGTGTGTAGGTGTACAGGTATACAGGTGTGTAGGTGTACAGGTATACAGGTGTGTAGTTATAGAGGTGTGTAGGTGTACAGGTGTGTAGTTATACAGGTGTGTAGGTGTACAGGTGTACAGGTGTGTAGGTATACAGTTGTGTAGGTGTACAGGTGTGTAGGTATACAGTTGTGTAGGTGTACAGGTGTGTAGGTGTACAGGTGTGTAGGTATACAGGTGTGTAGGTATACAGGTGTGTAGGTATACAGTTGTGTAGGTGTACAGGTGTGTAGGTATACAGTTGTGTAGGTGTACAGGTGTGTAGGTGTACAGGTGTGTAGGTATACAGGTGTGTAGGTGTACAGGTGTGTAGGTACACAGGTGTGTAGGTGTGTGCTGTCCTACGTGGCTCAGGATGTTCCTCTGGAGAACGTTGTGTCCGTCGATGTTCCACAGGCGGATGGTGTTGTCTGAGGAGCAGCTCAGGAAGGATCCAGGTGGGAGATGCACCTCCCCTCCACCTCTACCTGATCCTCCTCCGTCTGGATACACCTGTAGGAGACACAGCAGGAAGAGTCACTACAGGTGAACTCAGGTGACACATGGAAGACATTCAGATACTTTAACACACTACTCTGGAAATACCGCACACTTTACCCACACCTGTACAGCTCACCTACACCAGGAAACACTGACAGGTTTCTTATTGTAGGAGGGACGTCCTGTTTGTAGCAGCGTCTGGCTGCTGTTCAACGTTTTGGTTCGGTCCGGTAAAAAGCAGAAAACCGGAGCTGCAGCTTGTTATTGTTCCGACTCAGTGACCTTTAACTTGTGAGGAATGTGAGGCTGGAGTCGGTCGTATTGTGTCTCTGATTTACTGTCTGTGGGAACCGTCGCTGACATAACACTTCCCCAGGACCATAAACCTGATTCTAAGCTGAACCCTCTGAACTCAAAGTGTCCTCCCTCCACAGACCCACGCTGGGATCCTGGGAGCAGAAACACACTGAGCTGTTTGTTTTTATTGAGGCTTTGTTTTTGTGTCCAGAGGAAACTCCAGCGACCACAACATGAGCAGAAGCCTCAGACTGACCTCCAGGCTCCACACACAGGAGGAGTGGTACAGGGCCGAGTAGAGCTTTCCAGCCCGCCGGGGGTCGCGGAGGTCACGGACATCCCAAACATAAACGCTGTGGTCGTTGTAGACGCACGACAGCCAGCGGTTGGTGGAATCGTAGGTCACCGCCACCGTATCCGGGTAACGAGACTCCGGCCTGCAGGAGAACAGCTGACTGAGGAGGAAGGAAGAGAGAGATGAGATGTGAACATGATGGAGTGAATACAAAGTTATGCTGCTGATTCTCAAGTTCTCATTCTGTTTACAAGTTGAGGAGCCAGCTGATGTCTGAATATCAAACAGACTGGCAGACAGAGGTTTGTTATTCTGAGGTTAAGCAAAGCTCTGTAGTCTGAAATGGCATAAATGTGGACTAAAAGAGATTACAATGGACTATAATTGACTCTATCTGACTAAATGTGGAGTAAAATATACCACAATAATCTATGTGTGAACTTTATTTGAGTGATGTGGAGCACAGTGGACTAAGTATGGAATATAATGTAGTAAATGTAGACTGTAATGGACAATAATAGACTAAACCAGGACCATAAAGGACTAAATGTAGATAGACTACAATGGACTAAATCTGAACTATAGGCTACTAAATGTGGACTACAATAGACTAACTGTGAACTATAATGGACTAAATGTTTACAACAATGGATTACAAGTGGACTATAATGGAATATAATGGACTAAATGTGGACTATAATGGACTGAATGTGGACTACAATGGATTCAATATGGAATATAATGGACTAAATGTGGACTACAATGGACTAAATATGGACTATAATGGAATAAATGTGGACTACCATGGGCTACAATGGATTAAATGTGGACTATAATGACTACATATTGCTATAATGGACTAAATGTAGACATATAGAACAAAGTATGGACTAAATGTGGACTATAATGAACTGAATGTTAACTAAGTGTGGATTATGATGGACTATAATAAACCAAATGTGGACTACAACATGCAAAATATGGACTATAGTGGATTAAATGTAAAGTAGATGTGGACTTGATGGACTATAATAAGCTAAATGTGGACTATAATGGACCTTAATGGACTGCAATGGACTAAATTTAGACAATAATGGAATAAATATGGACTATAATGCATTAAATGTGAACTAAGTGTGGACTATGATGGACTACAATAAGCTAAATGTGAGTTATAATGGACTAAATATAAACTAGGTGTGGACTTTATGGACTATAATAAGCTAAATGTGAACTACATTGGACTAAATATGGACTATACTGGAACATGACAGACAAAATGACAGGTGTGTGTGTTACCTGGCGTCCACCATACTGGCGATGTCAGCGCCCAGGGAGTGTGGGCGGGGCAAAGTGCACAAGAAGTGCAGGTTGATGGGGCTGAAGGCTCGAACGGTTCCATCAGAACAACCACAGAAGATTAACTCATCGGTCACAGATAGACAGGTGGCCTGAGCCGTCTGTGGACGGACGGACAGACAGGTGGACAGACAGGTGAGTCAAACGTCAGGAAGAGAAAACACTGACCTCCAGCTGAGTTATAACAACCATGGTGATGAATGGAAGAGTGTCCTGGGAACCCACGTTAGTAGACAACAGCCTGTTATCAATAATACTGAAAACATTCTCATGTCTTCAGGGTTAAATCTATGTGTTCCAGAAAATCGAAGTAATACTGAGCTATGTTCTCCATGATCCTGCAGTTCTGAATATATTGTACTGGGTTGTAATGGACTATAATGTGCTAAATGTGGACTACAACGGACCAAATATTGACTTTTGTGTACTAAAGGTGGACTATGATGGTACAACATGGACTAAATGGGGACTGCAAAAGACTAAATATGGACTATAATGGGCTAAATGTGGACTAAACAACATGGGCTACAGTGGATTAAATGTGATCTACAATGGTGTAAAATGGACCATAGTGGGCTGGATGTGTGCTGTAAAAGACACAATGTAGACTTTGATGGACTACAATGCAGAAAATGTTCACCACAATGGACTAAATATCTACTAAATGTGGACTATAATGGAACAACATGGATGATAGTGGGCTAAGTTTGGACTGCAATGTACAAAATGTAGATTATGATAGACTAAATATATTCTCTAATGGGCTAAATATGGACCATAATAGACTAACTTGGAATAATTGTGGAATGCAATAGATAAAATATGCACTATATTGGACAAAATATTTACTAAATAATGGAGCAACATGGGCTAAATGTGGAGTGTAAAAGACTAAATGTAGACTACCATGGACTATAATGGACTAAATATGGACCACAATGGACTCAATGTGGTTTACTATAAAACAACATTAGCTATAATACCAAACTAAATGCTGACTGTTTTTGCTTTTTGCCTACAATGGACTAAATATGGTCAATAATGGTCTAAATGTGGACTATAAGGACTAACTTGGACTAATTGTGGATTGTAAAGGATTAAATATAGACTATAATTGGCTAAATGTACACTATAATGTACTAAATATGGACCATAATGGTCTAAATGTGGATTATAATGCAGCAACATAGACTATAAGGGGCTAAATATGGACTACAATGAACTAAATACACTAACTATGGACTATAATAGACTCCCTAAAAGGGTAATTGTGGACTATTATTGGCTAAATTTGAACCATAATGTGGTAAATCTGAAATATACTGGACTGAACAATAAAACTGGGCTGAAACTGCGTCAATGCAGTAAACAAAGTAAACAAGTTGTGATGGTGAAGGTGAGCGATGCTGCGTTCGGGTTGTTCGGTGAATCTGTGAATTAGTGGAGGGCGGGCGGGGTGAAACGTGCCTCCACCAATCAGGAAGAGGGCTGGTGATGAGTGACAGCAGCGTGCTGTGAAAACGACCAGTGAGGGTGAGGAAGCAAGTGGGCGTGTCTGAGTCAGTTGTTTTTTTTTGTAGATTCACTACATTCCGGTGTTTTTATTTCCTCCACTGTGAACTGTGAGCTCTTGTTCTGACTTTATGTGACATTTTTATGATGCAATCCGACAGAATTTAGATTAAAACTCATCATCTGCTCTGATAGAAGGTTTCTACAGTCTGCACCTGTGAGGAATATTATTAAAATATTCATGGAGGTGAAAGAAAAGTCTCAGAATATTAATAAAACATCTGTAAATATGATGAATAATAAATGAGGCGTCTGGACTCTGGTGATGAAGGTGATGGCCGAGAGTCGAGACGAGACGACGACTTACGGCGGCAGAGTCGACTCTCTGCACAGGAAGCAGAGGAGGAAGCAGAGGAACTTCACATTAGAGCCATTCAGAAACAAGACTTAAATCACAGCAGCAGCAGCAGCAGCAGCAGCAGCATGAAAAACAAACAGCTGAGACGCACAAACATCCACAAAACACAACTAGAACCTGAAACGGTCTTTAAAGCTCAGGTTCCAGGTTGGTTCCTGAAGTGGACAACAGCTGGAACATCTGTTCTGTTTAACCTTCTGAACACCCAAAAAACTGCTGTTGGGTTTGACATTTATGTTTTCTTTTGAAAAATCTCTAAAATGACACAATTTATCAGTCAGAAACTGTAAAAACAGAAAGAACCACTGGATTTTTCGTTTCGATGGACATATCATCTATTATCTGTGGTTCTGCAGGAAAAAATCATCTAAATCTATGCTTAAAAATGTGATATTTTATTAAAATCACTTTCTTCTACATGCTTGGTTAAAAAATCTAATTCTCTACTGAGAACTTTGTCAACTAAGTCAAAATTGAGAATCCTAAGCTTAACATTTTGTGTCAGAATTTCCTTTTTTTAAAATTTTATTTTACTGTTTCATAAGATTTGACGTTTTATCTTGGAATTTTAACTATTTATCTCCATTTCAGACCCTTAATTCCACAATTATGACTATTTGAACTCACGCTCATTTAAAAATTCTTTAAAAATAAACAATTTACACCAGATTCTCTACTGAGAACTTTGTCAACTAAATGAAAATTGAGAATCCTAAGCTTAACATTTTGTGTCAGAATTTCCTTTTTTTAAAATTTTATTTTACTGTTTCATAAGATTTGACGTTTTATCTTGGAATTTTAACTATTTATCTCCATTTCAGACCCTTAATTCCACAATTATGACTATTTGAACTCACGCTCATTTAAAAATTCTTTAAAAATAAACAATTTACACCAGATTCTCTACTGAGAACTTTGTCAACTAAATGAAAATTCAGAATCCTAAGCTTAACATTTTGCGTTAGAATTTCTTTCTTTTTTAATTTTTAATTTTCTGTTTCATAAGATTTGACGTTTCATCTCAGAATTTTAACCATTTATATCTATTTCTTACCCTTAATTCCATAATTCTGACTATTTCATCTCACGTTTGATCTTGTAATTGGGGATTTTTTCATTTTTCTAATTCAGACATAAGTCAAAATTAAGATTTTCTATCATGACTTTTGACTTTAATCTCACAGGTTTGACTTTTTGTCTTAGAATTTTGACTTACTGTTTAATATTTATGAGTTTTAATGACCAGATTTGAAGATGTATTCATTATTTTGACCTTTTACTTACTTACAGCCAGAAACTGCTGCTTGTGGTTTGGAGGTTAAACTTCTACCTGAACAGGTGGAAACGTTCCGACTCACCCGAAGCTCCACCCACTTGTCGAGCAGCCGCCGGTCGTTGAACTCACACAGCAGCCCGGAGGAAGTGATGCAGAAGGTGGAGGCCGCCTGCCGGCCACGCCCACACGCCACGTCGCTGAAGAAGTTGTTCCTGAGTTCTCCCAGCAGCCCTGAACGCCCCAGCAGTGGGACGGTGGCGTTCACCTGCGGACGACACAAACCGTCAGCTAGCTGCTCCGGCTAACGGCTAACGAGGCCGCTGATTGGTCGGCGTCACAACCTTGGAGGTCTTGGCGTGATCCAGGTACCAGAACTTCACGTGTCGGTTGCCGGCGGTGACGAAGTAGGAGCTGTCGTCTGAGAAGGAGACGGCCGTCACTTTACTGGAAACCTTATTGGCTGCGACCACAACGTTTTTCTGTAAACAACAACAAGAGTCAGCAAGTAAACAGGATGTATCACAGGTTCAGTCATCAATCACTGATGGATACCTTCCAGTTCCAGACGTTGACGATCATGTCATGCTGATATCCAACGCTGACGATATACTTTCCATTCGGTGAAAAAGCCACACAGGCGACTCCGTATTTATGTTCCTGCAGCTCCGACACCTGAACGTGTTCAGAAACATCCCAGACTCGAACCGCCGGCATGTGACCACTCTGAAATAATAATAAATATTAATAAAATATTATTTAAATATCATTAAAATATCTGTATTAATCTGAAACTTCTGATGAAAGCTTCTATGAAACAATGTGAGAAGATTTGACTCTTTTTCACTTTGATTTGTTGACTCTGACTCTATCTATCTTTGATTCTCTGACTCTTTGAGTCTTTAATTCTTTAAAATGCTTTGATTCTTTGACTTTTTGACTCAGGTTCTTTGACTCATTGACTCTGAGTCTTTGATCTTTTGACTCTATTTGATTCTTTGAATCTGTTTGATTCCTTGACTCTTTGACTGTATGTTTTAATCCTTTGACTCTCAGGCTATTTAGCTCTTTCATTCTTTGACTCTGATTCTTGGACTCTTGATTCTTGACACCCTGACTGTTTGATTCTTAGACTTGTTGATTCTTTGACTCTCGACTCTTTGATTGTTTTGTACTTTGTTTGACTCTGACTCTTTCATTCTTTGACTCTCAGACTCTAAGTTTTTGACTCCGATTTTTTTACACTTTGATAGTGTGATTCTGATTGTTTGACTTTTTGAGTCTGCACTTCTTTGACTGAAAGATTTTTTTACACTCTGATTGATTATGATTGTACGACTGTTTAAATCTCTAACTTCTGACTTCTTTGACTCTGTCTTTGATTCTTTGACTCTCAGACTCTTTAATTCTTTGACTGTTTAAGTCTTTGACTCTCTGACTCTTCCATGAAACTTCTGTACAAACAGCAGCTGTGTAAAGACTCACTGAGTGGCTATGAAGGACAAGTTCATAAATATCCAGATAAATGTGTGATTAAAGTTTTCTACTTCAGTTTTTTCTGTGATTTTGTCGTCATTCGGCGGTGAATCGTTTCGAACACTCACCTCTCCGGTAACAACATATTTGCCATCTGGAGAAAACGCCAAAGTGGTGATCGCCTTCCTGAAAACACAAACAGACAGAAATTTAAAATCCACACACTGGATTCTAGTCTGGTGTTAGGCTTACAGTCTGATATGATACAGATATGCAGGTAGAAGCAGCGATCTGATTGGCTGCTGAGGTTTACCTGGAGCTGTTGAAGATGTGATGCTGTTTGTTCTTACGAGGATTCAGCAGGACGACGACACACCTGCAGACACAAGTTTACAGAGTTAAAGGCTGAAAATACACAGAACATGAACATATAAAGACATAAAGATGTGAAAAAAGATGAGAAAATGAAAACAGATTCGGAGGAAATAACCTAGAACAGAATAAATCCACAGCAATAAACTGAAAGTAATAAAGAGCAGACGGTTGAAGACACTTTGGAACTTCATTTGATTTATCTGGATTCTCTCTTGAGCTTTTAATTTGAAGTCTCTGTGGTGTTTCCTGTTTCTGAGCTGGAACACGTGTGTTCAATGTTCATCTTCATCAACACTGATTAGAGCTGCACGAAACGCATCAAGTTTGTAACATGAAGGAAGGAAAACAGACTTAAACGCGTCACGCTGCAACTTTATTTACTGACTCAATGAGATGATCTCATTTTCTGTGACTAATTTAAAGGAGAATCTGCCTGAGAGAACATTTAAAGTATTTTAACTCTACTGAAAGACACAGAGTTCATTGACATGCAGACTTCATGTGCACAAGAAGCTGAGCAGGAACAAGAGAGAAACACTGAAACATATCCAAAGGATTGAGGTGAAGATCTGATGAGTTAAAATGCTTTTTATCAGCGACGATCCAGATGTTTGAGATCAGTTTAGGACATTCCTGACTGTCATTGTTAAATATTCTACAGCTACAACAGATGGAGCTCTATGTTATTCTGACTTTTCAGTTTAATAATGAAGACGTTCGACTAAAAATTGTGGTGTTTCCTGATGACTACACAGTGAGAACAGGCTGCTCTACGAAAGACGTCTGGTCTTTATAATAAAAGATAAAGCGGTGAACAATTAGATTAGACTGCAGGACTTTAAACACAAAGAGCCTCTTACATCCAGTCACTTGTTCTCACGCTGTTTTTACTGAGCTCTCAGAAAAACCAAATACCACAACTTTGGTCTTTTACATTCTGCTGCAGCTCTGATCAAAACCAAAGCAAACATCCTGACAGACAAACAGGTTTGGAGCCGGTTTGTTGCCGTAACTTGTGAAGAAATGAGGACAAACATGAACACACCTGCTGTACACCGAACACACAACGGACCTGAACACACACAGCTGCACCATGGTTCTGAATAAAAGCCCGGGAAGGAACCCAGACGGCACAGATCACAGAGCGTCTGGTTCTCCGGAGGACAGTGAACGCAGCATCTCCAGGAGGTTCTGGTTTCACTTCCAAAATGGGTATAAACAGAGCGCAGCTTTAATGAGGCTCTGTTTGGTGACTCTGGACCTGCAGAGTCTAAAAACGCAGACAGAACCTGAACACATCGGACCTCTGGTTGGTTGGTTGGTTGGTTTGTTTGTGTCACTGCCGGACAAGATGAGCTCAGGGGCAGTAATCTGCTCATTTACTGCAGTAAAATTACACTGTTCTACCAGAATAATCAAAGTATCCGTTTATTGATCCTGATAAAAGCTTCAGCAGTGTTTCAGTCCAGTACAGTGGTTCCCAACATAAGGGTCAGGGCCTCACCAGGGGTCACGAGATGGATCTAAGGCAGGGGTGTCAAACTCATTTTAGTTCAGGGGCCACATTCAGCCCAGATTGATCTCTAGTGGACCGGACCAGTTTTTACTATAGGATCAAAATGATCGACAAATGTCAGATAAAAAAAAAGACAAAAAAACAAGGCAAAATATTGCGAAAATGAGACACAAAACGTCAAAAAATTAGACAAACGGCACAAAATAAAACAAAAAAAATTTGACAAGTTACAAAGCAACCAAAAAATGGATAAATGACAAAAATGAGACAAAAAAAGACAAAACGGCACGCAAAACAACGAATAAAGCAAAACACAAAATGACAAAATTAAGACAAAAAACACAAGAGAGACAAAAAGGAAACAGAATGACAAAAATGAGAAACGAAAGCCAGACAAAAGAAGACAAAAAAACAACAAAAACAAGACAAAATATTCCAAAAAATTTGACACAAAATGACAAAAACAAGACACAAAACCACAAAAAAATTGACAAACGACACGTAACAAAACAAAGAGACAAAAAATTCGACAAAAAAGTTACAAAGCGACAAAAAAATGGACAAATGTCAAAAACGAGACAAAAAATTCAAAGCGACATAAACAGCTCGCAAAGCAACAAATAAAGCAAAACACAAAATGACAGAAATAAGACAAAAGCGAGACGAAAAGGAAACACAAAACGACAAAAACGTGAGACGAAAGTCAGACAAAAGACAAAAAACAACAAAAACAAGACAAAATATTATAAAAATGAGAAACAAATGACAAAAGAACAATGAACAATCTAGTATTTTACTTTATGATCAAAGCAACTTGTCAAGGTCTAGGAAGGATTTAAAATTTTTAGTTTGACAAAAATTACAATCTGCAGTTAATGTCTTCTCTGGAATTGTTACACTTTGAGGGCCAGACTGGACCCTCTGGAGGACCGCTTTTGGCCCAGGGGCCTCATGTTGGACACCCCTGATCTAAGGGGTCGTATGACGGCTAAAGGAGATATACACTGCCGTTGAAAAGTTTGTCACCCAGGCAGTTTGATGAAAACTCCCTTTTATTCATGCGCTAACACAGCAAGGTTGTCTAGGGGCAGTGGTTAAGTTTCTGGACTACTGATCCGGAGGCCAGAGGTGGCCACTGTAGGGCCCTTGAGTGAGGCCCTTAACCCTTCCTGCTCCAGGGGCTACGTACCGTGGCTGACCCTACGCTCTGATATGCGAAAATCAGAATTTATTATTAATAAGGGATAATAATCATGAATGAATCTTTCAACACCATTAGCTAACACAATGTAGCATTAGAACACAGGAGTGATGGTTGCTGGAAATGTTCCTCTGTACCCCTATGGAGATATTCCATTAAAAATCAGCTGTTTCCAGCTAGAATTGTCATTTACCACATTAACAATGTCTACACTGGATTTATCATTCATTCAATGTTATCGTCATTGAAAAAAATTCTTTTCTTTCAAAAATAAGGACATTTCTAAGTGTCCCCAAACTTTTGAACGGTAGTACAACTCAGGACTAGAGATGCTAATGATTAACTGAATAATTGCTGCTAATAATGTAACCAGTTAAAATATACATTAATCAATAAGGCAGAAGATGAAGCATGTCAGAAAGTGTACCGTAGATCAGCTGTAGTGCCTGGTTGTTCCACCAGGTGGAGCCTCACACTAATTAACAACGTAGGGACCAGAAGAGGTGAGCAGTTTTGTGTTTGAAACCGTAAAAACCCATGGGAGTGTTACTGTTTTAAGTTACTTTCCAACACTGTAGGTTTGTGTTAATCAGATAATATGTGAAATATCTGTTTAAAATATACAGGCCTTGTTGTTAAAGAAAATGAAGATTTAGTCAGTTCAGTCTCAAAGGAAGCACAGGCAGTTTGTCATGTCAGGTCAACCAAACTAGAGGAAACGATCTGCTGGGTGTTTTTCACAACCAGTCAGGTGTGAAAGAGTTAAAAACACAAATCTGCTGCTCAGACACAACAAGCTGATCAGCTGCACGACTGAGCTGCTTCCTCCTGGGTGCAGCCTTCATGCTAAGCTAAGCTAACTGCAGCTGACACATGGAAAATGTGTGACTGCACCTTTAATGAGCTGCAGACTCACTACATGCATACACACACACACACACACACACACACACACAGGCACACACACACACATGCACGCACGCACGCACGCACGCACACACACATGCACACAGGCACACACACACACACATTCAGTGACTCTGACTTTTAACCAAGTCTTCAAACCAAAATGTAATAATTGACCTTAAAAAGACTTTGTGTCACAGTGTGGCACCATAAACACATGTATGTCTGCACACACACACATGCACACACGTCTAATCCGTGTGAGTCACCAGCAGAGTGTGTGTCTGCAGATAAACTCAGTGTTGCTGACTGTTGGACTGGAAGCCGCTGAATCAGCAGCCAATTATATTCTTCCTCACCAACACACTCACACAGTGCCGGGCTGCTACTCTTGTGAGGACCGTCCCTGACATAACTCACCACGCTTCATTCAGACAGGATGGATTCCTCTGGGGGGGTTGACTCCCACACCCTGAGCCTCTGTGGAACAATCTGTGCTTCATTCATACCATGGAAGCTCTGAGATCCTCCAACTGTTCGTCTTCAGCTGAGAAGATCGTAAAGATTGGAGCATTTTTGAACTGATCGGTATCTGCCCTAACCTCACACCGATGCTTCGTTTACGTCGCTGTCAAACAGGATGAGCACAATGCTACAGGTGCAAACTCTAAATCAATTTCAGAATCTAAAATCAACAATAACATCAACCAGTTGTTGATTAATTTATGCACAAATTGAACTCATGATTTATCTGTTGATGTTGTTTTAGTCCACAGACATGATTTAGGCAGATGTTTCGTACGCTACGCTGACATAAAAACAATGTCAATTCCCAGTTTATACTAAACACATCAGCTCCAGTTGGGGGTCATTAACCTCCACAGAAGTCTTTGTCATGGTGCCCATTTACTAGCTACATAAAGTGTAGTCTGAGTGACGCCTCCTCTGGTCTCTACAGTATTAATACTTCTTGTTGTATTAAACAACATGTGAACGCCTAGAATCAGACACGCTGGAACAGAAATTTGGTTTTCACAGTAAAATGACGGAGCTGCAGCTGGTGGCAGGTTTAGTTCAAGTTTTAATTTCAACACGTCTGCAGTTAATGATGATAAATTAATTTCATCAATCAGATTATTTAAGGGCAGAACCAGAGAAAACGTTCAGATTTATGTCTCTTCACTGCTTCATGTTCTGTGAATCTGATGGTTATTGATGTTTTTGGGTTTAGAGGTGATAAAAACACAGATTCTAATAAATGATGTAACATAAACATGGTTAATTATCTAAAACAGCAGCCTGGTGGTGATATGATGCTGGAGCTGCAGCGTGTTTCAGGTTCCACGCGTGTTGAAGGTGACACGCTGCAGCAGCAGAACACGTGTGTTCAGGTACAGCGTGTTCTGAGACCAACCCGTCCTGAAGAACATCTGCAATGCAGCAGCAGGACAGGAGGAGGAGGAGGAGGAGAACACGGCTACAACACGCATGTTCAGTCTGCAGCTGAGAACCAGGACCTAACTAAACGTTTAGTCTCGTTAATTAGATAATTAACTGCAGGAATTTATTCTAACGACACGTTTAAACATCAAGTATTAGCTTCGTTTGGAATCTGATGACTGTCTAAAATATTCACTTTACAACCCAGAACAAGATGAACGTGGAAGTACAACTGTTAATACTGCAGTACAACTGTTAATACTGCAGTACTTCCAGTCCTCTGCCTGCAGACAGACCATCTTTCTTCTTCCTGTCATTGTGGAGCATGAATGTGTCTTTCTTTCTGCTCATACATGAACCTCCATCCTCCTCCTCCCGTCGCTCCACTGACCCACTTCACTTCCTTCACAGTTCAACTGACTCTGGACACAAACCGACCAATCAGCAGCCTCCTCCGCTCTGCCTGCAGCTGGTTGGTCGGTGAGGAAATGAAAAACATGGAGGTTGGACGGTTTCCACGACTCGCCCTCCAACATTCCCGTCATTCCTCGTCAGGAAGTCGCAGCTGAGAGGAAACAGCTGAGTCTGATCCGACCTCTGACCTGATCTCAGATCAGATCGATGCGCTTCGATCAACTTTATTCCTCTCAGAACCTCAACACGTCGCCGCAGAAACCAGCCGAGGTTTCTCACATTCAGACATGTGAAGACAGAAAACCGATAACGGAACATCAGAGCAAACAAAAAGCTGCAGAATCAGAAAGAAAAGTCCAAAAACTGATCCTTTTTCATTATATATCAGTCAAACATTCACTGCTGCACAAGAACAAACCAATCCGCTAATTAATCTTCCTCTTTACCTCTAAAAAGACCAATTCTTAAACTGCCGATTAACTTCTGGATTTAATAATTAGTTGTTTGGTCGACAAAATATGAGAAAACAGCTAAAATGACAATTAAAAAAGTCTTATTTTGTCCAAATATATTCAGTTTACTATCATAAAGGAGGAAAGAAACCAGATAATATTAAAATTTAACAAGCTGAAATCACAGAATTTAGACTTTTTTTTATTTAAAAATTACTCAAACTGATTAATGAATGATAAAAAACAGTTGGAAACTAAGTTCTCAACCATTGCAGCTCCATTGTCAACAATAATCAGGATTCATTTAGCAGCTGCTTCTACACAACATCATATTTCAGGCATTTGGCATCTGAAATTTCAACATTTAGTCACTGAAAATGAGGAAAACTGAACTGCAAATACCTCCATGTGACAACCAATATCACAGAAATTCATCCTGATTCTGAAGTTCGTCAGAGGCGACCAAACTGGAAATAAAAATGAGGCTGAATACATAAATGCTGACTTTAAATTGGAGCTTTTTTTGAATGGACTTTGGTTGGTTCTGCAGCTGCAACTACAAGAATGTTTTCTGGGTCAACAAATGAGCTGCTTGGTCTCTAAAAATGGCGGAAAATGGTGGAAATCATTGTTTCCTCGAATGTTTTGTCCAAATATACTCAGCTTACTGACATAAAGGAGGAAATAAACAGAAAAGATTGACATTAAGAAGCTGAAATGACAGAAATTAGACAGTTTGTAGTTTAAAAAATACTGAAAATGATGAATCAGAACAGCTGGACGGTAATTTAGCTGTAGCTCTATAATGAGTCTTTTTCGGGGTAAATTCACACCATTTACTTTTAAAATCTTGTCTTAGTCATTCAGAACAGTCTCAGCTATCCACATTTTTCATCATTTCAGATAAATATGATCAGTTTTTGTATATTAACTTTAATAAAAAGCCAAATAAATATTTGGTAGTACAAAATTATTATGTTTTAACTTGATTCTCACTATAAAATGATGGTAAATCTGGAAAAATCCAAACCATGATGGTGAGAAATTGTAAAAAACATAAAGCTGACAGTAATAAAAGTCTGTATTTTATTCACTCAAGTCTTCATGTATTCATATATTCCATGCAGAGGTGGGAAATGTCTGCATATTTCATGAAGCATTATACAAAACTGCAGATGCAAGAAGACTGAATAGTGCAGTTTTATTTAATATTCACTACTTTTGATGTGAATTTAAAAGCAGAGTTTTGTCTCTCAGGGTTAATCAGTTTCAAATTTTATGAAACTGTTCAAGCAGAAGAACATTTAGAGTTTCTGAAGCGAACTTGGAACATTTAGCTCAACTACTCTGAACAGTCAGCTGTAGCTGTACATGAACACCAGGTGGCAAAAAAGCCAATTAAATAATGCAATATTTAATTATCTACCACTAGTAGATAATCGGCTGAAATAAAACGAGGAGGGAAAAACAACAACTGGTGGAAAATGTGTTGAAACGGCACAAAAAAAGGTAATTTTTAAGTCGAAAATTGAAACATTTGCTGGTTTTGTGCTTCTGAAATGTGAAGATTTTATGTTTTTAACATCAGTAAACTGAGTATCTTTGTTTTGGTCAAAAAGAAACACGACTAAGAATCATCTTCAGAAACAACAACCACCTGAACTCTTCCACCTTCAGCTCTGTTTATCAAACAGTTCAGTTCTGGTCTTTCAGGTTCGATGTTTCCAGCTGAGTTGGTTTCTACTCAAACCGTCTCACAGGACAAACGCTGAAGGATAAAGATGTTTCCTGTAAAGCAGATACTGTTCAGACTGTTTTATAATTTAGAAGTTTAGGACGGAGATCTGAGACGAAGCTTTTACTTGAACAGGGAAGCCTCATTTAAATCGGTTGTGTAACTGTAACCTTTAACAAAACGACTTAACAAGCACAACTTAAAGGCTGGCCTTTACCAGAGAGACAAACACTCACTCATCAGAGTTTTATCCTCTGTTTGTTCTTCCACACTGTCATGAAAGAACAAGACTCCTTCAGCGGATCCAGGATCATCCAAAGATCTAAAGACACATCCACAGATCCTAGTAAAGAACCCGCAAGATTCCACAAATGATGCAGTCTGTGGTCATTTCAAGACCTCTTGATGTTTCATAGAACTAATTAAACCCACCGACAGACCATGAAGACTGCACTGAAGAACATCCTTTAAAGAATTCTTTGAATTTCCCGAAGGAAACCAACTCAAACTGCTGTGACGTCCAATAAACACCTTTAAAAACACTAAAGAGACCACCTCAACAATACTTGAAACTGACCTCATCTAAAACACACCTGGAACCATTTTAAAAACATCAAAGATCCCTCAGACCTATGTGAAGTGTGAAACCCCCCAACAAATACCTGGAACACCCTCAAACCACTGTGAACCCTGGCAAACACCTTTAAAATCTGAAAGAAGATCATCTTAACCCTTTGAACTGGGAACCCTTTTAAAAACCTCTGAGATCCCCTCAAGATTCCTTCAGACCCATGTGAACCCTGGAACCTTCTCAAACTGCTGTGACGTCCAATGAACACCAATAAAAACACAAATGTCACCAGAAGAATCTCTAAAACTCGTCAATATATGTGAGGCGTTGAAGGAACATCGGAAAATTGTAGATTCTCAGGGTACACGTGAGGCATTTATGGGACACTGGCAAAAATCAACGTTAAGGGAACATCGGTAAACTGTAGTACTGCGTCCAAACTCTATCAGTGTGTTTAGTTCCACTGAAGTTCAAGAACCAAGAAGCTTTAAAAACACTTTTAGACCCAAACAGATCCCTGAGAACATCCTGGAAGGAGTTGAAGTGTTTTCCAGGGTTCCTCCAGGACTCCTCCAGGTAGCTCTTCCACCTGATCGGAGGCAAGTCCTGCAGCCGTTTGGTCTCGTGTTAAATGGCGGTGTCTGCTGCGTGTGCTGCTGCGATCTAAACACATGATGCTAATCTGATCATGTCGTTAGGATCTAAAGTCGGAGAAGCTCAGCGACAGTCAGCTGCTTTCTGTGTGACTTTAATCCTCCTGAGAAGTCTGAACGTCCAGCAGCTCCACTGTAAACACTCAGGATTCATTATGTAACTCTGAGCTGCTCTCACAGCTGCAGCACGACGGAATAACGTGGACGAAACCTGCCGTTTTATAAACATCACCTCGCACCGACTGCTTTCAGCTCCTTTTAGCAAAACTCTAACTCACTTCAGGCTTTGTGCTGCAAATACTTTCCAACTCCACTGCTATTAGTCTTCGTCTAAACGCTGCTTTTATTCGTTCTGACTGTTGAGTATGACTTCATGATGCTGGCCACGCTTCACCTCCTGTCAGGCCTCATTTATATGACTTTAAGTTTCCCAGTTTTCAGCTTCGACGGTTTAACTCCTTTCAGTGCAAACATCTGATAGCTCTTTCATCAACAAGTTTTTAGCATTAGAAGTCCTGTCACTTTGCATCATCTCATTACAACTCTTTAACTTTAGTCGACACAACACCTCAACTCTTTTCAGTGTGTACTAAGTCATTTCAGAACTCACATTTCACGCTTTGACTGCTTTCACTGAGTTCTTTGATATACCCACTATACTATGTAAACAGCTCAGCCAATTTTGTTGCTCTGTTGGTGCTTAAACTGACACCTTCGGTCATTTCACACATGCTTTAAAAGCTCAAATTTAAACTGACACTTCACCTCCTTTCAGTGCAAACATCTCATCTGAAAATCAAGCTCTTCTTTAAGAAGATGTCAAGTTCTTTTTTCAGTTAACTCCTTCTCATTTCAACTATTTAAGTTCAACTGACAGGACACCTCAACTGCTTTCAATGTCTGTCAAGTCATTTCAGTGCTCAAAGTTCCCGCATCGACTGCTTTCACAGACTTTTTTGATATACATGCTAATTTATTCAAAGTTCATAAATTTTCAGTCCAAACAGTTGGCAAACAGTTCATCCAATATTCCGCTGTTTTTTACGCTTAAACAGACACTTTCGGTCCTTTTGCATATTTTTTTAAAAGCTCAAATTTCAACTGACACTTTAACTCCTTTCACTGCAAACATCTCACCTGAAAGTGAAGTAGTTTTTCATTAAAAATCCTTTCAGTTCACTTCAACTTCTCAACTTTCAACACTTTAACTCCAAATGACACGACTCCTTTTAATGTCCATCAAGTCATTTCAGTGCTCGTGTTTCACACTTCGACTACTTTCACTTACTTCTTTGATATATGTACTAATTCTGCTCAAAGTCTATAAATTTTCCGTCCTCTTTTGTGCAGTTTAGCCAAATATTTTGCTCATTTTCACACTTTAGGTCCTTTTCTTACTTTTTAAAAGCTCAAATTTAAACTGACACTTTAACTTCTTTCAGTGTAAACGTCTCACTTGAAAGTCAAGTTGTTTTTCCATTACAAGTCCTTTCAGTTTCCTTCAACTTCTCAACTTTCAACACTTTAACTCCAAATGACACGACACCTCAACTCCTTTCAATTTGCATCGTCATTTCAGTGCTCAAAGTTCTCTCTTCTACTGCTTTCACTGACTTCTTCAATATATGTACTTATGTACTGATATATGTACTGATTCAAAGTCCATAAATTTTCAGTCCACTTTGGTGAAAACAGCTCAGTCTGATATTTTGCTTTTTCACGCTTTAGGTCCTTTAAAACATTTTTAAAAAGCTCAAATTTCAACCGGCACTTTAACTCCTTTCAGTTTCGTCCGGTTCATTTCAGTACATAACATCTCTACTGATTATCAAGTTCTTTCACACCCTTTTTGTTGCATTAAAAGTTTGAATCCTTTCAATTTAGCTCATTTTTGACTCTTACTGACACTTTATTTCCTTTCAGAATTTATTTCCTTTCAGAATGTTACAAACCGGTTTGATTGATGACATTAAACATCTTATATTTCTACGTTTCACAGACAGAGCAAAGGTTCCTGGATGTTATTTTTAGTGTTTCTCACCCTGCAGGATAAGCCAACAGTCCGGTCCGAGGGTCGCAGGCCAGAGCTCGGTTCCCCGGAGCCGTGATCCCCAGAACCTTCTCCAACGTCACCTGGAGGGCAGAGATCAAAGGTCAGCAGGTAAATATATGTACAGGTGTTTGATTGTGAGCGTGCACGTGGATGTCGTCAGTGTAGCTACAGCTAAGGAAACTAAAAACAGACAGATTCTCAATGGAGTCTTACACTGCTTTCTTTGCTATACTTTTAACAGTATTTCTGGAGTCTTTTTTTTTTGCGGAAAGAGAGTCCCACTTAATCTAAACATTTTTGCTTTATGACTGTCAGTTCCGATCCATCAGACTTCTGACTCCATGAATGAGGACAAGTCTTGACACACAGAGAATCAGTTTTAACCCTTTGATGCATAGACCACATGAGGAGATACCCATTTTCCATTGGTTTTGGGTCACTTTTGACCCAGGTTATGCATCAAAGGGTTAAAGAATCTCCTCCCTGATCTGAGTCACTGCAGAAGCTCATAAACTCTCTAACTGTCCTGCTGTTTTCACGCAAACACACACGTACTTCACCCTCCATGCTGCTCACAGACGTCCTGCAGGGTTCAGTCCATCGGCTCGTCCAGCTGAAGCCACACCGGACTCTGTGGCTACATGCTACTTGCTAAGCTAACGGCTCTGAGTGTCTGCTGCTCTCACATGACTCTCCCACCCTCTGCTCCAAGCTCTATTTATGTTTTCAGTCATTTTTCCTCAGAGGGAGCAGAGACTCAGCTGTCAGGAAACACCGACTACTGACTCACAAACTTTCAGGAATCTTTCTGTTCAGGAAACTCACTTCCTGCAGTCAGATCAGAATCTGCTGCTCCTTTAGAACTTCACCAGCTATCGGATTCTAGCATCAGCAGCTCAACTTGTAAAGAATAAACCAAGTTTTAACTGTTCAGCTTCAGTCAAGACAGTTAAAGCTTCATCTGAGTCGATGTTCTGCATCCATAAAACACATAAAGTCTACAACAGCAGTGAGAACATCCCTGTGGAACATCAACTAAACGTCAAGTACTTCTAAGTTTAACACAAACAATCAAAAACAAAGACTTCACAAAGACTGTATTGAAAATCTAAGACCCAAAGTAGAAACTCGAAGCAACAAAACTGCATCAACATGGTTCTAAACTGAGCTGAGAACAGCAGAACTTTCTCAGTTCTGGAACTATGGACTGGGTCTATCTATGTCTGCATCATGGGTCCACATGGAAAAGAACTGAACAGAGGAAGAGAAAAATCTGACTGAGACTCGACACAGATGTAAAAAGATCCAAGAAGATCAACAAAAAACCAGTGAAGCAGAGTCGGCAGGAATCAGGAGGTGTAGAAGGAGTCATAGTACCACTAATCAGGAGGTCTAGAAGGAGTCATAGCACCACTAATCAGGAGGTCTAGAAGGAGTCATAGTACCACTAATGAGGAGGTCTAGAAGGAGTCATAGTGCTACTAATCAGGAGGTCTAGAAGGAGTCATAGTACCACTAATTAGGAGGTATAGAAGGAGTCATAGTACCACTAATCTGGAGGTCTAGAAGGAGTCATAGTACCACTAATTAGGAGGTATTGAAGGAGTCATAGTACCACTAATCAGGATGTATAGAAGGAGTCATAGTACCACTAATCAGGAGGTCTAGAAGGAGTCATAGTACCACTAATCAGGAGGTCTAGAAGGAGTCATAGTACCACTAATCAGGAGGTCTAGAAGGAGTCATAGTGCCACTAATCAGGAGGTCTAGAAGGAGTCGTAGTACCACTAATCAGGAGGTATAGAAGGAGTCATAGTTCCACTAATCAGGAGGTATAGGAGTCATAGTTCCACTAATCAGGAGGTATAGAAGGAGTCGTAGTACCACTAATCAGGAGGTCTAGAAGGTGTCATAGTACCACTAATCAGGAGGTATAGAAGGACTCATGGTTCCACTAATCAGGAGGTATAGAAGGAGTCATAGTACCACTAATCAGGAGGTCTAGAAGGAGTCATAGTACCACTAATCAGGAGGTCTAGAAGGAGTTGTAGTGCCACTAATCAGGAGGTCTAGAAGGAGTTGTAGTACCACTAATCAGGAGGTATAGGAGTCCTAGTTCCACTAATCAGGAGGTATAGGAGTCGTAGTACCACTAATCAGGAGGTCTAGAAGGAGTCATAGTACCACTAATCAGGAGGTATAGAAGGAGTCGTAGTACCACTAATCAGGAGGTCTAGAAGGAGTCATAGTACCACTAATCAGGAGGTATAGAAGGACTCATAGTTCCACTAATCAGGAGGTATAGAAGGAGTTATAGGACCACTAATCAGGAGGTCTAGAAGGAGTCATAGTGCCACTAATCAGGAGGTATAGAAGGAGTCATAGTTCCACTAATCAGAGCTCCTAAAATGACACCACAGACAGTGAACTGCTTTCTCCATCCAGCTGTAAAAACAGACATCAGCTGCTTCAGACTTAGTTCAGGGGTTCTCCATGGAAACCAGAGTTAGTGTGAAGCTCAGACAGAGTGAAGGAACCTTCAGAACATCAACCTCTGTGGACGGAGGACCAGAACTAAACCTGGTTGCTGCTCAGAACTAAACTTCCAGATGAAAGTTTGCTGAAGAACCTGAGAAGAAGCCTGATGGATGTTGGAGAACATTCTTTGGTCAGATGAAGATCAATGATTTCAGATGGAGTCCAGATGTTTGATGTGAACCTGACCAGGACTACCACAGTGGATGCATAGTCCTGACAGTGAAGAACGGAGGTGGGAGTGTGATGATATGGAGCTGCATGAGGTCAGAAGGTGTTGAAGACGTTTATAGATGCACCATGAAGATCTGAAGATAAACCAAAATACTGGCTGACCAGATGAAGAAGATGAATATTCCAGCAGGAGAACATCCAAAGAACCAAACTAACTTGAATCCAATAAAACACCTTTTGGGTATTTTAAAGAGAAAATGGTTTGCTTTTCTTCTGCAGCTTCTCATTTGTAAGTTTTTTTTTTTTTTTTAATCAAACTGTTGGCAGCAGCTGAAAGAAGCAAACGATGAGAAGAACTGTGAGATCAGCTGAGGAGGAACCAGCAGATCTGTGGTCTTTGTTTACTCCGTGAGGACTCGTTGTTTGTCCTCACAACATCAGTAAAACGAGTCTAGTGGATCCCAGCGAAGCATTGTGGGAGCTGCTGACAGATGGACAGAAGCCCTGCAGGGACAAACAGACCGGAATGACCAGACAGACGGACCGAAGACCAGGTCAGACCAGATCAGTCCAGGTTATCGACACTCACCGATGGCCATTTTCTGGACATATCCATCAGTGGTTTGGTTTAAAAATGATGAAAAATGTAGATTAAAGCTCAAAATGGCACCTTTTAAGAGTAAAGATGTTCAGTTTACTGTCAAAAAGGAGGAAACAAACCAGAAAATTTCTCTTCTCTTTAAAAATTACTCAAACTGATTAATTAGATCATAAAATAGTTGCTGATGGAGTTAAAAGCAAACAAATAATCGATTATTTATTGGACTAAATAACAGATCTGGACCCGTTTTAGAAAACAGAGACATTAAATGAGGTGATTTAGTGAAAACACTCGATTTAAAGCAAAGACAAAGAGGATGTTTTCAGGACGAGGACAGTTTTAGAAAGTCAAGATATTTTAGTTCATGTTTGATGTTTGTGGCAACTGAGAATTAAACGAGGACAGAAAGACAAAAAAATGTTTTAGTTGTTAGACGGATCCTCACTGTGACGGGCTGTATAATAACAATAATAAAATGAATTCAAATAATAATCATACTAATAAAACCAACTAATAAATAAAATTATAATAAAATAAAGTGATATACAGAAAATGATTTTTAAAAACTAATACATAAAATGACTATTAAATAGCAAATAAAATGATGAGAAAATTAACATAAAAAACTTATAATAAAGTTAATTGTTATGTAAAATACTGCACTTAAAAATAAACTCATGTATAAGAAATACAAATTTAGTACTAATAATATAATATAAAATATTAGTAAAATAAACATACATAAAAATAATAAAGTAAAAATATGAATCACATATTTAAATAATAAAAGAAACTGCGATATAAAATACTAAATAATAAACCAAAATAATATATGAGATTAAAATAAAACAAGCTAGTCAATAAAATGACAATTAATTAATCATGTATGCAAAAAAATAATAAACTAGTGTGGAAAATTATAATAATTTCAAAAAATATATAAACATATAAGTTGATAAAAGAACCTGATATATAAAGTAGTAAAATAATTGGATATTGATAATAAGAAATAGTAAAATAAACAAATATATAAAAGAGAATTAAAATAAAATAGTAAATAATATTATAATAAAATAAAAGATACAGTATAATAATAAAATAAACTTTTCAAATAAAATAAATTAATAGACAAAATAAAATAAGATGTAAAATAAAAATAAATACACTGATAGATAACTAGTATAGACAAAAAACACAATAAATGACCAAATATATGAAATGCTAATGAAATAAACAAAAATCTAAAATAATGATAAAGTACAATTATTAATCATTAAATAATATAAAGATCTAAAAAATAATAGAAACTGCCACATAAAATAATGCATAATAAACTAAATAAATAAGACAAAAATAAAAAGATGTATAAATAATAACAATAAAAATTAAGAAAAAAAGACAACGAATTAATAATTTAATTAAGAAACTAGTGTAAAATATTAAACTGTAAAATTAATAAAGAAATAAAAGAACCAGACATTGATCATAATAGATAGTAAAATAAAATAATATGTAAAAGAAATAAAATAAGGTAGTGAATATGATAGTAAATAAAATAACAAATATAAAGATTAGATCGTCAATAAAATAATAATATAAATTGCTATAATAAATAAATTAAATTAAAATAAGATATAATAATAATAATAATAAAACAGCACAGTGGCATATAAACTATTCAATTAAGCCGATAAATAAAATAATAAAATAAAAAAATAGATAGATAAAATATAAAATAATAACAAAATAAATTGATCCAAAAAACATGTAATAATAATAACAATAACAATAAAATAATAATAATAATAATAATAATAATAATAATAAAACATTGATATATAAAATACTAAATTAATTTAATAAATGAAATAATAAAATAAATGAATACATACAACCATATAATAATGATGATGATTATTATTATTATAAATCATAAAACATTGATATATAAAATATGAAATTAAATTAATAAAAAAATACATAATAAATAAATACATAAAATAGAAAACAATAAAATGAATGTATGCATAAAACCATATAAAAACAATTGTTATTGTTATTATTATTATTATTATTATTATTATTATCATAAAACACTGATATATAAAATATGAAATTAAATTAATGAAAACAAAAAATATTAAAATAATATATATTAAATTAATACATTAATTAAAATATAAAATAATAATAAAATAAACTGATAAATAAAACCACATAATAATAATAATAATAATAATAATAATAATAATAATAATAATAATAATAATAACACATTGATATATAAAATACTAAATTAAACAAATAAATAAAACAGTACAATAAACAATAAAGCAGACAGTGTGTGTTACTGAGTGTGTCTATATGGAAGTGTGTTACACTGTGTGTGTGTGTGTGTGTGTGTTACTGGTTGTGTACCTTTCCGCTCAGGTCCCGCTGGTTCCGGGCCGTTCCGCTCCTCCTCAGTTTGATGGACGGGGACCTCAGCAGGTTCTTGATGCGGCTGCGGATGGTTCCGGTTCCGGTTCCGTCCGCGGTCATCGCGCCGTTAGCAGCCGGTTAGCTGCGTCCCTCAGCGGCTGCAGCTCCGGTCTGTGTCTCGCTGCCCCGCCGCCGCTGCCGTCATGCCGTCCGCGGCCCGGAGGGTTCTGCAGGCCTGGGTCCGGGTCTGGTTCTGGTTCGGTTCGGGTCGCTGCTGCTCCGCATCGTACTCCTCCGCAGCGGCGAAGAACCGGGAGACGCTGCGCCTCCAACTCGAGCACAACCGAACTGAGCCGAGCGGTGCCGAGAGCGTCAAACACACCGCTGCAGCGGCAGGCGCGCTTCCGCCCTGGCTTTTCAGAATAAAACGCAAAAATAAACAAAAATCTAGTCCACACCAGTTAATGACATTATATTCAACAAGTTTAAAGTTTAAAGGCTCAATACAGCTGTTAAACGTAATATTTATCTTTATTTACTCACCTTTGCTGTGTTTTCTTTTCTGGGACACAAAACATCCATAAAACAAGACCCATATTAAGAAAGAAAGACACAAAATAGAACAGAAATAGTTTACTAAGACCAGAGGGGAAATTTGTTTCATACAGCAGAAAGAGCAAAGTTCCCAACACCATAAACACTGATAAAAAAAAAAGCCAAAATGTGCAGTAAATAAAAACTTACAATAAGAAAAATCTACAATGAAAAATCCACAGTGAAACTGCTTTTAAGGTGGTTTGTTAGCAAAACTTCAATTTTCCTCCAGTTTCCTGTTATTTAAGGGATTTTTAGTTTAGTAGAGATCTGCACAGTTCGTCGCTTTAATTTGCACGCTTTTACTTTGACGGTAACGCGTCTAAATATCCGGTGTCGTCACGTCTGACGCGGCACTTTGATGCGTCGCCGCTGTAGCGGTGCGATGAAGCGGAAGCGCCTCTAAGCGGCGGAAACGGGAACTGCAGCTACTTTTTTAATGTTTAGTGAAACATTTTTGGACTTTATTTTGACAAGTAGATTTGTGATGACATCATGAAACTATTGATGGAAGAAGAGAAGGACAAAAATATATAAATCAGTCAAAATGCTTCAATTGATTATAGAACGATAAAATGTCATGAGAACGTGTTGAATAAATCATAATAATCTAGTTAAATAATCTTTATTTAAAACATTTTAGACACGCTGGGATTCTTATTAGGTTTAAATTGTTTTCATTTATTTCCTTTAACTTTTAGTTCAGATTTTGTTTTCTAACATTTTATTTCTTGTTTAAAACCAGACGTGAAGTTGATTTTTATCTGGAATCAATTTAGATACTCAAAGTTTGACTAAAACAATATTAATTAAACTTTTTTGGCTTTTATTCTTCAGGATGTCAGCGTGATGCATTCAGGTGCATCCAGCTAAATAAAGGAAGTTTCAGCTTCAGCAGAAATTCAAACAATTAAAGTTGATTCTCTGAAATTCACTCGTTCAGTTTGAAGAGTTGAATTAAACGGCAAAAATTTAGTTCAAGATTTTTAAAATAGAAAACATGAAAAAAGTTTCTGTATTTTTTCAGTAAAACAGAAAAACTGAATAGTGACGTTTCAATCAAAAATATTCAGGAGTTTAAGTTCCGATTAAAGCAGGTGGAGTCTGTTTGTTTCTACCTGAACAGGTGAGTCGCTGTTTGAAGAATCTTCAGGTTTCAAGTTGCCTCCAGAACCTGAAACGGAAAATCGTCCATCTGTTGCTTCGATGATGCAGTCAGGTGTCGTCTAGTAAATCAGAAAAGTCCCTTTCTTG
Source organism: Amphiprion clarkii (assembly GCA_027123335.1). Classification (NCBI taxonomy): domain Eukaryota; kingdom Metazoa; phylum Chordata; class Actinopteri; family Pomacentridae; genus Amphiprion; species Amphiprion clarkii. Next base: position 30,992,175 of record CM049584.1, on the reverse strand, counting down.
AGTTTTAGCAGCAATTCAAACAGTAAAAGTTTAATTTTTTTAGTTTCATTTATAAAATCTCAGCAGTCAGACATTCGTAGTGAAACTTTATTGATGTTAGAGTTTTATTCAGATAACACAGTTTAACTTTCACTCGTACAAAAATACAAATTTAAGAAAAACAAAGCAGAGCCGCACAACAGACGGATGCTTTAATCCTGCTGCAGGTACAGGGGAGTCTTTACAGGTGAGTCTTTACAGGCAAGTCAGCCCAGGTGAGTCAGTCCAAATGAGTCTTTACAGGTGAGTTCAGATGAGTCAGTCCAGGTGAGTCTTCACAGGTGAGTCCAGGTGATTCAGTCCAGGTGAGTCAGTACAAACGAGTCTTTATAGGTGAGTCCAGATGAGTCAGTCCAGGTGAGTCAGTACAGGTGAGTCTTTATAGGTGAGTCCACATGAGTCAGTCTAGGTGAGTCAGTACAGGTGAGTCTTCACAGGTGAGTCAGTCCAGGTGAGTGAGTCCAAATGAGTTTTTATAGGTGTGTCCAGATGAGTCAGTCCAGGTGAGTCTTTACAGGTGAGTCGGTCCAGATGAGTTAAGGTGAGTCAGTCCTGATGAGTCTTTACAGGTGAGTCCAGGTGAGCTTTAGTCACCAACTCAAGCAGTTTTCACAGTTCAACACAAAGAAACTTTCCTGTCATAGCTTATTATTTCCTGAAAACGGAAACAGCTGAAATATTTCATCGTGACGCCGATGAACGAAAACCTTCAAGTACAAAAATAAAAGCTTCTGTCAGTTTCAGATTTTCAGAGTAAAGCTGCAACATTTGGAACAGAAAGTTTCGTTCTTCTATTAAAGGAGGAGTTTTATGTTTCTGTAGTCTGTCGAGTTTTCAGAGTTTTTCAAAGTAAAACATTTCAACATGATAAAGTAACGCTTTAAAAAATAACTTTTCTTTCAGTTTGGTTCTTATTTCGTCGTCGAAAACGTTTTAAATTAGCTCTTAAAAATATGAAACTAAATCGATTCTGAAAGATAAAGTCAGGTGACAGAATCTTCATTTGGTCAGAACACAAAACTATTTCGACTCAAAACATTCAGAGGAACTGAAACGGGTTAGAGTCTGTTTTCTAGCTGGACAGGTGAGTCGCTGCCTGAAACACAAACAGCTGTCATTCTAACGTTTTGTTTGTGGTTTAAATAAAGTCGGATTTCACAATAAAATCCCAACAATAAAGCAAATCTAAAGTTCTGATATTTCTCAGCTTCAAACTGGTTGACATGATTGATCAGAAACTTTATTAGAATGAAGTTGCAACATTATTATTATTGATTATTCTATCGGCTGTTTTCTGCCTGTAAACTGCATCAGAAAAATGACTTATTGATTAATTAAACAGCTGCTGATTGTTTTTCTGGTGATCAATAAATCGATTGATCGCGTCCAAATATATTTAAATTACAGTTTGGAAACAACCGAAATTATTCAGAATATTTTATCAACTTTTTTCCCTCTGGTCGCCTCAGAAGGCGGTTACCCTGGCGACAGGGTGCCTGCCGTTGCCATAGCGACAGCCTTAGTCTGATTTTACAGTATTGATCTGTTATCAGTTCCGTATCGGGATTTTTTCTGTTTCAACTTTATTCTGAAACAATCCTGAAATGACTAAAGCAAACAAACGACGGAGCTCAGACTGAAAAGATGACGACGCTGACAAAATAAATAAAAAGATGACACGATCTCCGCCCGACTGTAAACATCAATGATCCGCTTCTCTTCCTGATGACCAATCAGAAAACGTTCGCTGCCCTCAACAGGCGGCCAGTGAGGTCCTGAAGCTGCGGTGACATCACGCGTGACATCAGTAGGGCGGGTTCCCCTTCAGCCCCAGAGGAACCAGCCTCGGCATCGGCCTCCAGGCCACGCAACCCTCCCTCCTCTCCGCTGATGCCCCTCCCACTGCGCTGTCACTGCTGGTGGGTGGGGCAACATTGGCCCCTCCCACCTTCATCTGCAGCAGAGGGGGCGGAGTCAGCACAGCTCCTTTAGTGTTTCCTGATCCCGGCTGCACGCCAGTCGTCTCTGCATAGCCATTAAGCCCCGCCCTCTCTGTCTCTATGGCAACAATGCTGGTAGAGTCCGAGTCTGGCTGTGGGAGTCTGTGGGCATGGTCTCGCTCCTTGGCTTCGCCCACCTCAGAGGATGGTTTTCCTGGTGATGGGACCCCTGCTGCCGTTGTCGTGGCGACGTTCTGCTGGTTGAGGAAGAAGATCTCGTTGAGGAGCAATGTCAGATTCTCGTTGTCCAGGTCACCGCCGGTCTCCTGAGGCCCCGCCCCTTTTACCTGCGACTGACGGTCGGTGCTAAGAGACGGCGAGGATGAAGGTCTGAGGTCGGACTGGTCGGTGATCCGGTCCGATCCAACAGAGACTGACTGAGGGTCCAACGGCCGGTTCTGTTGTGTTTGTTGTTTGTCCATCGGTTGTTGTTTGTCTGTCTGCTGTTGTTGTTGTTTGTCTAACTGTTGTTGCTGTTGTTTCTGTTCTTGTTGTGTCGTTGCAGGTTGAACCGCATGGAGCATGTTGAAGTCTAAGCGTGTAAATCAAAACAGTCATGATCAGCTGACAAAAAACTAACAAAACAACAAGCCGCAAACACTAGAGATGTCTCAATTCAGTGTCAAAGGTCGGGGCTGATCAAGGCATTTCAGCATCAGAAGTCTTTGTCATGGTGCCCCTTTACTAGCTAAACTCCCACAATGCTCTTTCCTTGCCAAAATGAACTGTAGTCTGAGTGACGCGTCCTCTGGTCTACAGTTTAATGGTACCACAGGGGTGTTTCGTCTGGTATGGGAAATGCGCCGCATCCGAATATTGCCTGCTTGGTGGGTCACTAGGTGGTCCCATGACAGCTGGTCAAGGCGTCAGACCAACATGGCGACTCGGTCGCTAACTTTCTCTTTTATTACAAAAACAGTTCAGCGAAAAGTATTTCTGAAAACGTATGAGGTGAATCTGTCCTTGTTTTAGTTCAACGACGGCTAGATTGGATGTTTTACGGAAGTCCTACAAAGCGTCGGACGTCTGCTCCCCGCGCCTTAATTGTTTAAAGTAGAAGTACTAAAAATGAGCTGCAGGCTACTTGGGGGTGACGCACCGCAATGTAGCTTGAAATGCAACCAGAACGCGACACGGGCTGTTTCACATAGACAACGGATAGGAAGCAAGAATCTGACGGATCCTTGTGAACGTACACCTTAAGAGGCTCCACCTGGTGGAACTACCGGGTACTACAGCTGGTCTACGATACATGAAATGTGTCTCATACGCGAGGTGTTTCACATAGACACCGGATGGGAAGCAAGACATTGACGGATCCTGTGTATCACAGGATCCGTCAATGTCTTGCTTCCCATCCGTTGTCTATGCGAATGGGAAGCGAGAAACTGACGGATCCTTGTGAATGTACACCTTAAGGGGATCCACTTGGTAGAACAACCAGGTACTACAGCTGATCTACAATACAGGGGTCCTTGACTCACGTTGGAGTACCGTTCCTACTGCGCGACGTAAGTTGATTTTCGCTGCAAGTCGGAACTCTGGTGAAAATGTAAACAAAGCCGTTACATGCACCAGGATAGATTGTTCGTCAGTGTTTCACCCTGTTCCGAGCATTTTATTATATCTAATTTCACTTCCATGGAGATGGCTTTGAATTACTTCGAAGCACTGCCATCAGAAGAGTCTCACTTGCGCTTGGCAGCCATAATTAAAGGCAAAAAGTTAGGGAATGTGGCACAATCTAAGACGGCGTAGAACCGAAGAATGGAAAAAAAGCCATCTTATAGTGCCACATGACGACGTATTCATCCGCTGTGCTCGCCAACCAGTTCCACGTAACCAGTTGTAACGTAACGATGTAACACCGTAGATTGAGGATGTCGTAAACTGAGGACCCCCTGTACATGGAATGTGTCTGATCTAGTAAAATGGTTTCCAATTGGTAGACACTAAATATTGCGAGTCCGATTGGATCAAGGGCTAAAAACCTGATCAGGACATCATCGATAAAGTCTCTCTAAACTGTTCCTTTAGTTACAAGTCTAGTTAGTTGGTTAGGTGGTGAGATGTTTGCTGGTTACCTGTGAAGTTAGTGAGGGTGAGTGGGGCGGCGCTGTTGCAGATCTTGTTGGCTGGTGGGTGGGGCAAGGAGGTGAGATGCAGCTGCTGATTGGCCAGGTTGGGTATGTTCACGGTGACGGACGCCATGCCTACAGAGGAGGTCACGTGTTACTTTGGCAATGAAAGCGAGGTTAACCGGCAAACAGGTCATCAGAGGTTAGTTAGTACCTGGACTCGGAGTCGACTGCAACACTGTCGGTTCCAGAGGGCCAAACAGGACTCGTTGTCCTGGTAACGCTGCCTGGACCAGAGACAGAACCTCAGTCGGGATCAGAGCCTGGATGGACGGAGGTTCACCTGGAGGACAGACTGCAGGAAGACTAGTCAATTTATAAACCAACAACTAACCAACTAGTAAACAGTCAGTCTACTGAGCAACCATAACAACTATCAGTCCAGAAAAACTGGACTGATAGTAGTTTAATCAACTGTTTAATTAACGGACCACTAAGTAACTAAATTAGCAGTAAAAAAATCACTTAGTGGGGCAGATCAATAGTTAGTCGGCTAGTTATTAAGTCAGTCAGTCAAACAGTTAGCTAAGCATCACTGAGTTTTTCAGATAACTACTTGACTAAGTCTACTAGTAGGTGTTTCATTGTCACAAAGTCAGTCAGTTAGTTAATGAGTCAGTAACTGATTAACTAAGTCTCTAAGCAAGTCACTTATTTATTAATATAGCTAGTCAGTTAGTTAATGAGTCAGTTAGCAGAGTAACTGTTTGACTAAGCTTATAAGTAAGTCACTTATTAATATAGCTAGTTAGTTTGTCCTTCAGTCAGATAACTGAGTAACTGTTAGTCTGAGTTCATTATTTAGTTATTAAGAAAGTCAATCAGCTAACCGAGTAACTGGTTGGTTATGTCTAAAAGTACATCAGCTAATTAGTTAGTCAGTAGCTTACTTAGTACCTGACTGACTAAACATTTCACTTGGTTCAGCTACTTACGCAGTTGGTTATTTATTTAGTCAGTTAACTAACTAGGAAACCGGTTGAGTTGGTCTACTTGTAGATCAGTTAATGAGTAAGCCAGTTTAGTAACTTGGTAACTGTTAGACTGAGTCTATTAGTGAGTCAGTTATTTAGTTATTAAGTTAGTCAGCCAGTCACCTAACCGAGTAACTGGTTGGTTAAGTCTAACAGTAGATCAGTATATTAGTTAGTCAATAGCAAACTTAGTACCTGACTGACTGACTAAATGTTTAAATTGGGTCTGCGACTTGTTTAGTTGGTTATTTAGTTAGTTAGCTAACTAGGTAACTGCTTGACTTTGTCTACTTGTAGAACAGTTAGTTAGTCCATCAGTCCATCAGTCAGATTACTGAGTAACTGTTAGTCAGAGTCTATTATTTAGTTATTAAGTCAATCAGCCAATCAGCTAACTGAGTAACTGGTTGGTTAAGTCTAACAGTAGATCATTATATTAGTTGGTCAGCAGCTAACTTAGTAACTGACTAATTAAATGTTTCAGTTGAGTCTGCTACTTACTGGTTGACTTTGTCTATTTTCTAGATCAGTTATTTAATAAGTCAGCCTACTCACTTAGTAACTGGTTGACTACATCGATCAGTTGGTAACTAACCAGGTAACTATGTGAGTCTACAGGTAGGTCAGGTAGTTAGTCAGGTGGTTGGGTAGTTAAGTCTTACCCTCTTCTGTCGTTGTGCTCTGAGGTGGCTGTGGATGATTCTTCCTGCGAGACAGGATGTTGGGAATCGTCCTCGGCCGATCTTTCTGCACAGATGTATTGTGGGACGCAGCAGAATGAGCTAGGACGTTGTTTAACACCTGTTGGATCAGAGGCTGGACAGGTGTAGGAGTGGGCGGGGCAGAACCACAAGTGGGAAGGGCTTGTTGAGGCTGCGGGTCAGGTGATGTGGCCGTGATGTCATCTTCAATTGTGTCTCCTGTCGGCTGCTGACTTCCTGATCTCTGCTCGCTCTTACCTGCAGTCACACACAGACATGTTAGAGCTCCGCCCACAGGTGAGTGACACAACCCACAGGCTAGAGCTCTGCCCACAAGTGAGAGACACAACCCACAGGTTAGAGCTCCTCCCACAGATGAGTGGTCACATGACTCTACTGCAAACTTTCTGTTTGTTGTTCTGATTGGTCAGCAGCCTTTTGTACTTGCAACCAACAAGACAGCTGTTCTGAGGCCCTACACCTGAAGAAGAAGAAGTGAACCACACCTGCAGGAGCCAAAAACCCTCCTTCATGTAATTTCTGACAATCTGTTTTACAGAAAAGTTAGAAGATGAATCTGCTGCTATTTTACAACACAATATGATGCAGGAAGGTTTACTTTTAAGAACACCCTCACCTGGTTCCTCATCTAGTTTCTCACCTTGATTTTCAGCTGGATTCTAACGCTGATTGTCACCTGGTTTCTCACATTGATTCTCACCTAGTTCCTACATTGATTCTCACCTGGTTTCTCACATTGATTCTCACCTGGTTTCTACATTGATTCTCACCTGGTTTCTACATTGATTCTCACCTGGTTTCTCACATTGATTCTCACCTGGTTTCTACATTGATTCTCACCTGGTTCGTCACATTGATTCTCACCTGGTTCCTCATCTAGTTTCTCACCTTGATTTTCAGCTGGATTCTAACGCTGATTCTCACCTGGTTTCTCACATTGATTCTCACCTGGTTCCTATATTGAGTCTCACCTGGTTCCTACATTGATCCTCACCTGGTTTCTAACATTGTTTCTCACCTGGTTTTTCACCTGAACTCTGTGTGTCTCTCTGCTGCTTCAGACTCGTCTTCAGACTCTTCAGGTCCTCTATCGCGCTGTGCAGAGTCTGGAGCTCCTGACGAGCCTGAAGGACCAAAAACATCACAGAAAAAGATCACTAAAACTGAGATTCTGTTTGTTTGGTCGTCCAGAGTTCTGAGACTCAGATTCTGTCTCATCAGCTTGGACTTGATTAAATTTAGACAAACCGACGTAGGAGAGAGAAACATTCCTGGATTAATGTGACACTGAAGGAAACTTAAAAACATTCCTTGAGATGTGTTCAGATGTGTTTTACAGTGAAATGATGAGCTACGTGTGTTTTTACAGTTTCCTGGTTGTACCTGATGGAGCTGCAGCTTATTTGGAGAGTTCGTGGTTCCTGTCGTCTCGTACACACTGGAAACATTCAGAAAACAACGTGTCAGTGGATGATTCTGTACTTTAAGTAAGCTAAATGTTATAAAGACAGAATATTTTTAACTTCTATAAACTATTTTTTTTTTTATTTTTAAAGTGATAATATTGTCTACAGACATAAAACATTTTTAAGATTAAATTGAAGACAGAAAAGTTACAAACAAAATGAAACTGAGATCTGAGGGGACAAAAATAAAAAAAATCTGAACTAAAAAAGGAGCTTTAGGATTTTGAAACGTCCCAGAAGGTTTTACTTTTATAAGAAAATCCCTAACATGAGCTGTGAGGTTCAGATTTAAATGTGGAATCAACAGCAGCTCATATAAACTTCTAATTTCACTTATTAGTAGATTATAAACTGCTGACAATTCTGAGCTTCATTTCTTACTCTGATCTCCTCGTCCTCTTCAGCCGAACGTTTTTCTCCACCGTCGCCTTGGAAATGCCCCGATCACCATCGTCCACCTGACACAAACACAGACACCTCCGGTGAGTTCAACTGCCACCACCATACTTCAATTAATGATGCTGCCGCCACCGTGCTTCACATCATGATGCTGCCACCTCCATGCCTCACATTTCTCATTTTCTCTATAACCAACTTTGAGCATCAGTATTATGGGATATATTGTAGTTTAAACATTAAAGCTGCAGCAATTTAATGTCTATGAGACAGAGTCATAGAAACAATCACAGGTACCCTGGATGTGTTTTTGTTTTCTGATAATTCACCAGAGAAATCTACAAAAGGTGCATTCTGGATAAACTTTGAAGGCTCCTATCAGGATGTGTGATAGGATCATTTTTACCTACATTTGATACCAGGATCATCTATAGATACTATTCTCTCTGAGGAAAAACTACTTTCTAATAAAGTCATATATTAACAATTGTAAATAAAGTGAAAGCCTTCATTTTCCTTTAATAGATTGACCCAGCTCCCAACTTTATAAAGGGTTTGACGTTAAATCAATACAACAAACCAAATCTATAATCAATAAAAAAATGATTAAAGCTTGATTTCAGACATTTCTAGTTAAAACTGCCCTTTCTGAATGTGAAATGAAACTATCTGGAACATCATGCACTGAATTAGGAAACAAGTTTTAACATTTTCAGAAATTATTCTTTTCATTTACACATTTTATCCCTGTGATCGTTGAATTATTTCTTCATTATCAACCCTGTAATTCTCCACTGACTCAGATTTTCTTACCTCAATCTCCTCGTCAGATGAGATTTCGATGGTGTCGTCGATCAGATCAATGACCTCCCTGGAGTTCGCTTCAGTTTGGTCTGCTGTCAGAAAACAAACATTCAGATTTATTCATCATATTTTTCTATTTTCTCTTTTAATACTCTTGTAGAGTGTTTTGTTTTGGAAATTTTATACTTCCTGTTTTGATTGGTGTTTATTTTTTATTTTTCCTGTGTGCCTCAACTGTCTGTTTGCTTACGAATGGCAAATAAAAATCTTGAATCTTGAAATAAAAGCGTATTTTGTCTCATTGTCATGTTTTGATCTGAAACACCGGCTTCTCTCTGCTGGTAACAGACTGTTGGAGGACGTTTTTTAAATTAAATCAGCTTCTATGTCCTGATTAAACTCCACATTTAATCAGATTAAGACACAGAGTGTAAATCTGTCCCATCTGACACCAGGATCATCTTCTCGACATGATTCCTTCAGAGCATTTGGTCTGGACCTGGAGCTCTTATTCCTGTTGACTGCATCTTGTTTTAATTCTGATGTTCGGTGATCAGATTCTGACCTGATGATGGAACCAGTCTCCACAGATATCGGTCCCTCTTCTTCCTCAGCGTCGCCTTCTTCTTCTCCATTTCCATCTCTATCGTCTGCAGCTCTTGGATAACCTCCACCGCCTGCAAGCAAACACTCCTGTTAGTCTCCAGATGTACAAACAAACAAACAAACAAAGCGTCAGCTGGTTTCTGACCATATTCAGGGTGGAGATCTTCGACGTCCTCAAGTCGCTGAGTCCGACCTGCTTCCTCAGAGCGTCGAACAGCAGCCGCATTTTTCCCCGACGAGTCTTCTCCTGGTGTTTACGTGCGAGGCGCTGTGTTAACAAACAAACAAACATGTGACAACAGCAGCTTCACTCACACTATTTGTATATAATCTAGTCATCCAAAAAAAAAAACAGGCACACACTAATACAGGAGGTCCTCAAGTCGATTTTCGTCATAAGTCGGAACTCAGGCGAAAATGTAAGCAAGGTTTACAGAGGTTTTATTGTATTGTGTTTGGGTTGTTTACTTGTTATCATTTTGTTGGGTTCATCAATAGTTTCTAATCCTTCCTGTAGAGGTTTTAATTTATTCTCAAACATGAAGACCAACCTCAAGTTTTAACCCTTGTGTCGTCCGGTGGGTCAAATTGACCCGTTTTAAAGTTTGAAAATGTGGAAAAAAATATATTTTCACAGTGAAACTTCTGATGTCCACATTTTCAACATTTTTGGGAAATCACAAAAAATCATATGAATGTTCTTAAAGAAAATATTAGAAGTTTTACTGATATATATGGAATCACTTTAGATATTTTTAGGATTTCTTTTGGAAGATTTTTACTAAGTTTTTGAAAACATTTACAAGAATTTTCTTGCCAAATTTGTGGGATTTTTTTTTAAAAATAAAACTTTTAAGGGAAACTTTTAAGGAATTATTGGAATTTTCTTCCTAAAGGTTTTGTAAATGTTCAGAAATTTGGGGAATTTTTTTGATGAATTTTTAAATTTTTTTCAGACAAGGAAACAATATTTTTTGGTGCCCATGAATGAGGACAACAGGAGGGTTAAAAGACTGTTCTATAATCCAGTGCCGTCCTAATAGGTGGGTTTACTGTGTAATAAAGTATATTTACTGTAACGTCCTTTAATTCTTAGAACCCTAAAATATGTCAGCAGGGTTGAAAGTCACGTTCATTTTCAGAAAAATCTTTAAAAATGTCAATTTATCGGCAAGACACTGGAAAACAGAGATAATCCTGGATCAGTCTGTGTCATTTTACACAGCGACGTTGCTGCTTCACTGACTCACAGTTTTAGTTTAATTTGTTATTGAGGACCCAGAACTGATTTCTGATGTGAGAATATTTGTATTTTCACCCTGAAATAATCGTCTTTGCTCAATATCATGTTCAATATCTCCAGTAATAAAACTCCCATAGGCGTGAAAGTTGGTGAGGACTCAGACAGAATAGCTTCCAGCAGGTCTGAACAACTAAATGGATCCATCAGACGACATGTTTTCTGCTACTTTGGGCAGTTTTCAAGTTATGTTTAGACAAAACCAAAGCTACTGGATGAATCAAATAAAGGCAGCATGGCTCAGAAACAGTAAACAGAGGAGCAAGTTGTTGGAGATACATTCAGAATGGTGAAACAGCTTTCTACTGATGATGAACATAGAGACTCAAAACTGGACTTAAAATTGTCCAAAATGATTCAAATATTGCAGTTTGGAACATTTTTTGGTAATTTTGAACAAGTTTCAAGAAATTTTAAACAGTTTCCCAGTGATTCTGTCCATTTTTTGCTTTTTTGGACTAATCTGGAGTCAATTTGAGCAATTTTAAGTTATTTTGGGAGAGACTGAGAAGAAAACCAAAGCTACTGGATGAATCAAATAAATGCAGGATGGCTCAGAAACAGTGAACAGAGCAGCAAGTTGTTGGAGATACATTCAGCATGGAGAAACATCTTTCTACTGCAGACACTCAAAATTGGACTAAAAAATCTCTAAAATAAATCACATTGTCCATAATGACTCAAATATTATCATCTTTAATACATTTTGAGTAATTTTGAACTACTTTTAGGTAATTTTGGACAGTTTTCAAATTATTTGACTAGTTTTGAGATGTTTTGGACAATTTAAGTTACTCTGAATGCGTTTCAAATCATTTAGCACAATTTTTCGGCTGGAAGAACAATAAAACAGGAGCACAGAGTCAGTTATGACTCAAAAATGGTCATTTTGAAAAAATTTTGAGTAATTCTGAGCTAGTTTCAAGTGATTGTGACCATTTTTTTAGAAATAATTTTGACATTTTTTGGTACTTTGAACCAATTTGAGTCAATCTAGACAACTGTAGAGTAATTTTGAACAAGTTTAAAGTAATTTTGGTCAGTTTTTGAGTTATTTTGGACAATTCTTGAGTCAATCCAGACAAATCTTAGGCAATTTTAGACTCAGACAATGATGCAATATACTGGATGAATAAGATAAATGCATCATGGCTCAGAAACAGTGAACAGAGGAGCAAGTTGTTGGAAGATACATTCAGCATGGTGAAACTTCTTTCTACTGATGATGAGCAGAGTAGAGAGGAAAAGGTCGAGGCTGGAAACATGAAAACAGCATGTGGTCACCTTTTTCCAGTGTTGGTAACACCTGTGGACACTTGGAAAAAGTTAGACATGCTGATTCCAGTTTTTAATATTTATGCGTTTCTTTTTTATGTTGTATGTCATTCTAACGGCACAGAAGACATTTCTAAGCTTTCTTCTTCTTTATGGTTGTGCTGTTTCTATGCACAGGACTTTTAAATGAGGACCAACAAAATGCCCAGAAACTCATTTAAGCCGTCAGGTCTTACCGGGTCAGTCTTCGTCGGCTGAATCTCCTCTTCGCTGTCCGAGTCTTGGCAGTCTGATGAGTTTTCCGTCTCGCTGCTTGACGTCACTTCTAGTAAATCCGGCATCTCCGTGGTAACCAGCCCCGTCTCATCGTCAACGCAGATGATGTCCAGGTCCACCAGATCGGAGGCAAGCTCTGGTTCAGGTGCAGGGATGGGGTTGGGTGGAGGTGTGGGCTCTGACGCTGCAGGTGTTGACGGAGCAGGTGGAGGTAGAGCTGAGGGTCTGTGAGTGGTGTCTGAGGAGGTCTGAGGTGGAACGAGTTTCGGTCGGACCACCACCAGTCCAGGAGTGAGCGGCTTCGTAGACACCTTCACCGTCTTCACCCCAGGCTCCGCCCCCAGACCCAAGGAGGGTTTGAGGGAGATCAGGGGGACGGCGGCCAGAGGGGCGCCGGAGGGTTGAGGCTGGAGGAGGGTGAAGGCGCTTGGCGACGTCTCCACCTTGGAAGGCGACTCGGAGGAGGATTTACCGAGGACGATGATGGGTTCCCTGCCGGAGTTGAGGATCTTAAAGGTGCAGGTTCCCTTCTGGGACAGGAAACCAGATCCTGGGGGGAGGGGGGTGGCGAGGGTGTTCACGGAGAAGGAGGACAGGGAGGAAGAAGAGGACGAGGAGGAGATCACTGTGGTTGAAGGTGGAGTTTGTTGGCCGACTACAGTGATGGCTGGAGTCTGAGGAGATGCAGAAGGGAGGACGGAGGGAAAGGAAGGACCTAGGAGGGAGGCAGAAATGGGGGAGGAGTCAGTATCTGTCCAATGGCATCATTTAACAGCAGAACTAGAGCATGAAGAGGACAATCAGATTTATTTCTCTTCTCAGCTTCATGTTCTGTGAATCTTCTATTTTCCGTATTTAAATTAATGTAGGTGTTCCACAGGGCTCCGTATTAGAGCCTCTGATTTTACTACTGACTGCATGTTGCCACCTGGTGACGGGAATTCAGGCAAAATCATTCTCATAAATTGTTAAATTCCCACATGAAGACAATATGGAAGCAGCTGGTAACTTTGCAGATCTAAGACCAACATCTAGATCTCTATGACCACCAACATCTAGACCCCTATGACCACCAACATCTAGACCTCTATGACCACCAACATCTAGACCTCTATGACCACCAACATCTAGACCTCTATGAACATCATCATCTAGACTCTGAAGAACACCAGCATCTAGACCCCTATGAACACCAACATCTAGACCTCTATGACCACCAACATCTACACCTCTACGACCACCAACATCTAGACCTCTATGACTACCACCATCTACACCTCTATGACCACCAACATCTAGACCTGTATGAACATCATCATCTACACTCTGAAGAACACCAACATCTAGACTTCTATGAACACCAACATCTAGACCTCTATGAACATCATCATCTAGACTCTGAAGAACACCAACATCTAGACCCCTATGAACACCAACATCTAGACCTCTATGACCACCAACATCTACACCTCTACGACCACCAACATCTTGACCTCTATGACCACCACCATCTACACCTCTATGACCACCAACATCTAGACCTGTATGAACATCATCATCTACACTCTGAAGAACACCAGCATCTAGACTCCTATGAACACCAACATCTAGACCTTTAGGAACACCAACATCTACACCTCTATGAACACCAACATCTAGACCCCTATGAACACCAACATCTAGACCTCTAGGAACACCAACATCTAGACCTCTATGAACACCAACATCGAGACTCCTATGTCACCAGTTTCTGTTTCCTACCAATGAGTCCATATCAACTTTCAGCCAAAATATCTGACAGACTTCAGTTTTGGGTCCCAAAAAACAAAAAGGTGTGCGAACATACCTATCTGAACAGGCGGTACTGGTTTAACCTTGTTCAGTGGAACCAGTTGGACCAGTTTGCCGTCCGGTCTGCGGTAATACTGGGCGCCCGACGTCGTCTGGACCGGCTGCAGAATCATCTTCTGCCCAGTGGGGGAGGCGCCTGGGATCTGGGGGGGCAGTTGACCCACCGGAGCCGGGACGTGAACCATCAGGAACTGAGGGCCTTTAGGGGGTCCAGGGGACAGATTTACAGGAAGCACCACCGAGCTGCTGGGCTGAGAGGCTGAACACACGATAAACATTACATTTATTCACAGAAAAATGAATTATTCATACATTTGTTTATTAAAAAAACAAGGTTTATTTACAGAAACATGGCTTATTAGTACATGCATTTATAGAAACTTCATGTTTATGAATGTTATAGATTTTTAATTTACTTTTTTAATGTAATTGTATAAATGTGGTTTATTCATATGTTTATTTATAGAAAATTGGTTTATTTCTGGATGTAGTTCCAGAAACATGGTATAATTATACATTTATTTATAGAAACATGATTTAATTACACATTCACTTAAATAAATGTGATGTATTTATGTATTTATTTATAGAAACAGGGTATAATTATAACTATTTACAGAAACATGGTTTAAATACACAATTACTTAAAGAAATATGGTTTATAGTATATATGGTTTATGTATACATATTTATAGATTTACTCTAGAAAAATGCCGGAATTATGTGTCAAAACAAATTTTATTCATAAAATTACTAACAAACAGTTTATAGATTTATTTATAGAAAATTTATTTATTTTAGATATATTTAATAGATTTTACAGATTTATGAAAACATTATTTATTATTATATGGACACAAATATATTTTATCCATAGATTTAATTATAGAAAAATATTCATAAATAGATTCATATGTAGAAAAATGGTTTATTTTTTTGACTGATTTACAGAAATGTGGTAAATTTATAGGTTCATTTACAGAAACAAATTCTGTAAGCGAAGGTACTATTTCTAGCTAAAATGACAGAAAATACGAATAGAAAATAGCATACAATAATAATAATAATAATAATAATAATAATGATGGGGATGTCATATACTCACCTGTGGAGGAGGCTGGGATGATGAGCGGTGGCTTATATGTGGACGGTGTGGAGCTGGAGGAGGTGGAGGAGACAGTGGAGGAGACAGTAGAGGAGCTGGAGGTCGCTGCTGCTGAACTCTGAGGACGTCTACTGGAGGACAAACATGGAGGAGCTGGCTGCTGCCTGCTGGACCCGACCCGACCCGTCAGGTAGGCGGCCAGACGATTGGCCGGGTGCAGCGCTCCCATCTTCCCCAGCTGGATCTTGGCCAGAGGGTAGAGCTTCCCGTTCACCTGCAGGAGAGCAGAGGGCGGAGCTTAACAGGTGAGATAACAGGAAGCACCTGAAACTCTGAGTGTTGAAGGTATGAAAGGAAATGAAGCTGCAGTATTTCTCTGCTTTACTCTTCATCATCAACAGTAGTCTGACTGAAAGCAGTTGGAGTGTCTGAATGGAATGTTTGAGTGAATTCTGTCTGAGTTCTGGATCAGCAGGTGTTGGTTCGGTTGTCATGGGAACCATTAGTCTTTATAAAACTCCAGCCTTTGAATCTAAATTATTCAGTCATCATGAATCTCTAGACAACTAGCCGTCAGCTCCATATTTGGTGTTCTTACCTGAATCAGGTGGTCTGTTCCTCCCGGCTGCTTCTTATTGGCTGAGAGAAAGCCGGCGGGGGAGATTCCTGTCAGGAAAGGTAGAGCCATGCCGGTCGCCGTCCTCATCTTCATCTCTGAACTCTTCTTCTTCTCATCATCCACCTGCTCAAAGGTCCCGACCTCCTCCTCAACGTCGCCGTCCTCCACCTCCCGCTGCCAGTCCTCCAGATGCTCCGCCTCCTCCGTCACTTCCTGCTGCCAGTCCTCCAGAGGCTCCGCCTCCTCGGTCACTTCCTGCTGCCAGTCCTCCAGAGGTTCCGCCTCCTCCATCACTTCCTGCTGCCAGTCCTCCAGAGGCTCCGCCTCCCTGCTCACCTGTCTGAGTTCCTTCAGCTGGAAAATATGAGAGTTCACAGAAAAAGACTCAGAGGTTTATGAAGGTTTCAGACACATTTAAACAGATCAACAGATGATTCTAAACTGTGTAAAATTACAGTAATCAGATTATTTCTAAGTTCAACAGTAGAGTATTTACTCGGTCATCTAACAAAAACTAACAGCTCAGGTTTCCTAAAGTAAAAATACAGGCCCCATGGTAGGAACTTACTGAAACCAGTCCAAGTCCAGCTTCCATTACTGAGATCAAATCGATCATTTATTAAATGTTTCTTATGTCCACGTTCATTTTTGGATGAATGACTTAAACCTCCTCTACATTTTTTTACTGTTCTTTGCTGGAGGGATTGTGTTGCTTTACTATTTTACTTAAAATACCCCAAAGGTGTTGGATTCAGGTCCAGACACATAATATCCAGGTCTTAGTTTAACTTTGTTCTTGTGTAGAACCTCTTATGTTGTTCTTTTGATGTTCTCTGTTGGATTATTTCTCTTCTTCATCTGGTCAGTCAGTATTTTGGTTTATCTTCAGATCTTCATGCTGCATCTAGAAACGTCTTCAACACCTTCTGACCTCATGCAGCTCCATATCATCATACTCCCACCTCCATTCTTCACTGTCAGGACTATGCATCCACTGTGGTAGTCCTGGTCAAGTTCACACCAAACATCTGGACTCCATCTGAACTCATTGATCTTCATCTGACCAAAGAATGTTCTCCAGCATCCATCAGGGCTTCATCTCAGGTTCTTCAGCAAACTTTCATCTGGAAGTTTAGTTCTGAGCAGCAACCAGGTTTAGTTCTTCTCCTCCGTCCATACAGGTTGATGTTCTGAAGGTTCCTTCACCCTGTCTGAGCTTCACACTAACTCTGGTTTCCATGGAGAACCCCTGAACCAAGTCTGAAGCAGCTGATGTCTGTTTTTATAGCTGGATGGAGAAAGTAGTTCACTGTCTGTGGAGTCATTTTAGGAGCTCTGATTAGTGGAACTATGACTCCTTCTAGACCTCCTGATTAGTGGTACTATGACTCCTTCTACACCTGATTAGTGGTACTACGACTCCTTCTAGACCTCCTCATTAGTGGTACTATGACTCCTTCTAGACCTCCAGCACTGATATTCGAGTTGGAATATTACTTTGTTTCCTGCTCACCTGTTTGTTTTGTGCTGCTTTCATCTTCCTCTGGCCCTTTGGTCCTGCTGGTCTTCCTGGTCCTGCTGGTCCTGCTGGTCTTCCTGGTCGTGCTGGTCTTCCTGGTTTCCCTGGTCCTGCTGGTCTCCCTGGCCCTGCTGGTCTCCCTGGTCCTGCTGGTCTTCCTGGTCCTGCTGGTTTTGTTGGTCCTGTTGATTTCTCCTGCTCTGGTTTGGCTCTGGAGATCCGGACCTTGTACTGGACGCAGCGGTCGGCGCCGTCACCCTCCACGGTCTGACTGATGGGGCTGACGAGGTACTTCTGGATCTTGAACGGCTGGTCCAGCTGGTCCTGAGCCATCGCCTCGCAGAGCTGCTGCAGCACCCGACTCTGATCCACGCTGCTCTCCCATTGACAGTCGGCCACAATGAACAGACGCTTCGACGGCTTCGGGGTTGAATCCTCTGCAGGACTCTGAGGAGGCGTCTCCACGGCTTCACCTGACAAAGAGAAGCCAGCATCAGCAACAAGACAAGGAGGACATTTTGACAGAGGAGGAACTGGACGTAAACCCACCTGGAGAAGGACAGGAGGTTCTAGTCTTGGTCTCCTTCAGGGTCAGGCTCCTCTTTTTCAGGGACGTCAGCCGAGCAGGTTTAGAGTTCACCTCTTTGGGCACCTCCTGGTGAACAAACAAGAGAATAGGACAACATCAGATCTCAGTCTAAGCAAGTCAGTTTTATGGGCTTCACATCATGATGCTGCCACCACCATGCTTCATGTCTTGATGCCACCACCACCGTGCTTCACGTCATGATGCTGCCACCACCGTGCTTCACATCATGATGCCGCCACCACCATGCTTCACATCATGATGTCACCACCACCATGCTTCACATCATGATGCTGCCACCACCGTGCTTCACATCATGATGCTGCCACCACCGTGCTTCACATCATGATGCTGCCACCACCGTGCTTCACATCATGATGCTGCCACCACCATGCTTCACATCATGATGCCGCCACCACCATGCTTCACATCATGATGCTGCCACCACCGTGCTTCACATCATGATGTTGCCACCACCGTGCTTCACATCATGATGTTGCCACCACCATGCTCCCCTATAAGACTAGTGTGATTTTAAACCTTAGGCTCTTTTATTTATCTACTTTCTGTAGAATTTTTTTCCTCTCTTTTTGTTTGACACATTCAGACAGAATCAGTGAAGATCATTTCTATCAATCTTTTCTGGTTGTTGTGCCTCCCACCTTGTGTTTGTGAGTCTTTCTTCTGAAGGCTCGGACTCTGGCGCAGCTGCTTCGGTTCTCTCTGACCTCCTGAAAACACCAGAATCAACACTTCAGCTGGTATTTACACAGAGCAGCCATTGAATGTCCTGCTATCTGTACTCACCAGAGTTCTTACGGTGGAGATGGATTGAGGGGCGCCTTTAGGGACGTGGACCGGCTCTGGATCTGAGTCATCACGGTCCTTCCTCCACAGAGTATGGACTCGCTGGGCAGGCTGGGAAACGCTGTCCGCCTCCTTCAGGACTACATGTTCAATAGAGCAATAAGGAGAGAAGTGTTTTAATTCAGCTCATTATATTAACACATATAAGACATTTTATATTTTTCAGTTATTTTACTGATACTTTTCAAACACTTTATTGATTTTTTTAGACATTTATCTGAGATTTTATTGACATTTTTCAGGCATTCTTTTTTGGCACTTTGCTGATATATTTTAGACAATTATACGACATTATATCTATAGTTTCCTTATTTTTCTTCTACATTTTTTTGGATGTGCTGATATTTTTCAGGTATTTTATTCATATTTTTCAGACTTTTTATGAAATATTATACTTACATTTTTCTTGCATTTCATAGATTTTTAAAGACATTTATTGACTTTTTGGGGGGACATTTTTTTAGGCATTTTATTGATATTTTATGTTAATGATTTCATGATTAAAAAACATAAATTACATATTTTGCTAATATTTTTCAGGCACTGTATTTATATTTTCCAGACTTTAAAAAAATGTATTGTATTTATATTTTTCAGGGATTTTAACGACACTTTTGGACATTTAAAAATATTTTTCAAAGTGTTTATTTTGATATTTTTCAGACATGTGGTTATTGTTTTATTGACTTTGATTAGCAATTTCAGAAATATTTTCAGAAAATCAGAATGTCAGAATTTGTAGACATTTTACAGATATTTTTCAGGCATTTCATTGATATTTTTTGATATTTTATTGATCCTTTATTACATTACTTCATTGCATCAATATTTTTTTGAATTTTTTCAGGTTGACATTTTGCAGGCATTTTACTGATATTTTCCATATTTTAAAAAATATATATTTTACTTAGACTGTTCAGGGATTTTATTGATATTTTTTAGGTCATTCTAAAAAATATTTTTCAGATGTTTTATACATATTTTTCAGACATTTTATTATTATTGTATTGATATTTTTATTTTTATTTCATAAATACCTTTCAGAAAATTCACTCAGACTTTTTAGACCTGTTTTACATTTCTTCTGACATTAAGATATTTCTGATATTTTATCACTACTATTCTGATATTATTATTTTTCAGACATTTGAATGATTTTCACACGTATTGTTACCTACCAGATATTTTATTCATTGTTGAATATTTTGTTAATATTTTCAGATATTCTATTATTATTTAGCATTTTAAAATATTTGTACATTTTTCATCTTTATTTTATGGTGATTTTACTACTACAGGGTTTCTGTAGAAATCAGCCAGTTAAATTTAATGCTTTTAAATGCCACTTTAATGCTAGACTGTAAAAATTTTAATGCCACGACTGTGAACTCAACAAATTACACAGGTTTGGGTTTTTGTTTTTGTTTTTTTTAAAAGATGATTTTTATATGAAAACTGTCCCTACATTTCACTATTTCTGAATCCGGAAACCACTCTTGACCACCCACAGGCTGCAGTCATTCTCTGAATTCCAAGTTTTCTAGCCATTTTTGCTGGAATTTGAATTTCCCCATTACCCAGGTCTCCTCCACCTGATCCAGTCTGCCGGCCACTTTACAAACATGCAGTTTTTGCCAACTGTACCAGCTGGAACAATTATTGCAATGCCTCGGCATGTTTATGCAGATGCATATATCTGACGAATCGCAGTCTTTAACTATATATTATATTATTATCAAATATTTTTCTTGAAAACTGCAGAAAAAATTTTTAATTCCACTGAGAATCAAATGTAATGATTTTTAATGCCATAATTTTCAAAAAATCCATCTAATGACTACTAATGCTTTTTAATGCCCTGCAGAAACCCTGTACTAGTTTTAATGCTGGTTTGTTTAGTCTCTGTCAGTGAAACAGCAGCTGCTCTCAGATCAGATCTATAATTTATTGCCCTCATTGATCCCTAACGAGGCCCTCAGACTTACTGTAGGCCATCTTCATCCTCCTCCTCTTCCTCCTCTTGCTGTGGAGCTGCTGGGAGGGGGGGCTGCAGTCGGACCCGTCCAGGTTCTTGAGGAGGACGACCTTCTGTTTGAGGCAGCTGCAGCCGAACATGCAGGAGAGGCGGCCGCAGTGGCTGATCCTGGAGCAGTGGGACAGACTGGAGCAGATGCAGCCCAGCCTGCAGAACTCGTTGTGGCAGGCGAGGGGCGCTCTCCTCCGGAGCAGCTCAATGGGCGCCGTTGGGTTTTCGCTGACGAAGCCCTGAGGAGAGGAGAAGGACATCAGTTGTCACGTCTGGTGGTTCTGCTGCAGGTTAACTCACTTTAAGGCTTTATGAAAATGTCACAAAAACACGTAAACAAAGATGGCGACACCTGTGACCATGGCAACTACTAGCTGAAGCTTTAAAATGTACTACGTTTTTAGTTTCTTTCTGGTTGTTTTGTGTCTTTTTGTGGTGATTCCGTGTCATTTTTTGGTGATTCTGTGTTTCTGTGATCGTTTCGTGTCTCTTTGTGGTTGTTTTGTGGTCTGCGGTGACTGTCTTTTTATGGTAATTTTGTGTCTGTCTGGTGGTTCTGTGTCTTTGTGGTAGTTTTGCATCATTTTATGGTATTTTTGTGCCTCTGTGGTTATTTTGTGTCTTTTCGTGGTCATTTTGTGTCATTTTATGCTCATTTTGTGTCTTTTGTGGTTGTTTTGTGTCTTTTTGTGGTGGTTTTGTGTCTCTGTCTGGTGGTTTTGTGTCTCTTTGTTGTTGTTTTGTGTCGTTTTATGGTAATTTTATGTATATTTGTTGTTGTTTTGTGTCTTCTTGTAGTGGATTTTTGTCTCTGTCTGGCTGTTTTGCATCTTTTTGTGGTGGTTTTGTGTCTGTTTGTGAAGATTTTGTGCAATTTTATGGTAATTTTGCGCCTTTTTCTGGTCATTTTGTGTCTCTGTGGTGCCTGATTACAGTTTCTTAAATATGAATTTTTTCTGTTTTCTTTCGTCCTCTATGACAGTAAATAAATCTTTGGGACATTTGTCATCTTGTATTTTGGGAAACACTGATGCACATTTTCTGACATTTTAAAGACCAAACAACGAAGAGAGTTTTCCAGAAAATAAATCCAGTTTATTCGACAGATGAAAACACTCGATAGTTTCAGTTCTGCTCACCGTCAGCGTGAAGAGGGACGTCAGGGCGACGGTGGCCCTCTCCTCGGTGATGCCGGTTCTGGGTCGACCCTCCCACATCACGCTGTCCTCCAGGTCCTTCTGCCTCAGCAGGGCCCGGGTCATCAGGGGCCGCCTGTCCTTCCTGGGGTCCTTGTTCGGACCGAGCTCAGAGTCCGACTCCAGCGGAGCAAAGTCCTCAGACAGGGTCTGAGAGGAGGCCTTAGGTTTGAGCTTCCGCCTCTTCTTCAGGGTTGGTTCGGAGGTGTTGTCCAATAGGGGGGCTGTGTGGATCTGTGAGGGTTCAGCTGAGGCCGGTTCAAAACCCGGACCAGCTGCAGGTTCCATTCTGGATTTGTTTGGTTTGGGACCTCGCTGCTTCCTCTCCAACCTCCGGCCAGCTTTAGCCTCGGTGAGTCGGGGTCTCTTTGAGGGGGGGATAAACCCCGATATGAGGTCCGAGGCGGGGGAGCCGGTGTTCTGCTTCTTCAGGATGTGGTCCAGGGTCCGGACGTAGCTGGTGCTCTTGGTGGGCAGCTCATAGACCAGCGGCTCCACCGGCGGCTGGGAGAAGCTGGCGGCTCGCTCGTCGATCAGCTTCCCTTCGTTCTCCAGGTACTCGTCCAGCATGTCGCTGCAGAACGCCGACAGGTTCTTCTTCGGCGGCTCCAAACTGGGACCAGCTGCTGGACAAAGACGGACCAGTTTAAACCTCAAAACCCACCAGAGAGTTAAAAAGACAAGTTATCTTTCAAAAATAATAAAACTAATCTTCAAAATCTAAAAATTAATGAGCCAGAAACTGTAAAGACTAAAAAGAATCTTTAGATTTTCATTACATCCCAATTATACAGTTAAGTTTAAGTATAAACTGTTGTATTTAATCAAAACTACTTTATTCTACGTCTCACCATGAATTAAAGTATTTGCATCAGATTCTGTAAATAGCAATAAATAAAGAACTCCTCTGCACATCTGTAGAAAAAACTGAATTAACTCAATTGAGAAAGTTCTCAGTTTGACTTTTATCTCATAATTCAGATTTTTCTTTTCATATTTTTGATCACTTTTTAAGCATGACTTTTTATCTGAGAAATGTAACAATTTATCAAACGTTTTGAAATCACATTTCATAATTTTAACTTTTTCATCTCATTTGCAAATCTTCATCTTAGAATTCTTTTATTTCATAATTCAGAGGCAAGCCAAAATTAATTTTCTGCCTTAATTTTTGAGTTCTATCTTATAATTTAGACTTTCCATTCGAGAATTTTACTACTTATTACTCCGCCAGGGAAGCAAAGCCTCAGTGGATTTATGTGACGATAAGCATAGGCTTGTCCGTCTATCCGTCTGTCTGAAACATTACTCAAAAACCGACTAATGGATTTGGATGAAATTTTCAGGGAAGGTCAAAAATGACACAAGGACAAGTGATTCGTGTCATTCTAAACAAATTTTCGTTGTTTTAGATCATTTCAGAAAAATTTTCCGTAATTCCGGATCATGTTGGAGACATTTCGAATCATTTTGGATGGTTTGTGAATTATCTTGGACAATAAAGGTTTGGAAGCAGAATGGTCTGACCCACTTTCTGTAGTTTAAAAGTTTTTTGTTTTCCAGAATGGTCTAACATTCCACTGTAACGCTATATTTGGGTTGTGGGTTAATGTAGACGATAAAATATTACCGAAATTATATAAAACTCTATTGATATTTGTCAGAAAAATCTAAAAAAAAAAATGACAAAAGATGTCCACAATGACATTAAATTGTCCCAAAATTATATATAAAAAAAACCAATTCTGAACTCCTCAACACAACTGATTCTCCATGACTGACTCAGCTGTTTCCAGGTTGAACTGCAGGCAGTGTTTCCACAGAGAGACTGAGAGGAAATTCAAACCTACTGGATCAATAAAACAAACGCAGTGCTACTCAGAAATAATAAAAATGTAAATAGATAAATATCTTTAGTGGGTGGAGCCATCATTTTTTTAGGCACTTGGTGAATGTTGGACGCTTCATTTCTATATGAGCTTTGCTGTGAGTCGAAACGTTAAACTAAACCAAAGCAGAGTGAAGGAGAACAAAAGGAAACCTCACCTTCAGGTTTGGAGGATGCAGGCGTGGACGGAGCCTCTGATGGACTGAATTTATCCCTCCAGCCTTTAATCTGAGTCACATCTGTAGTTTTTCCTGTTCTGGACACAAACGCAGCTGAAACGCCTGAAAATAAAAGAAAACATAAGAGTCGCATTGTGGTGAATTTACTGTTAAGGATCCACGTTTCTAACCGATTAACTGGACGGAGTCTTACTGGTTTTGGAAGCAGTTTAAAACTCTATATGGTAAGGAAGGCCATTCACCTAACACCTAATTTCTGCTTTATTTTTCAGCACATTAACTCCCTGAACCTACAAGCTGCTCCTCAGATGTTTCTGATGCTCACCTTGACTGGACTGCAGGTCCTGGGTCAGAGGCTCCAGACTGATTCCTGGAGGGGGGATGGGCAGATGGACTCCCAGGTACTGCAGGTCGATGGCCAGAGTCGGGTCCAGCAGCGTCATCTTCAGACCGACTGAACAAGCAACACAAGCAGGGAGGGTTAGATGGACTGAACTTCTACAGTCTTACCAGCTTCCAGCGGTTAATACGTACCTTCCTGCAGCACCGGGTGGATCACCTGCCTGTGCTTCATCAGCTTCAGGTCGTTCAGCAGATTCTTCTGGAAGGCATCGATCGTATCCTCCAGACCCTCTGAGGGATTAAACGTTAAAGCTGAAAGCAGAGTTTGGTCAATAAAGCATTAAAAACTGATAAATTGACATCAGAAAAAACTAAATATTTACTACCACTCGAGACTAGTTTCTAGTCTGACTCATGTTCAATTAATAGATGGGAGGCTTTAATAACAAGTAACAATGTCATTACCTTTCTCAGGTTCGTCTACGGCTTGTTGAACTTCAGGTGTCGTCTGCGACCCCTCAGACGAATCCGTGATGTGGAGTTTGAGGGCCTCCTGAAACACGAGTTTTATTGTTTGTTAGATAAAATCACACCTGTATGTGTTACTGAGGCTGCAACACCTGCAGTGGCCAAATAGTAGCTTGCGGACTAAACGTGGCCCTCCAACACAAACCACACCTTCAGTATGGATCTAATTTAGCACCAGGTCACTCTGCTTTTTGTACACTCGCATTACAGCTTTCTGAGGGCATCAAGCCCATCTGTCAGACTATAAACCCTCATACCTCCCTTCTCTTTGTCTGTGCTTGTGAAGGGATGTTACACCTAAATAAAGCTGAAGCTTAACCTTTTGCTTGTAGCTTGAGGTAGCAATAGTCAGCTTTACACTGCAGGAACTCAAGGTGGCCAAGAGGTGGCGTATACAGGGACGTTATCGGTTCTAATTGGACCTTTCAGCCTTTCTAATTCAATTACAGAGTAGAACTCAATAGCTCCAACTGTGACAGTAATTTAGATTAAATTAGTAATTAGATGTAACTCCAATTCTATGAACAAAATAAAGGTTTGTTAGGTTAGAATATGTGGCTAATGCTACACTGTTCATGGCGATGTCAGAAGGGAGAAGACTGCTGGTAGATGAGAACATCAAGAAGGCTAAACAAAATGCTGCTATCCTCACCTGCCCGACTGTAGGCCAGAAATAAGCTGCTGAATCTGTCCTCATTTTAGCTGAGTGACGGCTAGTTTAGACGTTTCACGAAACTTTCGTGAGGCATCAGACCTCCACTCCCTGCGCCTCACTTGAATAAAGTAGAAATCAAACTACTTTATGCAAATGAGCTGCAGGCAACTCCGGGGCAACGTGCTACAGCGTAGCTCGAAACGTGCTCCAACACAACCAGCATGCAATGCAGTGCGTTTCACATAGACAATGAACGGGATGCTAGAAATTGATGGATCCTGTGGACACGTACCATAACCCCGAGCGCACCAAAACAATGGAAAATAGCAGCTACTGGACGTAACTCCACTTTGATGTAGGAAATAGAACAATGGAGTTGTGTTTAGTCTATATGGAGAATTTTATGTTGTTGATGTTAGGGAGAAGAAGATTGTTGTCCTCTCTGAGTTTAACCAATTACCACTGTAACCCATAAAGCAATGTTGTAGTAGGTACTTTTTTCTCCACTGAACCTGAGAGAGGTTCTGCAGCAACAGGTCTCGTGGTAAGAACAAGTACAAAAGTTCAGGTTCCCGCAGTGGAAAACAGCTAGACAACACCGCATGCAGGAAGAAAACTGATTTTACCAGTGGTGGATCAAATTTAAGGGTTTGTTGAGGGAATCTGAGTCGGCTCATCTTCACAGTTTAACGCATCGTCTAAGACAAATATGGGGGTGTGATATGTTTGTATGCATTACGACATTATCAACAAATTTTATTTAAAAACACAGAAAATGACATGTATAAATCCTTGCAGAATAAGCTTTGTTTTACCTTTGATGTGAATGAGACAAACAACTGTTCCTCCACCTCCTCCAGGTTAGGTCGCATACTCCTGTAGACGGTGTCATCCGTCTTCTGATTCAGATTGATTCTGGGCTGCTTTCGCCGCCGGTACTTCTTGCGCTTGTAGGGCTTGTTGACCGGGACTGGCTGCACCTGTGGAGAAGGCTCCTGTGCTTCTACTGCAGGTGGAGGCAAGCATGGAACAGCCATTGCCTCTGTATTTGGAAACTCCACCCCCATCCCAAGGTCATCATCGGTGGAGAAAAAGTGCACGAGGTCAGCGATGGAAGGCGTAGGTGACAGTCCCTCTCCATCTAATGAAGAGAAGGTCGGAGACAACGGCAACTGAAGGGCGAGGGGGGACAGCTCTGCAGGAAAAGGCAGCGATTGTTCGCTCTCCTGAAAAGATGGAGGGGGATCCGGCGGAGGCGTGGATGTGTTCAGACTCTGTGGTTCAGGGTGCGAGGGAGTCTCTGAAGGCAACAAAGGTGGCGTAACATGCTCTAAAGGAAGAGTCTCTGATGTGGGCTGAAATGTTGTGAAGGGAGCGTCTAAATACGGTTCAGGCAGAGGTAACACTGTATGCCATTTAAACACAGATGAGTCTTTGCTTGGTGGTGAGTCCTCAGGAGGTTCTGCTGTACAAGCTGCTTCAGAAGATGCTGCATCGAGTTCTAAAGCTATCGAGTCGGGCAGGGGAGGTAAAGGTTCTGGAGAACTCGCAAGAGACAAAGGCTCAAAGCCAAAAGATGAACACTCTGGGTCAGGAAGGAAAGACTCAGACTTCAAGGTGGGGGAGTCTGAAGGTAGTGTTGTAGACTCAGGTGGTGTTTGTGGTGAGTTTGAGACAGGTAACGCTGTGTCCAGGGGTGGGGACAAAAGGGGAGGTGCAGATGAGGTAGCAAGTGTTGAGGAGAGGGTGGGTGTAGATTCCCCGAGGGTAGAAAATGGCTGCCCTGGGCTGGGTAACACTGTACCATCAAGGACTGTTAGCTCTGGGCCTGGACTTTCAGAAAACGAAGTTGATTGATCATCAGTTCTTGGTCCCACTGGACCTGAAGCAGCAGCATCTGGACACGACACACTGGAAGGCTGATAAACGTTCAAAACCACTTTATCTGGATGAAAGTCTCCACTGGAGGCTTGGACACTGAGTTTAGTGACATCGCCACTGAGATCCTTCAAGTTGTCGATTGCATTTGTGGTGTGGTTATCAGGCAGACTTGAAAGGTCTGCAGCAGAATTCAGAGATTCTGACAAAGATTCAGAGGGGGGTGCTAGGGGAGAAGAGTCCGGTTTACTCTTAGTCCTTTTAGATTTTGTTGAATGCTGCTTTAAAAACAGAGCGAGTGCTGGCAGAGGCAACCGAGCTGGCCGTTTGTCCGGCTTTGCAGTCTGCTCTGATGGAGTGTCTGGAATACGCTGGTGGTCTTTGGAGGACCCTGCTGAAGCATCAGCAACAGAACAGTCTGTCCGGGCATTGTCCTTACACCTTACTGAATTCAAATGGTGTGTTTCCTCCGTAACATTCCTCTTTCTTACAATGGTTTCACTTTTCCCTGTTGGTTCTTTGACTGAAATATCATCTCTTTGAGGAACCTCCTGTCCTTTACCTTTCAGGGTTGTGTTCTTAGTGTCAATTTGCTCTAATTTGAGAGAGCTGCTGTGATTGAGGCCTAGCTGCTCCAGGTTGCACCTCTGCAGGGAAACGTGCGCCTCACGAATCAGTTCAGAAATTAACTTCTGAGTCGGACGCGAGCCAATGCTGCTGGGGAAACCAAACAATAGGACACAACATTAGAGGCACGAGTGTTACTGATCCTGCCATTTATAGACTGCTGAACGAAACTGTGACATGTTAACTTTATACCCACAGTAACCAATCACAACAAAGCAGAGATGCAAATTTTTAAATAGCTTTCAATAATCAATTGTTGAAAAGTGCAGTGCTCGTATGAAGAAATGCTGCTCTGGCCGAAGGCTATGAACCACTGCAGCAGTATTTGTCATGGTAGCCTATGGCTAGCTAAACCCCCACAATGTTCTCTGCTTGCCCACACAGAACTGACAGTAGTGGAAGTGACTGCCGTTTTCCAGAATTTTACAGTCATTTGTTAAAAGCAAAAACAAGTTTGTTTAGTTTTTGATCCTTGAGCTTTTGGACCATCAAGTCCAAAAAACCTTTCAGTCTCTAACACAGTTAAGTCTCGACTTCCTTGATGGTGGGTACCAGCAGACATCCATGGTTGTGTACTTGTTGCTATTTTACTACTTTTGCAGTTTTCTTGGAGGATTCTGTTGCCAACGTGCAGTGGGTTGGATCTAAATATTCCATACATGCGTTCTACTGATGAGCATGTGCACTCCTAAAGAGACATGTGCCGAGGAATCTTCATGAACTCACCTGGACTTCATGAGCTGGCAACATTAAAATCATGCTAACCCTTGTGTACACATAACATATAACACAGATCTTACTGTACTGGATTTCTATTGTCTCACATAAACCGACATATTAGAACAAATCTTTTCTGGACTTTAGTAGAAACCATACAACAAATGGTAGAAGGAACCTTTTATTTCCTTGTAGGTTCCTACATATTCATTCCTGGAAATGAACGTTCTGGGGACTTTTGGTGGTAATTGGGGTTGGAGTATTTTACCCAGTTCACTATAAGGGCTTTAACCATCCATAGTCTGCTCTGATTGGTCTGACTGGGCAGAAGATCTGCAGAAGCAGCTTTATAGAGGCAATGATGTCAGACTGCTCGGCAGCTCCTTCTTTGCTTCAGAGCAAAAGTAGCTGCTAGACAGACGCTGAACGTGTCTTCTAAATATGCTGGTGGCCATTCATCAGAAGATTGGTCTTTGTTCTTGAACAACCTTTCAACTGCATGAACTTTTGCCAGGGACTAAGAATAACTTTTGGATCTGTGGTTCCACCAGGAACCAGATTCTCAGTAAAAGCTCAGGAAAAAGTCTATCCCCGGAAATTCCCGGCTCTGAGATATTGAACTTCCTGAAGGTTCAGGAACTTTCAGGGCAGGGCTTGTAATCTGAATGGACAGCTTTTCACTGCAAGAACTCCGTACAGGTGAAAGGAGGTGTTGACAGGAACAGCACCCTAGTTGGTCTTCTCAGACTTTTTGTTTCCACTGCTGTGTCGGATCAACAACATTAACTGTGACATTAACTGTGAGTGCACCAAAACAGGGACAAATAGTAGATACTTGATGTAACAGTGACAAAGAGAAACACAATGAACAAAAAAAGACAACACACCCATTCACCACCCCAAAGCAGCCAATCAAGAAGAAATTTTGTACGTAAGTGGTGGAAACACAGATACCAAACTGAGGGACCCTTTAGTTCTTTACACTGTTCCCAACATCTGTCCCTAGAGTTGAACATTTTGGAGACATGGGAGGTAACGTGGCTTTGTATTCTTTTCAAACCTGACATTTAATACCAACTGAATATGCCTTTTTCACTGTAAAATAGACTTCTTACCAAGAGGCTTCCCCGAGGGCTTTGGCAGCTGATGGATCTTTGTTTGTAGTAGAGTTTTTCTGAACATCTGAAGGTTTTGAAACTGCTGCGTTGGAGCTTCTGGGTTTGTGGTTTGCCAGCAACGACTTCAAGCTCTTCTTCACAGGATGCTGCTGAATAGTTGGAGTGCCTTCGTCTTTTTGCAACTCTTTGCCAGAGTTTGGTTTCAGCTTCAGGCTCTGTGAACTGCATCCGTCCTCCTTCAGGCCTTTAGCAAACGGGTTGTAGTCGACTTTGAGCTGAGTAAAGCGAGTGTTCTGGTAGGCAGTGACTGCCATGAACTCAGTCTGGGAGAAAGTAAAGGTGAGAACACTAGGACCGTTCAGTTTTACATCTTTAGCAGCTCTGTCCGTCTGCACCACATGCAGTCGCGGTAAGTAGCGGTGCATCGGATGCAGGATAGTGTTCCCCTCCTGGTCCAAGCCATTGTTGGTGAGTTTCAGTCTGTAAAAGGACACTGGACTCTGCATCCAGTGTTGACCCGTCGCCGGGGACTCTGGATGAGCAAACGGTTGGCTCTTTATATGACTCTCGGCTTTTCCAGCAACCTGCCAGCTGTTACCTGTCCACTTGTAACAGCTGTTTTCCAATGGCTGGATGTCCATTATCAGAGTGTACTTTTTACTAGGATGCAGGCCGGATATACGAAAGCGGCAGTAGGGGAACATCCTGCTGCCTTGTTTAGTAAGAATCATCTCTGTCCTGCATCTGTAGAACTCGTTCCACATGCTGTTGTTGTCCAGCGTCACTCGGACGCCTCTACAGATGCTGTCAGGCGCCAGGTTCTCTGACTGAGGAGGCTTCAGTCCGCCGGTCCTCCTGACAGCCTCCCTGGATGGGGACATGTTGCGTTTACCCCTGAAATCTGCCTCCTCGCTAGTCAAATGGCTGTTTTGATCCACTCGGCCTTCGCTCGCCTTCCCCGGTCTTGGAGCAGCAGAGCGTGCAGGTGGACGTTCAGCTGCAGGGGCCAGAGCAGGTCTGGATGCCCCTTCCTGATGGGACACCATGCCTTTATGCTGCTTCTTAGGAGCCATGAACAGGTTCCTGGAGAATCCTGCTGTTTATACATCTGTTCAAGACAGCATCCTGAAAAACAAGAACGTCAAGTGTCACTAACTGCTACTAGCTGCACATCCTGTCCAAACAGAGTCTGCTGGTGTCATGCATGTTGTAAATCTGCATTTGATGGTTTCTGTCAGTGTTGTCCAATATAGAACCACAGAAAGCTCCAGATAACAGAGTCATTCTACAGAGCTGTGAAATGTGAGGAGCTGTCTTGTTCCTAAAAATAACTATGACATCCTTACACCACAGGGACTTGGTACAAGGTGTCTTGAACATTGACAAGAACAGTCCCTCATTGGTCCTCTTAGCCTTTCTGTTTCCATTTCAGTGTAAGATTCAACAGCTTTGACCACAGGCCAAACTTCAAAGGCGCCCAAACTAGAGACACAATTTTGAACCATTTTCTCAGCCCAGTCGGAAGAATTTTTAATTAGTATCTGTTAATCTAAAAAATCGAAAACACATGACTACCATTAGCCTCTCAGCTACAAGAACGCTGTCTGAGCAGACTGAGAGTTCTCTTGACAGAAACCTTTGTCATGGTGCCTGTTGCTAGCTAAACCCAGTGAATCCACTTTCCTTGCCAAAAGAACTAACTGTGGTCTAAGTAACAGCCAAAATATCAAAAGGACAGAAAAGTGTCGCTAGTTGTCTTCTCAGTGTTTAGCCAAGCAGCGTTGAGTCACATCCTGTAGCTCAGCAGTATTATCTTTGAGATTTTTTCCACCTTGAAAGAGGTACTACTAGAGAGTTAGAATGCACCCAAACTAGGGATGCAAATTTTCTTAGATGATAGTCGGCAAAATGATTAAATAATCATCGGTTAATCTATAAAATCACAGACGCATGACTTTAGCCAGAAGAGGGGCTAGATACCATTAGCCTCTCAGCTACAAGGATGAAGTCCAAGCAGACTGAGCGTTCTCTTGGCAGAAGTCTTTGTCATGATGCCTGTTGCTAGCTAAACCCATAGAATCCACTCTCCTTGCCAAAAGAACTGCCTGTAGTCTAAGTGTTGCTAGTCGTTCTCTCAGTTTAGCCATGCAGCGTTGAGGCCATACTCCAGATTTTATTATGGTGGCTCAGTAGTGCGATCTTGGAGGTTTTTTCCACCCTGAAAGAGGACCTACAAGGACGGATCCTGCAGGTGGAACGTGAACAAGGTCACCTTAAAAAGACCTGGAGGTTCATTACAGTGGAGCAGCAGTGAAACTCTTTTATAGCTTTCAACAACATGAAACCCTCTGCTTCAAGCAGCAGTCCAAACGTTTGACAGCAAGGTACCTGGTTTTTATGAGAGCAAGCTGACTGTCTACGTTAAATATTGAAGGCAGACATTTACGACCCCGAAAACATTTATTCACTGAGCGTAGTATTTCAGGGTTACGGCTAAGGGTGGCGAGAGTTGGAGTCCCTAAAAACAACCGGTGGCTTAAATCAGTTTTTTAGTATGAACTGTAGCGTTTGGTTACAACTTCTCCTCAGGAGCAAAGGTTCATGGGTAATGCAGTATTCTTGCAGGTGTTTCGGAAGTAGGAATGCAACTACGCCTTGCAGCAACACGGATGGCAACAGCTGTAACGGGTCCGTTTGACTTGATTTGTGCAAACATAACGCTTCTGTGACACAAACTGTGCCGTGTAAAAGGCTGTAACTGTATCTGGTTTGTCTGTAATGCAAAACCTCAACGGCAGTTTGCACTGTAAGAGTGGTTTCCTTGTTTTTGTAGCTCAACAAATCCATGTATAAACTGGTTCCAACAGCTTCTCTCTTTACAGCTCACACTCCACATTGGACATTACTGGTCCAACATGGAATGCAGAAATACACTGACCTGACCAATGGGTTGTTTTGCAATTTTGTGATTTCTGGGGCGGTATCGTGACGTACATATTAGTGTTTGAATTGCTTCTGTGAGCCTTCATTTCATTGTTCTGTGTCACAAACATTAACAGAAAAACTTGCTGAATGACTGGTTAATATGAAGTTGATGTTGACCCACTCAATAAAATAATAAACTGTATTGATTTGTTTCCTCTTTCAAAGCTTTCAGTCTTAAATTAAGCACAGGAAATGATATTTTTGGGTTGTATTATTGTAGTTTTTGTCTGTCTGCTCAGTTTGTGTCTATTTCTGCTCTATTACACTAATAAATTGGTAAAAAATGTGTGTCTTTGCTGTTGTTTTGTGTCCGTCTGCTTTTTTTCCCCTATCTGTTTGAGTTCACATTGTCATCTCTTTCTGGTCGTTTTGCATCCAGTTGTGATCTGCTTGTGTCGAAACAGTTGCTTTGTCATTTTACGCTTATTTGTATTCGCTTACTGTCTAGTTTTTTATTGGTTTCTGTCTCGTCATGAACTGTCTGTCTTTGTCACTGTTTTGTGGCTCTTGTTAATTGCTTTGAGTAATTTTGCATGTTTTTGTGGCAGCTTTGTGTCAGTTTTCATTGCTTATTTCATATTTTTGTGTTCATTTTTGCATCTCTTTTACACTGTTTTAATCTCCTTCTGGTCATTTTGTGTGTCTTTGGGCATCTAGTTGTTCTTCTGTGTGTCCAAGAAGTAGTTTTAGTTCTGTTTGCATTAAATCAACATTGGTTTCATTCATCTGTGTTCATTTTGCATCTCTTTGCATTTAGTTTCGTCTCTCTTTCTGGTTATTTTGTGGGTTTTTATAGTTTGTCTCTTTTTGTTGCTGCTTTGTGTCTCTTGGCGTTAGTTTGAGCGATTTTGAGTCTCAGGTTTGGAGTAAACTTTCAATAAACGTCAAATAAATCTGACTAACAGTCTCCATCATCACGTTGGACCAGTTTAAACTTGTGAAAACGTGGAGGTGTTCACAGTTTGTCTGTTCCTCCTGCTGACAGACACAATGGATTAATCCTGTTGATGTTTCTTAGAGGCTGATGAGAGCAGATTGACCACAGAATCCACCAGAACACAGAACTACTGAACTCTAAGAGCTGACCAGATATCGGCAGGTTCAGGACTGTTACGTTTAGGACTTTTTAAGACCAATCTGGTGAAATTTAGGAGCTCACTTCACCAAAAAGTAAAACTGTTTTTTTACTGAGATGTAATGACTCAGCATCATATGAGAATCCAATCAAACTTATTCTAATAGCTCCATGTTATCACAAGCATTGTTCTGTTAAAAAACTGGTTAATAACGTTCTGGTGAGAAAAATAATGAATGAATACCATCCCATTTACTGAACATTTACATCAGTTTCAGGGCAGAGAGCTGAACTTTAAGAAGTTAAAATTACAACTCGCCTGCTGCTACTTTAACAGTTTAACACCTGCTAACTACCAACCTCTTCTGTTTAACTAACTATTGTGGTTTAAGGACCAGTTAACAACCAGATCACCATAACCAACCAAAGCATCCAGAGTTAGTCCGTTCAATCAGAATGTTGGTCATTTAACACGGCACTCCCTAGTGATAATGATGCTAACCTGCTAAGCTAAGCAGCTACTGATCTGACCGGGTGAAAGTACAGCTAGTTGACTCAGTAAATGAAGCTTTACTAGTCAGTAGAGTGTCTGCCTTTTGTTCTCTCACTGAGCTGAGTCCAAGGTAACATAATGAAACTACAGGGTGAGCTACAAGTTTCTATACATAGTAAAATGCATAATGTATATATTTTTTATGCTTCAGATGCCTTAGAAGATGCGTTGGGTGCTATCTTTGGGGGCTCTTGAAGGCCATGGTGTATCAGGTGAAAATACAAGACATAAATCATCTCAAGGAACGTATCACCAATGCCATTACAAACATAACTTAAACTGTGCTAAAGCAAGTTCATCAACAGTGGAAAACATGTATTAATATGTGTTTTCCACACAATGTTAATCATTTAGAGCACATTATATAAATAAAAATGCTTGTCCAACATAAAATGTTTATTTTTACTATGTATGGAAACTTGTGGCCCACCCTGCACCTTACTGTTGCTTTCAGTAGCAGTGAAGCTAACCGGCTAACCAGCGGCTTCTAACCTGACCTGGTCACACTGGGTTAGTTAACCTAGTTATTAAACCAATAAAGGAATGTTTCCCGCTCGGTAGTGTGTCTGTCTTTTGTTCTCTCATTGAGCTGAATCACATTACTGTTGTTTTCAGTAGTAATGATGCAAACCTGCGGCTTTTAACCTGACCTGGTGATACTGGGTTACTTAACACAGTTAAAAAAAACAAATAAATGAACGTTTACCAGTCGGTCGAGTGGCTCTCTTTTGTTCTCTCACTGAGCTGGGTGCAAGGTAGCATAATTAAACTACATTACTGTTGTTTTCAGTGGCAGTAATGCTAACCAGCGGCTTTTTATCTGACCTTGTGAAACTGTTAGTTACCCCGGGTATTTCACTAGTGAACTAACCTTAACTAGTCAGTATGTGTCTGTCCTTTGCCCAGTCACTGAGCTGAATCCAAGGTAACATAATCAAAGTACATTTCTGTTGTTTTCAGTAGCAGCGATGCTAACATGCTAACTAGCGGCTGTTCACCCTGACCTGGTTAAACTACAGCTAGCTAATTATGAGCATTAACCTTCACTAGTCCTCGGTGTTTGTTCATTTTGCCCCCTGAGAGCCGGACTGAGGGTAAATAATCTTACTGTGGTTCTGCCTGAGCAGCAGCTAGCTAGCAGCAGGCCTGACCCTGAGCCGGGATGGCTGCCATCAACACTCCGACCCTCCGAACCGAACCTCCGCCGCGCTCCGGTACCGGATTACCTTCTTCCCGCTCGAATCATCGACTGTTCGGGCGGAGCGGCGTGAATCCGTCGATGTTTCCGTCGGTTTTTCCCTGTTCAAACGGTGACTGCGGTCTAACGGTGGAAGCAGCAGCACGCGGAGCCTCCACCGTCACGTCACCGCCCTCCTCCTCAAGCCGCACTGCGCAGCCTCCGCCGCCATCTTACCGCCGCCACCTGGTTCAAACCCGGAGACACCGGAGGACACAACGGACGACTCACCGTGTCCCACCGGCTGCTGCTGTTCCGCATGTTCGCTTTCATGTGCTAGAAGTCAACCGGAGGCGCCTGGATGAATCAGACGAGCCGGTTCCGGACACCGACCAGGCTGCAAGATCGGTTCTACCTCCGGGGCTGAAACTCAACCGTCAAAACCGACAGAAATACGGAAGCAGCGGGGACTCGGGCTGATAATAGCGGTTGCATTAAGCGTCGGTAACCGTGAATTTAACCGAACACGGTCCATTTTTATCGGCCGGTTTTAGGTGAAACGTTGTTTGTGCCGGACCGAAGGGCGATGATGTGGGAGCCGCTGCCGGGAACGAAGGAGGGGAAACCGGGCACAGAACGGAGGCTCCACCGCTGTTTGCTTGTGGGGTTACTTTATAGGGAATTCATTTATTGACCCAGCAGTCGGTCCGGACCGGAACCGGGCCGACACGGCGGATAAACAGCCGTTAAATGTCACAGTAATCATCTGGA
The DNA here is from genome assembly GCA_027123335.1 of Amphiprion clarkii. Classification (NCBI taxonomy): domain Eukaryota; kingdom Metazoa; phylum Chordata; class Actinopteri; family Pomacentridae; genus Amphiprion; species Amphiprion clarkii. Next base: position 30,955,917 of record CM049584.1, on the reverse strand, counting down.
TCCACTGAGGTCAACACGATGCTGCGGTTTATTTACGCTTTGTTTGAATCCAGCCGGCGCGTTCATGAGCGTTTCACGGGGGTGCGCGGATTGTTGCGCATGCGTTGTAGACGATGCGGCACTTTAGTGTATTTGTGCATGTGTGTGAGGGTCGACTGATGAGTTGTTTCAGGGCCGATACCAATATTGATTATTAGTAATAAAAAAATGATAATTGATATTTAGAGCTGATGCATATTTGTAGTAAAAATCTAAATGTTGGTGTCAAAGTTTTGTTTTGTTTTTAAATGCAAACAGCAACACATCAGGGCTGCAAGTGATTAGTTTCACTGCTCTGGTGGAATTTTTTACGTTTAACTTCAAGAGAACTATCAGTATTTATCCTTGGGTGTTGATTGGCTGTTAGTCCTGGTGTGTTGCCAATCAACCAATCAGATCGTGCTGTGGGTGGGACTTCACTTGTAGGCCAAAGTAGTACATTTTTAAGCTTATTTTATAGGAAATCAATTTAAGAAAATAACAAATAGAGTTTGAAGTGTGTGTGTGTGTGTGTGAGAGAGAGAGAGAGATAGATCATGTGCCACACTGTCAGTCCGTCTTCTGCAGGTAAACACACCTGAAGTGTCTCCATCAGGTCAGATATAACACAAGCGTCCATAGTGTGTGTGTGTTTGGTGTGTTTAGTGTGTGTGTGTGTGTGTGTTTGGTGTCACAGATATCCACCAGTCGATCAATAATTTTTGATGACCTCCATCAGTTGGTGGCTGATGGACAGTTTGTCTCCTGATTAAACCACCTGAGCGTCTGTTCACCTGTCAGTCAGAGTTCAGGCTGAAAACAGGATCAATATTAGAAAAATTGAAGCGTTCGTCTCTGAAGATCAATACGTATATTGATCGGTGACAGTTCACTGACAGTTTGCTTCTTTATCTTCCTTTTTCTACACATTGCATTACATCTGATTATTAAATGTTAAATTCATCAGAAGCCCATTTCTGACAATTACACATTAAAATGTCATTTAGAAAATACATATTAAATAAAAATGTGTTGAACCATGCAGTTAAAATAGATTTTCTCCAAAATTTAGATTTTTTTTAACCATTTTGACTATTTGTTGTTTTGTGTTTCTTGTATTTTTCAAAGCAGTCTTTGTAAGATTCAATAATTATTGTGTTTAACTGAGCTAATGTGGTTTTTAAATTAATATTCAGCAGCTTTTCCTCTTTTATTTGCTGTCACCAGTTGAAATGGGCTTCCATAATATCAATAAATCCACTCGGGGGATTTTCTTGCATACTTTGAGTATTTTTTACAGATATTTATGTATAAAATATAAACTATTACATGTTGCAGAGTAGCATGGCAGAAAATTATCTCACAATTTAGACTTTTTAACAATCATTTAAGCTTTTTTTAAAATTATTTTTTAGGATTCAACAACTCATGATTAGAATGACAGTAATAAGTGTAAAATCCAAACCTGCGGTTTAGTGATAAAAGTAAAATGACATTTTTAAAATTTTATTCTAGAAAAAAAAATGAGACGGAAAATAAATGAAAAAAATATATAATTTGCAATAAAACAATAAAAAATATGGTTTTGTTTTTTGTCGTTCAGCCTTAATTATTATTTTTATGCTTCTCAAAAATTCTGCATTTTTTATGTAATTTGATAATAATGATTTCTATATTAATATATGATTTCATAATCTTAACTTCCTGCCTGTTTAAGTCATTTTAACCGTTTTAGTTTTATTTTGAAGTAAAAAAATGTCTAAAAAAAACCCCAACAACAAATAATAATAATAATAATAATGTTAGAAATAAAAAAAGCCTTGCCCTCTTTAGCAGCTGCTTCAGAGCAGGCTAAAGCACCACTGCAAATACATTAACTCAAAAATAGAAAAGTAACATGCATTAAAAGAGTGCTCATGTGTCCGTGTCTTTTCCTGCTCCTGCTCCTGAGCTCAGAGCCGGTGAAGGAAACTTTTGTCCATGAGTACAGCACTCAGTAGAATCCACCTCCTTTAGCTTACTTCCTACTGGCTCAGTCTCCGTTGGCTGAGTAATGACATGGTGGACTTGGATTTAATACAGGTGGCCGGAGCCATCGTCCTGAGGAAAATGTGAATGGAGGAGAGTCTCCATGTAGGAAACGTAGCCGGTGCTGGGCGTGTAGCTGTCAGACATGTGATCAATGCTTGAGCTGATCAATAAATCCACTCGGGGGGATTTTACTGCTCACTGAGTACTTTTACTTTTGGTAATTGAAGTACATTTAGTATTTTTACTCAAACGTGATATCATTTCTGTTAGACTGATGCAGCAAACCGATAATTTAATTATTGCTTAATGTCGACTCTTCAGTGGTTTGTTCAGGTGTTTTAGAGGAAAAATCTACTGATAAAAGAGCAGAGCAGCAGCTTTAAAAGTAAAGTTTAAACCTGCATTAGATTGTAGGGTTCTAATGTTAATGTTTAAATTTGTCACGTAGATTTATGTAATTAATGCTATTGTAGGGTTCTAACATTATTTAAATGAGGTACATTAATATGTTGTAGGACATTGCAGGGTCCTAAATTAGATATTTCGATTCTTGAGAGTCATTTTCACATTTTATGATATTGTAGGGTCTTCATCTTCATGATTAAATTTGTCAAATGAAGTTCAATAAAGAAAAGCATTGTAGGGTCAGAATGTTAATATTTAAATTATTTAGGTAAATTAGTAATTTTTGTGACATTGTAGGGTCCTACCCTCAGGGTTTAAATTAGTCAGGTTTGTGTGGTAGGTAAAATTGTAGGGCCCCAACTGTAATATTAGTCAAATAAATGTACATAATTAAAATATTCATACTACTCAAGTCAATCTGTGTTTTACTTAGTATTGTAGGGTCTCAATTGTAATATTTAAATTAGTCAAATATATGTATATCATTAAAAAGATTGTAGGGGCCTCAACTCAATAATCAAGTAAATTTATATAATGTTGTAGGGTCTCAACCATATTATTTGAGTTACTTTGGTTAGTTTGTATTTTATGTTGTATTGTAGGGCCTTAACCCCAATATTTCCATTATTCAAATGTATATTATTGATAAAATTGTAAGGTCCAACTGTAATGTTTCTATTATTCAAGTACATGTGTGTATTATTTAGCATTACATGGTCCTCATCTCAGTCTTTAAATAATCAGGTAAATGTATATAATATTGTGGGTTCTCAACCATATTATTTAAATTACTCTGGTTGATTAGTATTTTGTGTAGTATTGTAGGGCCCTCACTCCAATATTTCATTATTCACAGAAAATATATATAATGAAAAAAATTGCCGGGTCCAACTGTAATATTTATTAGTGTTTTATTTAATATTGTAGGGTCTTAACTTAAACATTTATATTACCGAGACTAATTTGCATAACTTGTGATGTCGTAGGAGCTTTAGTTATTAAATCATTAATTTGTGTCATATATTTAAATGTGTTAATTTTCCTAATTAATAATATTCTAGGGTCTTAACATAAATATTTAAATTAGTCAGATTATCTTCGGCGGTTCTAACCTCAATATTTAAATTAATTTGCATAATTAATAATGCTTTGAGGTCATAATTAGTCTGGTACATTTACATAAATTAATTGTACTGTAGGTCTTAAACTTATTATATAATAATGTTATGTATTATTTATAATATTTAAATTAATGAGGTAAATCGGTAGTTTTTTAATAATATTTTGAGTTTTAATCTTAATATTTAAACTTGTACCTTTAATTTGTAGCATTATTTTATGTTTATTATTTTCTTAACTGTGAGTTGGGTTTTAATTATTAATTTATTGATTATTGATGAGTCGATAACAGCTGATCTTCAGGTGTGTCATCGTCATGGTGATCGATTGTGTTTCAGGATTCTTACCTCAGATCTTCAGACTCTTTACTTCCTGTCTCCAGGTGTGATGTCACTCAGACTCCACAGGTAATACGACAGGTGTGATGTCGACCCGACAGATCAATACGACGTCCCACGGTCCTGAAACGCATCATCCATCAATAAAAAGCTTCGATTAGTTCCGGTTCTCAGCAGCGTCCAATCAGGAGCTCTGAACATGTATGAACACATGATATGAACACATGATATGAACACATGATCACGCTACATATTGATCTATCAGCTGATTTCATGATCAATCGATCGATTGGACGTCTGATCACCAGCCTAATCAATAACTCAGGAACCGATCAGCAGAGGAACTATTCTGGTATTGATTAGTCGTTTTATACTCAACACATTCTTCCTGCTGACCAACAACAGATTTCATACACATGACAAATCACATGTATTGATCAGGATCAATACAACATCACAGGAAGAAAAAAACAGCTAAAGAACAAACAGAACCAGCAGACGGTTACAGAAGGTCTGGGTTGTACTGTGGAACCAGAATGAAGTGTTTCTATCAATTTATTGGCAGATTCAACAGCTGATCAATGACTTTGATCAGCAATCGATCAGCTGATTTATTTCCAATCAATCGATGGTTTCTACTACAAAACTCTTGAATGTCTCAATAATGAATCCTAAAACTACAAATATGGAGTTTACAGAGAGCTCAGATGATTATTGATGAACTCAGTGTTCAGTTTATCGTGATGCAGCTGAAAGTGAAGCTGCTGTCAGTTTAAAATAATAAATCAATCAATAAACCATTTCTGCTGTATATCAAATCAAACGAGGATTCAGCGATCGGTTTCAACCAATCAGCTCCATGAAGCCGACGACATCACACTGCAGAGAGTTCTGTTCACCATCAATCAGTTCATCGATTACTTTCTCAATCGATCGGTTTTATTGCCAATAATCTGTGAAACACCTTCTGCTCAGACGTTCTCCTCGACTGCAGTTAGAACCCAAAAATGTCCCATTTACAGCTGGAATCAGTTATTGATTCTGAAGATTTTAGCTATTGATCAATGAAGCTGATTATTGATTCTATCAGATCAGAAAGTCGAGTCTGATTCTGTTCTCAGCTGCCAATAAACGCAAATACGGATAAAAAATAAAAACACCACAACAAAGAAATCATTAACTCCAACATCTGAGCAGCTTTTCTATCAATCGATCAATAATCAGTAAATGATCAATAAACAATCAGAACCAGGGAGGAGAGCTGTCGGCTGAAGGTTTTCAGGGTTTAAATTCAGCTCAAAGAAAAGCAGAAATTTATTAAAACATCTTTAAAAACGCAGAGAAGATGATCAGGATTTATTGTCCTGATCGACTTATTAACTGATTGATTGCTGCAGCTGAAAAACCAGCTTCATGTCGAACTGAGTTCCCTGCAGCAACTAAAATCAATGAATCTACAGCTTATAAGAGCTATTCTTCACGTGAATCAAAAATAATAAGTAAATGTTGGTTTTAAACTGAAGATCTTCGAGTTATGGACAAAACATTTGACATTTTTCACCGTTTTCTGACATTTTCTGATATTAAACTGAATCTGAAGGCGTCTTTCTGGGATATGTGGACTTAAAATGGGAATTTTTACACTTTTTACTCATTGAAAGAAAGAAAATAGAGAAAATACTTAATATAAAACAAAAGTAAATGTTAGTCAAGTTTCAATTCACCATTTTGTATATTTTGTCTCTCACCAGAAAAATGTAAAATTAAAATGTAAAATGTCGTCTTCAGATGTCGTCTTTCGTCCAGAGCTACAACGAATTAATCAACAAATATTAACTGTTCTGATAATCAATCAATGTGTTTTTTAATAATAAAATAATCTAAATTCAGTTTTCAGCTTCTTAACTGTGAATATTTTCTGGTTTGTTGACAGTAAACTGAATATTTTTGGACAAAACAAGACATTTGAAGAAGCTGATCCACATTTTTCACTATTTTCTCATGTTTTAGAGACAAATCTAGAAAATAATCAACAGTGAAAATACTAATTAGTTCAGTTTCTGCTGCTGCAGCGTTAATCAATGAATTCACAGTTAAATTCACAGTTAAATGGAGGCATCTGAGCTGCAGCTTCACGTGTTCATCCTGAAACATTTCCACAGAGGTTCAGAAGTTACAGCAGAAAAAAAATAAAGTTTTCAAATAAAAGTTTAAATGTTCAGAATCCCAGCGTCACCATGAAGCAGAAACTGGCTGAAAAACGTCCCAAACAGCAAAACAACAACAACTTTATTGGAAATATAAACAAACAGCCAGGGTTTTATCTATACCCACTTCATAACATCCTCCCCGTTTCCACGGCGACCGACAGGTGAATCAGGAAGGAGACACGCCCATATTTACTAACAAACCCACAAACTCACCTTTATTATCTGTTTATTACAGCAGGAAAGACTCAGTTTAATAAGAGCTGCAGTTCACCTGTCGGCCAGCTGAGGCGCTGTTTCCTCACCTGCTCAGGTAGAGACACAGCGGTAGGTCCGTTCAGAGAGGGCGGAGCCTCTTCAAGCAGCCAATGGTGTTGTCCGTTTCAAACACATGACTGAAACCACATTGAGAACTTTTACAGTAAATATTAACGCGGTGCAACGATCAGTCGATTAAACGATTAACAGATAATTACTGGAAACCATTAGAAGAATCACATTTCAGTGGTTTTAAAAATGAAGAGTGTAAAAAATAAAAGTGTTTTGTTGCTTTTCTTGGTTAAAACGTGTCCAGAACGACGAACTGTGAAGTCCAAATAAAATAATACGAGTTTCCTGCAGCTTTAACGGTTGGTTGCCGTAAAAACAGGAAATTTGAAGAGAAAAACAAAAACAAAACATTCAAACTTGAGGTGTTTTTGCGTCGCCACGGTGCTCCCTACTGTTAGCTTCAATCTGCTGATCAGTTTCATAATTAATCATCTTAAGTGTAACAAAAACCCAAAGTGACGTCTTGAAGGGTCAACCCTAACCCTTAAAGACGTCTCTTTTGGTCTTAAGGTTAGCCCAACGTGCCTTCTTTAAGAGATACTCCAAAGTGATGTCTTTAAGGGTTAGTGTGAGCCCAAAATGTAACCCCTAACCCCAAAATGGCGTCTTTAAGAGTCAACGCCAACCCTTAAAGACGGCACTTTGGGTCTTACGGTTAGAGTTAACCCAAAGTGACATCTTTAAGGGTTAGGGGTGACCCTTCAAGACGTCACTTTGGGCTAATCCTAACCCTTAAAAATGTCACTTTGGGTCTTGGGGTGACATCTTTAAGGGTCAACCCTAAGCCTAACCCCTAAAGAGGTCTCTTTGGGTCTTAGGTTAGGGTTAACCCTAAGACGCTGAGACCCAAAGAGACATCTCTAAAGCGCTTCGTTCTTCAGTCCAGAGGATTACTGATTAATCTGCGGTTGTTTCCTGATTGTTTAAACAAGGTTAGAGGCAACAGAAAGTTTATTTCATCCATTAAAAACTTTAAAACTGTGACGTCTAAAACCAGGATATCCAGTTTCTGATCGGTCGGCTGATCGATCAATCGGCTGGTGGCGCTGAGGAGGCAGCAGGTGGGAGGTCTGGTCCTGATTGGCTGGCGGTTCGTCTAGACCCGCCTCCTGACTGAGCTCTGGTCCAATGAGGTTTGAGGGAAGCGGGAGGTGATTGGTTAGACGTTGATGACGGTGTCGTCCTCGTCGTCCCTGACCTCGTCCTCCAACGTGTCCATCGACTCCCTCCTCCTCCCCCCACCGCCCTCTCCCTCCTCCCCCTCCTCGGCGGCTCCCGCCGGGCTGATGATGTAACGGTAGTCTCCACCAATAGCGAGCGCCGCCCCCGACCCCACCATCAGCCAGTCCGTCTCCTCGTCCTCCGCCCGCCGCTGCCAGGGAACGCTCCAGCTGGACGTCCCCTCCTCAGAGGTCCGGGGTCCTGTAGCTCCGCCCCCTCGCCCCGCCTCCCCCTCCTCCCCCTCCAGGTTGACGTACAGGAGAGGCTCCTTGGACGGTGGGGCGGGAGACAGGCTGAGCCATAGCACCTCCAACTGGTCGACCAGGTGCTGGAAACTGGGACGACATTTTGGGACCGGACTCCAGCAGCTGTGCATGATCTCATATCTGAAACCACAGAAGAAGAAGAATGAGGCGGGATTCTCCTCTGTGACCAGCAGGAGCGCCGAACACATGATTTCAAATCTGGAAACCACAGAAGAAAAAGATTTAGATTCTCCGTCATCACCACAAGACGGAGAATCAGACGTGTCCTCATATCTAAAAACTGTAGAAGAAGAAGAACGTTCAATTCTCCTCAATCACCACCAGGAGGTGTTAGAAATATTACAAAACTACTCATATTAAAAAACAGAAGAATAACAAGGTTAGATTCCCCTCTGTCACCACCAGGAGGCGTCACAGTCATTATTTCCTATCTGAAAACCACAGAAGAAGAAAAGGTTTCGATTCTCCACTGTTGCCACCAAGAGGCGTCCAAGTCTTTATCTCAAATTTGAAAACCTTGAAAGAAAAGATCAGGATATCCTCTGTGACCACCAGGAGGCGCCAAACATGATCCCAAATCTGAAAACCCCAGAAGAAGGTTAGATTCTCCTCTTAACCAGGACTACCACAGTGAATGCGTAGTCCTGACAGTGAAGCATGGAGGTGGAAGTATCATGATGTAGGGCTGCATGAGAGTAAAAGGCGTTGGGGAGATGATATTTATAGATGGTACCATGAATGCCTGACTTCAAAAACAGACAAAACAACCACAAAAAGACACAAAACAACTACAAAACATGCTAAATGACCACAAAGAGATGCAAAATGGCTGCCAAGTGACATTAAACAATCACAAAAATGACTACAAAGAGACAATAAAAGACCACAAAAAGGCTCAGATGGAGTCCAGATGTTTGGGTTGAACCTGACCAGGAGGACCACAGTGGATGCATAGTCCTGACAGTGAAGAACAGAGGTAGGAGTGTGATGTTGTTTATTGTTGTTGTTGTTGTCGTGTTCTTGACTCACATGTCATCTCTACAGTCTGCTGGTTTCTTCAGTCGCTCTCCTTTAATCAGGAACTCGTAGATCTCTGAGTTTTCCACTCCAGGATAGGGAGTCTGACCTCGAGTCATGATCTCCCACATGGTCACGCCAAACGCCCACTAAACACACACAAGAACACAAAAACACACAAATACAATCCATATCTGAGTAACTTCTTTGATTGGTGCTAATTTACCTGGAGCCAGCTGTAGAACAATAAAATAAAATCATTGTATTTGCACAGTGATAATAAAGGTGTTAAACTGTTGACATGAAGTGTGCGTCTTTGTGTAGTTGTGTGTGTGTGTGTGTGTGTGTGTGTGTGTGTGTGTGTGTGTGTGTGTGTGTGTGTGTGTGTGTGTGTGTGTGTGTGTGTGTGTGTGTGTGTGTTTACCACGTCGCTCTGAGTTGTGTAGACGTTGTCGGCCAGACTCTCCAGGGCGATCCATTTAACGGGCAGCTTGGAGACGGAGCCCTGACGGTAATAATCTCCGCTGTAGATCTTCTTGGACAAACCGAAGTCGGCAACACACACCGTCATGTTCTCGTTCAGCCTGGAACACACACACACCTCATTACAACTAAAACACACACACACCTCATTACAACTATAAAGCATCACTGAAATATAGAAACCATTTTGTGAATTTCACAAAGAAAAATCAAAGACTGGGAAGACGTGAAAGCTGAGTGAACCTGCTGTAAACCACATGGCAACAAATGACCCAAGTCTGATGCTATGCTAATACAAGGCTAATGCTAGGCTGACACTGAGCTAATACTACTCTATTGCTTTGTTCATGCTAGGATAATGCTAGGCTGATGCTCAGCTAATACTAGTCTACTGCTTTGCTGATGTTCAGGTAATGCTAGGTTCATGTTAGGCTAATACTAGGCTAATAGACTAATGCTACATTGATGTTAGGGCAATGAGAGGCTAACACTATTTTAGGGCTACACCAATGCTTGGATGATGTTATGTATGAGGCTAATGCTATTCTAATATTATACTAATGCTATGCAGACATTAGACTACCTCTTGGCTAATGCTAGGCTAATCAAACTACTTGGCCAATGTTCGGGTAATGCTACGTTAATGTTAGGCTAATATCAGACTAATGAAATACGTATGTTAGGTTAATGCTAGGCTGATACGAGCCTAATGATACACTAGTGTTAGACCAATACTAGGCTAATGCTAGAGCAATAAGATGGTAATGCTACATTGATATTTAAAAACAGACTGTTTATTTTGTGCTACATTTCTCCCAGCGTACAAATCTGCATCAGAATACAACTTAAAATAATCTTAACCTGAATTAAGATTTACTAGAAGCTAATTACAAATTAGATTGTTCCCAAAACTCATGTTGGTCTTCACATCTGCTGACAGGCTGACACTAAAAGTTACAGATGTTCCCTAAACGCCTCATTGGATGAACTGTGCAGCTCCAATTTCAGGTATTTATGTGTTAACTGAGTAAATAAGTACAACCTCGAGGCATCAGAAGTGCATGTACAAAGTGTGATGTCATGTCTGTGTTCTGCGAGCTGATTGGACGACAGCTCGGTGTCTCTGATTGTTGGACTGACATGCAGTTTCTGGCGGCCAGGTCTCTGTGGATGATGTTCCTGCTGCTCAGGTACTCCATCCCCCTGGAGATGTCCAGCATGAACTGGACCAGAGTCTGCAGAGACAGGTCCTGGAGGAGACACGGCAGCAGGTCAGGTATTGATCGGATGGCGCTGGCTGATCGGTTGAGTCGAGTATCGATCAGTTAGCGTCCTGACTTACAAACGGCTGATCTCCCAGCCTGGACAGCAGCAGGAAGGTGTGGAGATCTCCGTGCTTCATGAATGGCAGGACCACCATTGGGATCGGCAGCCGCTGGCTCGGACGGCGGTGGAGGCTCACTCCTATTGGACGGGACAGCTGTCAATCAAAACGTCTGGCCTGGGTGTGTGTGTGTGTGTGTGTGTGTGTGTGTGTGTGTGTGTGTGTGTGTGTGTGTGTGTGTGTGTGTGTGTGTGTGTGTGTGTGTGTTACCGATGAGCTGGATGACGTTGGGATGGTGGAAGTCTTTCATGTAGGCCGCCTCCTTCAGACACTGTTCAATGTCACCTGACGAGGTGATGTCAGCTGGAGGACCAATGAGACGTTAGTAGAAGAAGAAGGAGTAGAAGAAGAAGGAGGAGATGAAGAAGGAGGAGAAGGAGAAGCGTTTGACTCACATTTCAGAACTTTTACCGCCACCTTCTGGACAGATGAGTCTTCACTCTTCAGAAAAGCTTCACGCACCGAACCAAACTCACCTGCAGGGAAACAACCAATCAGATTTTAGTTATCGTTCTTTGGACATTTCAGTCATGAATTTAAATTTCTTTGGAATCATTTTCTAATATTTTATTAATGCTTGTTATGTTTATTAAGATGCATTATTAACATTTTATGAATGATTTTCATTTTGCTTGGATATTTTTCCAGCAAATATTCACACTGGGATTCTTTAGATATCACTCGTATTCTTACACATATTTTATAGTCACATTTTTTGGGGCATACTTTTCAAATATTTTAGCAATGCTTTTTACTGTATGTATTAATATTTTGAATATTAAACTTTTAATGGACGATTCATGATTTTTTTTTTACTTTTTGCTCATATTTTTCTAGAAATCTTCCTTGTTTCACATCTTCTGTAAGATTTTTTGACATTTAATATATGACAGACATTTGATCAACTATGTTTATTAACAATCTTCAGACAGTTTATGTGTAATTTTAATTTGATTCATTTTATTAACCCTCCTGGTGTCTTCATTTACAGGCACCAAAAAATATTATTTCCTTGTCTGAAAAAAATCCAAAAATTCAGAAAAAAAATTCCCCGAATTTCTGAAAATTTGCAAAACCTTCAAAAAAACATTCCAATAATTCCTTAAAAGTGTACCTTAAAAGTTTCATTTTTAAAAAAAAATCCCCCAAATTTGGCAAGAAAATTCTTGTGAATATTTTCAAAAAATTTGTAAAAATCTTCCAAAAAAATCCTAAAAACATCTAAAGTGATTACATATATATCAGTAAAACTTCTAATATTCTCTTAAGAACATTGACAAAAAAATCTACCAAAATCCAGCGAAATTCACTGGATTTTGGTTGATTTTTTTGTCAATGTTAAGAAACATTTTTAACATTTCTTTTTTTCCACCGAAAAATGTTCAAAGATTTCCCCAAAATGTTGAAAATGTAAACATCAGAAGTTTCACTGCGAAAATATATTTTTTTCCCACATTTTCAAACTTTTAACCGGGTCAATTTTGACCTGCAGGACGACACGAGGGTTAATATTTCATTTATTTGCATTGTATGGACAATTTCTTAATTTTTTAGACTTTATACGGTTACCTTTTCCCAGCATGAGTTGTGTAGTATTGCAGTATTTGTATAGTAGTTGTGTATTAGTTGTGTTACCTTTTCCCAGCATGTGTCCCAGCGTCAGCAGCCTCTCTGGAATCAGGACGTCCTGCAGTTTGTTCTTCAGCTCGTCGTTGATTCCCAAACTGTCCACTGGGGGGAGACACACACACATAATAGACAAACACAATCAACACAAACAGCCAGGTGTGACAACAACGCTCAGGTGTGTTGATCAGGTGACTTACAGGTGTTCTCCTGATCAGCGGCGCTCCGGCTGAAGGATCGAGCTGCAGTGAAGGAAACTGAACTCTCAGGACCCGGAGTCTTAAAGACCGATCTGGAGACACACAATACACGTTACACACTAGACACACAACATGCTACACACAACATGTTACACACTAAACACACGTTAGCTTAGCTGAAGCTACACTAATGCTAATAATGTCAGACTGATGCTAGACTAAAACAAGGCTAATTATAGGCTAATACTAATGTAATGCTAGGAAAATACTACATTGTTAAGCCGATGTTGAGCTAATACAAGGCTAATGCTATACTGATGCTAGGCTAATACCGGAACAATATTAGGCTAGCGTGAGTCTAAAACTAACATAATTTTAGGCAGATGTTAGGACGCTAGGCTGACGGTACGTTAATGCTAGGCTATGACTAGAATAATATTAGACAGATGCTCTGCTAATACTATTCTACTGTAATATCCTAATGGTAGGATAATGTCAGACCAATGCTATGCTGATATTAGGTTCATGCTAAGCTAATACTATTCCACTGCTTGGCTAATGCTAGCATAATAATCGGCTATTGCTAGGCTCATGCTAGGTTAACATTGAAATAATATTAGGCTAATGCTAGGCTAATACTATTCTACTGTGTGGCTAATGTTAGGGTATACGACTGATGTTAGGCTAATGTTAAGCTAACACTATGCTAAAGTTAGGCCATATAGATAGATAGACCTTTATTGCAAGGCTAATTCTACAATAGTAAACAACTGATGTTAGGTTAATCTTAAGCTAACACTATGCTAAAGTTATGCTAATGCTAGGCAAATTCTAGAATAGTAAACAACTGGTGTTAGGCTAATGTTAAGGTAACACTATGCTAAAATTAGGCTAATGCTAGGCAAATTCTAGAACAGTATATGACTGATGTTAGGCTAATGTTAACATTATGTTAGAATTAGGCTAATGCTAGGCTAGTTCTCGAATAGCATACGACTAATGTTAGGCTAATGTTAAGCTAACACTATGCTAAAGTTAGGCTAATGCTAGCCTAATTCTAGAATAGTACACGACTGATGCTAGGATAATATTAAGATAACACTACGCTAAAGCTAGGCTAATTCTAACATTTATCTCCGTACCCAAACTGTGTTTCTTTCCCTCGACGCTGAGCAACGACGGTCAGCAGCAGACCGACGATGGTGGCCACCAGCAGGCCCAGCAGAAGACCGACCCACATGTGGCTCCTCTGGACCTGGAGCTGCACTGAGGGACCAGCAGGAGGCAGCGATCACACCATCAATCAATCAATCAATCAGTAAATATCAGTATTCAAGTGGTAAAAAGTCATTTAAAATGTTGTGATCAATGATTGTAGCTTCTTAAATGTGAATAATTTCTAATTTCTTTCCTTTTCTGTGATGGTAAACAGAATACATTTGTCATCTTTGTGTCTATTTATGGTTGTTTTGTGTCTCCTTGTGGTTGTGTTAGGTCTGTTTGTTGTTGTTTTGTGGTTGTTTTATGTCTCTGTGGTTGTTTTGTTTCTTTTTGTGGTTGTTTTGTGTCTCTATGTGGCTGTTTTGTGTCTCTTTGTGGCTGTTTTGTGTCTCTTTGTGGTTGTTTTGTGTCTGTGGTTGTGTTTCTTTGTGGCTCTTTTGTGTCTTTTTGTAGTTGTTTTATGTCTTTGTACTCATTTTGCATTGTTTTTATGGTTGTTTTGCATTGTTGTTTTGTGTCTGTTTGTGGTTGTTTTTCCGTCTTTGAAGTGACTTTGTGTCTTTTAGTGGTTGTTTTGTGACTTTTGTTATTGTTTTGTGTCTCTTTATAGTTGTTTTGTGTTTTTATGGTGGGTTTAAGCTCATTTGTGGCTGTTTTGTGTGTCTTTGCAGCATTTCACATCTGTGTTTGGCTGTTTTGTGTCTCCGTGTTGTACTTCTGTAACTTTTTTTTCCATTGTTTTGTGTTTCTTTGAGGTGGTTTTGCCTGTTTGTTGGTTATTTTGTGTCATGTCTGGTCTTTTCGTGACATTTTGCGGTTGTCTGCCATCTCTATGTGGCTGTTTTGTGTCTCTTTGTGGTTCTTTTGTGGTTGTTTTATGGCTTTGTACTCATTTCGCATTGCTTCTATGGTTGTTTTGCATTGTTGTTTTGTGTCTGTTTGTGGTTGTTTTTCCATCTTTGAGGTGGTTTTGTGTCTTTTAGTGGTTGTTTTGTGTGTCTCTATGGTGGTTTTAAGTTTATTTGTGGTTGCTTTGTGTGTCTTTGCAGCCATTTCACATCTTTGTTTGGCTGTTTTATGTCTCCGTGTTGTACTTTTGTAACTTTTTTTCATTGTTTTGTGTTTCTTTGAGGTGGTTTTGCCTGTTTTTTTGGTTGTTTTGTGTCATGTCTGGTCTTTTTGTGATGTTTTGGAGTTGTCTGCCATCCTATGTGGCTGTTTTGAGTCTATTTATAGTATACTTTTGCATTGACAGTGGCTCTACCTGAGGCGGGCAGCACCAGAACCGGGGCGCTCCATGGTCCACAGCCCACCGCTGTGCAGGCCGACACCTGGAAGGAGGCGTTGAAGAATCGTCCTCCTCCTGAGAGCTGAGCAGAGTTCTCCTTAAACAGCAGCGGCTCCTGCAGACACATCAGTTAGACAAAAGTTTCAGCTGTTATTTGTTTACGCAGATATTTACTCTGTTTGTCAGATTCCTGTCAGGACTTCCCCTCACCTGAGCTTCTCCTCCCAGAGTCCACTGCACCTTGTAGGCCAACAGCTTCCCCTGCAGCTCGTCGTCCTGCAGCTTGGCCCAGTTCAGAGCCAGCTGCTGCTCCGACAGGTCGAAAGTCAGGTTCCTGGGGGCCGCCGAGGGAACTGGAGGAGAAATCACACAGTCAGGGTTAGTTATAGTGGAGCGATGACCGGCAGCAGCGCCCTCTGCTGGATGGAGGCCGACACCTGCAGCTGGTTCCCATATAAAGCAGAGTATCGTCAACGAAAAGGTTGATTCATAATTCAGGGAACATGTTGCTGCACCAGCTATGATTCTGTTCAGAGTTTACTTATTGTTTTCTGGAATCTAAAATTAGAATACATTAAGATGAGTTTTGAGAATTTTATCTGTTTTCAGACAAGGGAATTTTGTGTTTCCCCCTCAAAAAAACCCATCATTTTCAAGGTTCAATACGGCCATGAAATCTGGGGGAGGACACAGACAGAATAGTTTCCAGTAGATCAGAATGTTTGAAATAAAATGGATAAAAGCACAAAATTTTCAATTTAGGGTGGTATTGTGTCTCCATAAAGTTCCTATAAGTGTGTGTGTGTGTGTGTGTGTGTGTGTGTGTGTGTGTGTGTGTGTGTGTGTGTGTGTGTGTGTGTGTGTGTGTACACACACACACACACACATATATATATATATATATATATATATATATATATATATATATATATATATATATATATATGTAATAATACATACATACATACAGATGGATCCATATTTCTACTAAGACACAGTCTGAAGTCGACATTTCACCAACTTTTGAGGCTCTAACATCAGTAGAATCTGATGTGTGGAAAGTTTGACCAGACAAGGTTCCAGTTTTTTGATATTTTAACTTGAAATTCGCCCAAAATTAGTAAACATTTGTCCAAAAATCGAACATCCGCCCAAAATGACACAAATTTGTTTAAAATTACAATAATGAATACATTTTGGTCCTTGAAAACGCAAAAAAGTGCTAAATTTCAAATTGAGGCTGGTATTGTGGCCCCAGAAAGTTCCTCTAAGTGTATAAATATGGATGGATCCATATTTCCTTCTATAACTCTATGGTGACACTATACCACCCTTGACTGAAAATGTTGCACTTTTATCCATTTTTAAAGGTCAATAAGTCAAAACTTCTACTCTGAAAGAGCTATTTTATTATTTGAATCTAGTGGAAGCTATCCTGTCTGTGTCCTCACCAATTTTCATGGCTGTAGGAGTTTTATTTCTGGAGACATTGAACCTTTAAAATGGCTTCACAGGTAAGATGTTTTCTTGAGAGTGAAAATACAGAACTTCCAGATTCTAAAACACATGAAATTGTCAAAATTCTGCTAAAATATTTCAGCATTAGGTTAAAAACAACAAATGAGTAAACTCTGAACTCAATTTTGAGATGGTATTACCTGAACTGACACAAAAGCAGGTCTCAGGATTATTAACAGCTTAAAAAGGTACAAATGTGTGAAATTAGGAGTTTAGAGGAGCTGATGTTTTGTTATTAATGACAATGTCCTTTTCTGTTTTTATTACAGCTAAAAGCATCGATATTTTCTTTGTTTTTGTCCTGAAGTGTTTAATTCTGCTTCAGCTGTGATAAATAATGTGGATTATTAGAGTTTTAAGCCATTTCTGATCTTTCTGATGTTTAAATACATTTTCTGCTTTTGCTTCACATCCCAGAACCCAGAGTCGTTTCTGTTGTTGTGTTTTCACTCTGAAGCTGCAGGTTCACTTCAGTCCTCAGTGAATGTGTGATCTGCATGTGAAGACGCCACCAGTTGCTCGCAGCTCAGAGCTCCAGCAGGCGGCGCTGCAGAGGCGGCTGCTGAGTTCTTTCATGTGGATTTAGGCCACAAACAAAAGCTGATTGTACGGAGAGGACTGGAATCTACTGGAGCAGATCCAGCCGGACGGACACACACACACACATTATAAAAACACACACACACACACACACACACACACACACACACACACACACACACACACACACACACACACACACACACACACACAGAACAAACACAAACAAACAGCCTCAGAGTTCAGCTGTGAAGCAGGAAACCAACAGCTCTTCTGTTTACTGATGAAACAGTGAAAAAACGTCCAGTAAAAACTCAGCAGAACCAGATGAGAGTCTGAACTGTTTTATGTTCCGTTAAATACACGAATACGGAGGAGAAATTAAAGAAACAGCCTTAATAGATGAGTGGAGGATGCAGGTGCTTCCTCTACACTGCAAAAAAAAAAATCTGGCAGTAAAGATACGACAAGAAAAAGTGAATGAAAGAGTTAAAAACTGCAACGTTCAAAACTAAACAAAACTAAAACTAGAAAAGCACTCAGAGAGTGCAGTCCTCCTCCAAGGCTGCTCATTCCCACGTATGGCAATATCAGAAATGCAGCATTTGTTTATTAGTTATTTATGATCAGAAATCACGTGATTTCTGATCATCAATAACCCCTAACCCCAACTTTTGTGTAATTCTGGGCAAATTTTCTGAAATTTTGGTACATTTTCAAGTCATTTCAGATGATTTTTACATTCTGCAAATTTTCAGTCATTCTGGATCATTTTTAATCATTTGAGAGAAATAGTGACTGATTTTGGATCGGTCATTTTAGACTATTTTCATGTCATTCTGAGCAAATTTTCAGTTTCAGATCATTTCTGGAAAATCTTCTTTAATTCTGGATCATTTCAAGTAATTTTGAATAATTTTTGAAGCATCTTGGACAACAACAAACGCACTCAGAGAGCACAGTCCTCCTCCAAGGCTGCTCAGTCGTTCTATGACCTCCGACAGATGAAATCTTGAAAAAATTCCAGGCAGAATTAGAACCAGGTACTACAGCTGGTCAACAACACATTTACTGACATTTTTGTGAATATATTTGTAATCAGCTCTAACATAAACTGCGATTAATTGGTTAACAGTTGATCAAGAAAATCCCTGTTGTGATATGAACTAAACAACAGCAGTAGTTCTTCCTCAGAGGGTCTCTGCAGGACGTGATCAGACTGAAAACCATCTACAATTACAAAGAGAGATGTTTGAACTGCAGCAAATAAACTCTCATTACCAACGTGGATCAACATTAGAGTTCAGCAAAAGAAAAATAACTCGAATCTGAAAACTGATAGGCATTGTGGTTGTTTTGAGTCTTTTTGTAGTAATTTTGTGTCTCTTTTATGTTGTTTTGCGTCTCTTGTTGGTCGTTTTGCATCTCTGTTTGGTTGTTTTGCGTCTTTTTTGGCTGTTTTGTGTCTCTTTTAAGTTGTTTTGCATCACGTTGTGGGATAATTTGTGTCTCTTTTGTCAGATCAGTTCAAAGTTGTTCTGATTAATCCCTTTTATCCTCTGATAAAACCGTTCTTCCATCCATATTACAGGATGTGAACTATCAACACTCCACAGTCAGCAAATCTCAGCCCAGATGAACACCTGAGACAGGTTCTGCAGACAGACAGGTGTTCCAGTAAACCTACAGCTGGACGACACATCACTCATCTTCAGCCGTCTCACCTGATTCAGGTGTGAGGAAGTGCATCCACGGAGAGAACGGAGACGCCCCGACTTCATTCACACAGGAAACTCTGACGCTGTAGTTGGAATGACTCCTCAGACCTGATAGAACGTGGAGGTGAGGAGGAACCTGGACCTCCTGCTGGGGGAGATCCCACCTCCGAGATGAACGCCTCGACACCTGACGAAGAGGAGGAGGAAGAGGTGATTAACCCTCCTGTTGTCCTCATTTATGGGAACCAAAAAATATTGTTTCCTTGTTTGAAAAAAATCCAAAAATTCAGCAAAAAACTTCCCCAAATTTCAGAAAATTTGCAAAATCTTCAAGAAGAAAATTCCAATAATTCCTTAAAAGTTTCCCTTAAAAGTTTTATTTTAAAAAATCCCTCAAATTTGGCAAGAAAATTCTTGTAAATATTTTCAAAAAAATTAGTAAAAATCTTCCTAAAAAAATGAGTAAAAATATCTAAATTGATTCCATATATATCAGTAAAACTAATAATATTCTCTTAAGAAACGTTTGTAACGTTTCTTTTTTGCCACCAAAAAATGTGTTGAAAATGTGGACATCAGAAGTTTCACTGTGAAAATATATTTTTTTCATATTTTCAAACTTTAAAACGGGTCAGTTTTGACCCGCAGGACGACATGAGGATTAAGGGCCTCTAAGAGGCTAAACATCAAGTCCTGATGCAGGTAGACTGATTGGAAATCACAGCTGGACTCAGTTTAGTTGCTTTGAGTTTCTAGTCTTCCTAAATATGTGTTTTTAATTGTTCATCAGAGAAAATACTCTACTGTTCAACTTCGAAGCAATCTGATTACTGTAAGACGACACAGTTTAGAATTTTTTTTGACATTTTCACATGTAAATTTGACGTTTTACTGATATTTCACATGGTTGTTCTCATTGCTGTTGCTTACAGGTGTGTTCGTTACCTGGACGACGCAGGTGACCAGTTCAGAGTGACCTGTGAACCCCGGTTGCCATGACAGCGTGACGTTGTTGTCCACCATCCCGAGGACCTGCAGACCGACCGGAGCCGCTGGTAGCACTGAGACAGACGGACGGACAGTTTTAAACAAGCCTCGCCCACACAGAGCCCTCCTCCAATCACAGCTCAGCTCACCGGCAGGTGGGCTCACCTTTGATGTGGACCGTCCCGGTTCTGGACACGGAGATTCCTCTGGCGTTCTTCGCTTCACAGTAAAACTTCACGCTGCTGTTCACACCTGCACACACAGGTACTGATCAGTTATTGGTCTCTGGGGACACTTTATGTTCCAGGTGTGTTTCTTTGTTGTGTTTCTGTGTACGAGTCAGGAGGCCCAGGTGCATTGTGGGTGATGTAGGCTCTGCTGCAGGTGAACCAGAACGTGGGTCAATAAGTGAGATCAGTTTAATTGATTTACAGCCGAATGCTGTCTTCATTTATGGACACCAAAAAAATATTGTTTCCTTGTCTGAAAAAAATCAAAAAATCTGCAAAAAAATCCCTCAAATTTCTGAAAATTTGCAAAACCTTCAGGAAGAAAATTCCAATAATTCCTGAAAAGTTTCCCTTAAAATTTTTCCATCCATCCATCATCTATACACCGCTTAATCCTCACTAGGGTCGCGGGGGGGTGGAGCCTATCCCAGCTGACTCAGGTGAAGGCAGGGGACACCCTAGACAGGTCGCCAGTCTGTCGCAGGGCTACATACAAGGACACACAAGCACTCACACATTCACACCTACGGGCAATTTAGAATAATCAATTAACCTCAGCATGTTTTTGGACTGTGGGAGGAAGCCGGAGTACCCGGAGAAAACCCACGCATGCACAGGGAGAACATGCAAACTCCATGCAGAAAGATCCCAGGAAAGCCGGGACGTGAACCAGGGATCTTCTAGCTGCAAGGCAAAAGTGCTAACCACTACACCACTGTGCAGCCGCTTCCCTTAAAATTTTTATTTTAAAAAATCCCTCAAATTTGGCAAGAAAATTCTTGTAAATATTTTCAAAAAATGAGTAAAAATCTTCCCAAAAATGAGTAAAAATATCTGAAGTGATTCCATATATATCAGTAAAACTTCTAATATTTTCTTAAGAACATTCACATAAAAATCAAGCAAAATCCAGTGAAATTCTCTGGATTTTGGTTGATTTTTTTTGTGAATGTCCTTAAAAATGTTGAAAATGTGGACATGAGAAGTTTCACTGTGAATATATATTTTTTCCCACATTTTCAAACTTTAAAAACGAGTCAATTTTGACCCGCAGGACGACAGGGGGGTTAAGAAACAAAACATCCTGAAAGACAACACGACTCACTCTGTGTGTGTGTGTGTGTGTGTGTGTGTGTGTGTGTGTGTGTGTGTGTGTGTTTCCAGTAACTGTCTGATGTCTAACAGGATCCTCCAATCAGCAGCAGCAGCTCCTGTGATGTCATCCCGTGGATCAATACTGCTGACTGTGCAGTAAATCTGTGTACTGACGACTGATCCTGGATCTGATTCAAGGATGTTCATGAGTTCATTCAGGCTGCAGCTCAACTCTGAGGGTCCAGGTTCACACAGACCGAGTTTATCTGTCGACTCTTTGTAGTTCTGCAGTTAATGATTGTTTTCTGGGATTATTCCGTCCGAATGTTATTCATTGGGAATCCAAAGACAACCCTGGATTACTGGGTTCTCTGGTAATCTTTTAAAATTCGTAAGGTCTTTAACTCACTATGCGAAGTGCTACTGGATGGCATATGTTGTGAATTGGCGCTATATAAATAAAACTGAATTGAAATGAAATATTATTAAGATAGCCAAATGCAAGAAGCTGCAATTAGCCATCATTAAGAGATGCAAAATGACCACAAGACGACACAAGATTACACAAACCAACCATAAAATTATGCAAAGCAACCACAAAAAGAAGTAAAACAATCATAAAAAGAAAAAAAGTAACACAAAAAGACAAAAAACAACCAAAAAAACACTAAAAATAACCACAAAATGATGCAAAACAACCACAAAAAACACAAAAAACCACAGAGAAATGAAGCAACTAAAAAAGAAAAAAACCAAACACAAAGAGACACAAAACGACAATAAACACACAAAAATAACCACAGAGACGCAAAACAACCACTAAAGAAGTAAAGCAACCAAAAAAGCACAAAAGACAAACATGAAAATACACAAAACAAACAAAAAACACACACAAAACAACCACAAAATGATGCAAAAAAAAAACAGAATGAGACACAAAATGACAAGACATAAAAATAACTACAAACAGGCACAAAACAACTACAAAAAGACAGAAAATTACACCAAAATTACTCAAAGCAACCACAAAAAGAAGTAAAACAACCAAAAAAAAGCAAAAAGCAACCACAAAGAGACACAAAACCACAACGTGACACAAAATTACTCCAAAACTACACAAAACAACCAAAAAAAGACACAAAATGACGACAGACACAAAAAATGCAAAACAACCCTAAAAAGATACAAAATAAACACCAAAATACGCAACACAACCACAAAAAGTCACAAAATGATGCAAAGGAACACAAAACAAAACATAAAACCACAGTAAAGAACTACAAAGGTGATCTGTTGGTTATTTTCTTGATAAATCGATCGACTGTTTGGTCTCTAAAATGTCAGAAATGAGGAGAAACTGTCACAGAGGAGGAAAGAAACCAGAAAATAAACCCACTGAAGAAGCTGCAACCACAGAATTTAAAAACATTACTCAAACTGATTAACCACTAACCAAAATAGTCGATCAATCGCTGTAGTTCTGGTGTTCAGAAAAGGAAGAAAATTTGTCTCTGCTCATCATGAAGTTTAAAATCATTAGTAGCTCTGAACTTTACTGCCTCTGTATCCAACTTTCTGACAGATATTGTGTTTTTGTTTGTGCTATAAGTGAAGCCGACTCTACAGAAACACAAACGTATTCCTTCAGAATTAGTTTATTTTAGGCTACTTTGGTCATGTGACCTGATTACCGTTGGCCAGCGCTGACCTTTGTGTTAAAGCCGTCGCTCACATGTGTGTGAGTCACGGCTGCAGAATGTGTTAAACATGACGACAACACAAAGAGGTGATGAAGCAACAACACAGCCTGACTCACTGTGACTCAGTTACTGATCAGAGGCCAACAAGCAGCACCCGAGATAATTAATGAACAGGTTATTCTGTTATAAACCAATCAGACCTGAATCAGAATCAGCTCATTTTTCATCTACAGTTAGTTTATTTAATGATCAAAGTTCTACCTTCATACTGTGAATATTTTTAGAGTTGCAGGTCCTTTAGGTACAGAGAGGTGGGTCCAGATTTATCACTTTTTATAGTCTAAAGCCATGTCTGTTAATTAATTCTGGTATCAAGTGTAGGTTAGAAAACGATCCTTTTATTGTCTATAATTGTTCTGACCAACCACCTACCAACATGCTGATATGAGCCTTGAAAGTTTATCCAGAATGCTCTGGTGAAATATCAGGAAAAAAAAAAAACATTCTTCGGTCTGATGAGATCAAAATGGAGCTTTTTGTGTGTTAGACTAGACACAATGTTTGACAGACATCATCATAAACACACCATCCCCACTGTGAAGCACGGTGGAGGCAGCATCATGATGTGGGGATGTTTTACAGCAGTAGGCCATGGAGGATTTTAGTTTTAGATTTAGTTGATTATATATATAAACAAATACTATTCCAGTCCACAAACATTAGATCCTACATCTCCCATGATCCCCAGCTGTTGTGTTTGGTTCAGGTGTGTTCTCTCTACCTGAGACGTGGAGGACGGAGGGTGACGGTCGTGGTTCTCCCTCCTGGACTCCTCCCAGCCACCACAGAACCTCCACCGGTTCTGGAGGTCCAACGGCTGCACAGGTGAGGTTGAAGGCGACCTTCGGGAACGTCGCCACGTCCTGAGGTTCCTGGATGAAGTGAGGAACACCTGCAGGAGGGAGAGGTGTATGATGGGTGGAAGAGTTCTCCAGCAGAATGAACAGGAGTCAGCAGCGATGCGTTCAGGGTCTCATCAGGAAAACAGACACTTGTGTTGCGTTCAGGGACTCACCTTCCACTGTGATCCAGGCTCGTTCAGAGGAGAACGTCAGGCCGTGGAACTCCACCTCACACCAGTACTGACCCGCATCGTGCTGCTGGACCGACCTCACGCTGGAACCACAACAGAGAACATCAGAACATAGAACAGAAAACAGAATTACAGCACAGAAGATCCAAACAAGAACCAGAACCACAACACAGAACATTAGAACTTGACCTATAACACAGAACATCAAGATGTCAGAACTGAAATCACGCCACGTAATATCAGAACTGGAACCAGAACATCAGAATGCAGAACATCGAAACTGGAATCAGAACCACAACACAGAACATCAGATCAAGAACTGAATCTGGACTGAAACCAGAACATAGAACCTACCGGTATCAGAACTGGAACCAGAACAACAACACAAAACATTAGAAGTAGAGCAACAACATTAGAACAGGAACCAGAATTTAGAACTGAAACAAAACCAGAACACCCAAACATCCGAAACGGAACACAGAACATCGAAAAATGAAACCAGATCCACAACACAGAACATCACAACTTGGGCTGGAACCAGAAAGTGAGATCATCAACTAGAACCACAACATAGAAAATTAAACCTGGAACCACAACACAGAACCTAAACTGGACCCAGAGTACAAAACATCAGGATATCAGATTTGGAATCAGAACAAAGAACATCAGACCAGGAGCGAGAATACAAAACATCAGAACTAGAACTAAAACAGAGAACCCAGACTGGAACCAGGACACAGAACATCAGAGCTGGATCCAGAACACAGAACCTTGACTGGACTGGAGTGAGAACACCAGAACAGGAACTAGAACACGGAACACAGAACTGGAAGCAGCTGCAGGTCCATCATGTTAAAGTTACAGTAAGTCAAGCAGACAAATGTCTGTATCAGTGAGTCTTCACACATCGACTGAACTAGAACCAGGACATGTTGGGTTACTAGCTGAACTGGAACCAGCAACCCCCAGGGATAGAACCTGAACTAGTACAAGAAACATGTTGGGTTACTACTTGAACCAGAACAAGTAGGATTTCTACCTCAACTGGAACCAGAAAAATGTTGGAAGACTAGTTGAACTGGAACCAGAACATGTTGGATTACTACCTGAACCAGAACATGTGGGGTTTTTAACTCAAATGGAACCAGAACAAGTCGAATTTCTACCTAAACTGGGACCAGAACATATTGGGTTACTACCTGGACTGGAACCAGAACATGTCTGATTATAACTTGAGGTGGAACCAAAAACAGCCAGAGTTGGAACTTGAAATCTTAACAGAAACATGTTGAATAACAACCTGAACTGGAACCAAAAATATCAAGAGTTAGAACCTCAACTGGAACCAGAACATGTTGGGTTATAACCTGATCAGGAACCAGAACCTGAGTTGAACCAGAACCCTTTCAGATTAAAGTTTAGCCTCTGAAGGAACATGGATGTGTCCTTGGAGGAGTGAGGAAGATGAAGTCGGTCAGGGAGGAAGAGCAGCGGTCGGTGTTCAAAGCAGACTTCGGCTTGGCCTGTATTTACACCTGATCTGCTGTTTAACCATCAAACAGCAGAAACAGCAACAGAAACAAACCTGCAGACGTTCCGACAGTAAAGAACTCCAGACTTCATGATATTTAAACCGTTTTAACATCGTCAGGACTCAGACACTGTTACAGGAAACATGTCAGTCACCAGTTAGAACTAATCCTGTGGCTGATTTTAATGTTTTATAAGTTCAGACACTGAAAATAATTCGACTAACTCAACTTTTAAATCACCTACAGCTTATTCCTAACTTTAGTTCTGCATTCATGATTCTTGAACTACTCTCATTCTAACAGGTTTGGTCACATTCAGCTTCTTTTGTTAGAATATGGGACACTGAATTAATGAGTATAAAAGGAACGTAAATAACAACATCATCAGCATACAGCTAAACCTGTACATCAGGACCAACAGAAAGCAGATTAAAAATGCTTAAAAAATGACTCAAATGTAAATCAACTGGCAAAATAGTTGGCGGTTCATTAATTATTTGACCAACTAATCGATTAAACGTTGCAGTTCTTGACTAAACAGGACATGTGAAGACATCTGAAAAATCATTTATTAATTTGACCACACTGTAGCTGCAACTAATAATTACTTTCATGGCTGTTTCACATGACAAATGTTTTCTCCATTTTCTCTTTTGCAAGAAGTAGAAATCATGAAAAAAGGTCTTTGCAATTTCAGTTTAAAGGTGATGTCTGCAGATTCAGTTTAATCTCATCTGTGACAAAGGAAACGTTGAAATCTTAACATCGAGGAAGCTGGAACCAGTAAATATTTCACATTTCTGCTTTTAACAAATGACAAAAATGATTAGTCAATGATTAAAATAGTTGCTGATACATTTTGTGTCGTTGTGGCTTTTTGAAACCAAACTAACGATTATTTTCTTAATTTCTGTTTGCTCTCTAAAATGTTAGAAAATGGTGAAAAATATCAATCAGAGTTTCTCAAAGCTCAAGACAAGTCTGGAGGAAAGAAATCAAGAGAATATTCACATATAAGAAGCTGCAATCAGTCAACACAGACACGCAAAACTACCACAAAAAGACACAAAACATCCACAAAGGAAGACAAAACTACCACAGATAGATGGAAAATGTCCATAAAGAGACACAAAGCTACCACAAAGAGATGTAAAACAACCATAAAAAGATGCCAAATGGCCACAAAAATATGCAAAATGACCCAAAACAGATTCAAAATAACCACATAGAAACACTAAACCTCCACAGTTATAGAGCAATCAGCTTGTTGACGGCTGAAGCTGCTCGTTCTAAATGTTTGTCTATTATGGAAAAATCTGTCAGAGTTAAATACACATTATGAAGGAAAAAAGAAAATAAATGGAAAGCACTGATGTTAGGATCTGTTGAGTTATTATTATCAGCCTTCACCTGCTGCATTCTGTCTTTAATTATGATTCTATTGATTAAAGGAAGTCAGCCAGAATAATTGAAATAAAAGGAGAAGCAGGGAGTGGTCACTGTGAGCTTTATTCAGATTGAATGTGAAGCTGTAGAGTTGTTCTCTGAGCTCTAATTGATTGATTGATTGACTGATTGATTGATTGATTGATTGATTTGTACCTGTGTGAGGTCTCCCAGTGCTGTTCTCCCAGCGTGAGGAACACCTGGTCGGTGCTGTAGAGCTTCTCCCCGTCCTTCATCCACATGATGTCAGGCTCCGTGACGCCCTCCACAGCACAACCCAGCCTCACCTCGTTCCCCTGAGACACCGTCTGGTTGGACGGGTGCTTCGTGAACACCACACCTGCAGGAGGAGGGGGATGAGTCAGTGTTACCTGGGCGACCATAAAGAACTCTGTCGTCATTTATCTTCACTCAGACAATTCAACGAAAATCATGTTTTAGGCTGGTCACATCGACAACATCTGTAATAGAGCACTGTCAGGTCTTGACCTGAACACAGGAAGTTCCCTGATACATGTCTGTGCAACATCACGTCTTCTATAAACTATATCACCTTAAAAAGTAATGAGATCATTTAGACTATTTACTCTAATGTCAAATAAAAATCTAACAGTTTGGAACTCATCTGGTCAGTCAGTATTCTGGTTTATCTTCAGATCTTCATGCTGCATCTAGAAACGTCTTCAACACCTTCTGACCTCATGCAGCTCCGTATCATCACACTCCCACCTCCGTTCTTCACCGTCAGAACTATGCATCCACTGTGGTAGTCCTGGTCAGGTTCTCACCAAACATCTGGACTCCATCTGAACTCATTGATCTTCATCTGACCAAAGAATGTTCTCCAACATCCATCAGGCTTCTTCTCAGGTTCTTCAGCAAACTTTCATCTGGAAGTTTAGTTCTGAGCAGCAACCAGGTTTAGTTCTGGTCCTCCGTCCATAGAGGCTGATGTTCTGAAGGTTCCTTCAGTCTGTCTGAGCTTCACACCAACTCTGGTTTCCATGGAGAACCCCTGAACCAAGTCTGAAGCAGCTGATGTCTGTTTTTACAGCTGGATGGAGAAAGTAGTTCACTGTCTGTGGAGTCATTTTAGGAGCTCTGATTAGTGAAACTATGACTCCTTCTAGACCTCCTGATTAGTGGTACTATGACTCCTTCTATACCTCCTGATTAGTGGTACTATGACTCCCTCTAGACCTCCTGATTAGTGGTACTATGACTCCTTCTCTACCTCCTGATTAGTGGCACTATGACTCCTTCTATACCTCCTGATTCCTGCCGACTCTGCTTCACTGGTTTCTAGCTGATCTTCTTGGATCTTTTTCCATCTTTGTCGAGTCTCTCAGTCAGATTTTTCTCTTCCTCTGTTCAGTTCTTTTCCATGTGGAGCCATGATGCAGACATAGATAGACCCAGTCCATAGGTCTAGAACTGAGAAGGTTCTGATGTTCTCAGCTCATTATAGAACCGTGATCATGCAGGTAAACTGATTGGAAATCACAGGTTTTGTTGCTTTAAGTTTCTACTTGTTAAGCGTATCTTTTTGATCGTTTATCACAGGGAATTCTTTGCTGTTGAACTTAGAAATAATGAAGCTACTGAGAGCTGATACTGTCCAGAATCATGTGATATTTAGGTGATATTGCACAGAGCTGTACTGTACTGGTTGTGTTTACTACATCTGTATATCAGCTGCACTTTAAACACTTCAATACAAGGAGAAACCGTTCAGAAGGGGCCTGAGAATCTGTAGATGGAAGACTTTGACGACGCTGAACATCATAAAACACACGACAAAACTGCAATAAAACAACAAAATCAGTGGAGGAGGAGGTGACATCACTCCCCTCCAATGATGACATCATGACGTAGCAAGCTCTTTTGCAGGTAATAACGGTGACGTCATCAGTTTGTACCCAGAAAAGAAGTGAGGGAGTCGATCGATCACAAACTACATTACCCAGAATGCACCTAAAGCTTCAACACAAACACACTGTTTACTCAGTTTTACTTTACAGGACATTTTAAAAGTTTAATTTAAGAACAAAGATGTTTAAATGGAGCCTCTGATTGGCTGCTGACCAACTGATTGATCAGATTTATTAGTAGAAAACACCATTAATCAATATTTACTGAACAGATTCTAATGTTGTAGAAGCTTATTGACATTTTTATGTTTTTTCTGTCTGTTTTTGTTATAAATCTGCTATGAGCTCCTCTTCCAGTCAGGTGCAGGGCCTTGTGGTCCATCAGAAACTGGTTTTGTTCCTGTATTTGTCCTGTAAACACCTGAGGCTGGATTTCACTGCAGGTTTTCACAGCTTTTACTCTTCCTATATTGACTTTCTGTACAGTTTCCGATCCGCTTACTGCAGCAGCTTTGATTTTCCCTCTCCATGTTGATGTGTCCATACTCATAAGATAATAGTTTCTCAAAATAGAAGCTTTTAGCGGCTCACATTCCCTCAGTATCAGCTGGGAACCTGCACTTTGCCCACTGAGCCCCTGTTTATGAGCCGAACTCCATTTGAAAATGGCACAGTTTGAGGTTAATTAGTTTACAAGCCAGTATTTGGTGTCAAACTAAATACTAAACTCGTATGTAGTTTGACACCATTACTTTTGGTTCATTCGGGGTTAAGAAAACAAACAATGCAGCAAATTATTCGATTAAATCCGACGTTGAAGTGACTCAGGTCACTCACAAACAACTCACTTCAATGTGTTTAAAGCGATATAAAAGTTAAAATCTGCTTTAAAAATTTGCTGCTTTTGGTTCTGTTTTTAGGCCGAATTAACGAGAAGCTCTCTGCAGTTTATTTAATATCTACAAGTCTCTTCGTTCAGGGGTGGATATGTCACAGAAAGCAGAACATTCCTAAAACGCCTCTTTTCCAGGTGGAGTTCGGCCCGTAGCCGCAGTAGCAGCTAGCGGCTCATCGACACTCACCGGTCCCGCAGCTTCCCGCCGGACTCCGCAGCAGAAATACCACAAACCACAGCAGCGGCTTCATCTTCTCATCCTCCCCGTCGGCGGGGCTTCCAAACCGGCTCTCACGGGCACCGGGTCCGCTCGGCTCGACTCGGCTCCGCTCCGGTCTCCCCGCTGCGCTACTGGGGCTTCATCTCCCGGCGGACGGACCGGAGGCTGGAGGCTGGAGGCGGTAAATGGACCGGAGGAGGTTCGGACCGGAGGAGGACTCACGGAGGGAGGCTCATCCCGGTAAACAAACGGCACACAAACACACCAACAACAACACGGCGGGAGAAGCGGCGGAACACGGCGAGTTCTGTCGCTCTGAGAAAGTTCTGAGTTTGTTTTCACACCGAAAACCCGCAAATTTACACCCGGAACACCGGTCACCCCTTCAAAATAAAAGTCCGGTTTGGCAGGATTTATTATGAAATCTTTTTCTGTAATTTAATCTATGGATAAAATCTATTTGTATACACACATTGCAGAGATTATTGTGATTATGATTATGATTAGTATAATTAGTATTAGTAGTAGTAGTAGTAGTAGTATTAGATAGATAGATAGATAGATAGATAGATAGATAGATAGATAGATAGATAGATAGATAGATAGATAGATAGATAGATAGATAGATAGATAGATAGATAGATAGATAGATAGATAGATAGATAGATAGATAGATAGATTAAACGTTTATTGATCCCACAGCGGGGATAGTGCATAGATATAAATGTTTTCTTCTTCTAGAAGAAAATATACAATATTTACCGCACAGTTTCTATGAAATTGCACGGCATCATTATGTACATTTTTATTGCATAGATTGTTGGTGGGTGAATTGAGCTACTGGGAGCTTGATTGAACAGTCTGACTGCAGCAGGAAGGAAGGACCTGCAGTATCTCTCCTTTAGACACTGCAGGTGAAGCAGTCTGTCACTGAAGGAGCTTCCAGTGATGATACTGTTTCCTGCAGGGGGTGGAGGTGTCCTCCATGATAGACAACAGCTTTGTCATCATCCTCCTGTCTCCCACCACCTCCACAGGATCAAGGGTGCAGCCCAGGACAGAATTTTTATGCTAATAATCAGGTTTACTGATTTTATACGTTTTATTGAATTAATTATTGTATTTTTTTATTTCAGTGGTCTGAAATAGTTTAATTTTCATGTATCCTTCAGTGTCAACACCTAATATTTTTTAAACTAAAATCCACTTCTTACATATACATACTTCTATAGTTTTTTAAATTAATATTGTTGAATTATTATTTCAGATTTTTTCACCAGCTGCAATGAAAGACTATTTTTTTTTTAATTACCAGATTTTTCTGTTTTTAATTACTACCAAACTAAAGGAAAAGTGTGCTTTTATTTCATTTAATCTTATATTTAACAAAAAATAAATGTTTTTATCGGGACGTTTATTTCTTCCTTTTTTATATTCTTCCATTAAATCTATTATGTATTCATTTTTTATTTAAATTTTCTTTCATCTATATTTTTTCACATTAAATATTTTATTATCATAATCTACTTCTATCATATTCTATTTTTATATTCATATTCCAATCTTCTTTTTATGTATTTTTTTATTTAGTTTAATCTTACTTACTAATTTTTTCTGTTTATTTGTAGACATTATTGAAGGCAACTTTAAAAAAATCTTAACATAATCACACTTAAAATAAAACAATAAAAATATTATATTTTAATGTATTATTACATTCTATTACATTTTATATTTTCTCTTATTTTATGATGTATTTGTAAATATTAAAAGCTATTTATTTTGTTGTATTTTTTAACTTTATTATTATATTTTGCTTTTTCATTTTTTTAGATTCATTGTATTTTATTATATTTAATTTATTTTATTGCATTTTATTTTCGTGTTTTAAAATTGTTTTTGGAGGTGATTAAACTTCAGCCGTTAGATTAAAACCTGCATCCGGAAGTGCAGCTCTTATTTTCTCGAGCTTCACAACAACAATCCTCTGAATCCCGGTGGAATGTGGAGAAAGTGAGGAGACTCACTGCGCATGACAGCCACCTGCTGGTGACATCAGAGCTCAGGTGGAGCCTCCCAACTATTGGATAAGTATTGGAATACTTTACTGCAGTAGAAAGTATTGAAACTACACGCAGTCACACGAGTTAGGTGTTTATTTCGTTTTATTATTTAATTTTTATTTATTTTAATAAAACGTGGATCCAACAGCGACTGTTTCAGGTTGCTGGGATGAAAAATGTGCTGTTTAAATATTTACAGCATTTTTAGTCACAACTTCATAAAAAGCTCATCAGCAGAATATTAAAGTTCTTTTAAAGAGAATGAAATAAAGATGAAGCTCCACGTGTGAACATTTCAACCTGCAGGTTAGTGTCTAATAATGAAACGGAAAAAACATTAAAGTTCTGATCCTTCATGTAGAAACTGAACTCTGTGCAACATTTACAGCGTTTAAAGTGACGGAAGAAGCAGAAAAGCAGAGAAACTGTTGAGAAACTTCAGTTCAAAACAAGAAAAAAACGCAAAGATGAACAGCAGGAAGGGAAATGTGTTAAATTCATGTCAATAACTCATGAAGTCGCCGTTTAAAAAGGAATAAAGTAGATTTCAGATGAGTTTCCATCAACCTGAGGTTCCTTCAGTCCACAAAAGATCTGTTTTTACAGAACAGTCGCTCAGTTTGTCAATAAAAGAATGAAATACTGAAAAAATAACCTTCAAATAAACAAACAAACTGCAGGAAAATGTCTCAACAGCAGTAAACGGTGCTACGTTGGCACCGGGCTAGCAATTAGCTTGGATACAGCTAGCTCGGTGCTACGTTAGCACCCAGGCTAACTGTTAGCTTAGCTACAGCTTATTTAGCAACTTTGTCCCGAACAGTTTATTCACATAAATAAGACAGAATCTGAAATCAGAGCAAATTAAAACACAGCAGAAGACAAAGCTAGCTGCTAAATGCTAACTAGCCTAGTTTAGCAGAGCTGCCGTTGTATTTAAACACTATTGGATTGTATTTTTGTTTGATTTCTGGCAAATTTTTGTGGTATTTTAAGAGTTTTATTACATTTCTGTGGTATTTTGAAGCATTCTTTGCAGCATTCTGTAATATTTCTCAAGTATTTTTTAAATATTTGATTACATTGTAGTTGAAGTCACCGTTTAAAGAGGAGTAAAGTAGATTTCAGATGAGTTTCCATCAACCTGAGGTTCCTTCTGTCCACCAGACTTCATTCACAAAAATCAGTTTGTATAGAACAGTCGCTCAGTTAGGAACAGGACGAAAGAAAGAAATACTGAGAAAATACTCTTCAAATAAACAAACTGCAGCAAAATGTCTCAACAGCAGTAAACGGTGCTACGTAGCACCCAGGATACTTGTTAGCTTAGCTACAGCTAATTTAGCCACTTTGTCCTGAAGAGTTTATTCACATAAATAAGACAGAATCTGAAATCAGAACAGATTAAAACACAGCAGCAAAGCTAGCTGCTACATGCTACCTAGCCTAGCTTA
Source organism: Amphiprion clarkii (assembly GCA_027123335.1). Lineage (NCBI taxonomy): Eukaryota > Metazoa > Chordata > Actinopteri > Pomacentridae > Amphiprion > Amphiprion clarkii. The sequence continues at coordinate 30,922,401 of CM049584.1, read as the reverse complement.
GCAGAGCTACTGTTAGATGAACGTTTATGAATAAATTGTGTTTCTGTTATTTTCCTGCATCCAGCAGATTAAAACCGTTCAGAATCTAACTGACAGTTAATAATAATCAAAGATCAGTAACCAGCCTGGAGAAGCAGAGGATGAATCTACAGCTCTCATGCTGCTGTCCGACTCTCATGCAGCTTGAAAAACGATAAATAACATCAAAATATTTAATATAAGACACATTAACGGATTATTCTACCGCAGAGCTAAATAAAAGCTCAGAGAGGGGCTGGAAGACGGAATCACAGAACAAAAATCCACAAATTAATCTTAATCAGAAATCATCTTTAAAACAAGTCCTCTAATCAGATTTTACCCTTATGTTAAATATTTTTAATTGATTTTTGAAGTATTTTGCAATATTTGATTTCATATTTGTTGTATTTAGTTTGATTTTGGGAGCATTTCTTTTGATTTTCGGCAAATATTTTGGCATTTTGAGGATTTTTATTAAATTTCTGTGGTATTTTGAAGCGTTCCTTGCAGCATTCTTTAATATTTCTGAAGTATTTTGAAATATCACAAACATTTAGTATTATGCAAGTACATTCTTTGATTTCTGTAGTATTTTGCATTTTTCTATTTTATATCTGTGTATTTTTGTTTTATGTCTGTCGTATTTTTGCAGCATTATCTGTGAAAGGTCAGACCCTGTTGTATTTGGCAATATTCTGTGTTATTTCTGTTATTTTGTTGTATTTCAATACTATTTTTGCAGTATTTTCTTTGATTTCTGTTGTATTTTGTGTGTTTTCTGGAGTATTTTGCAGTATTTCTGTGTACAAACATTCCAGTCTGACGTCGTTTCTGCTGGATGGAAGCTGCTGTGAGAGCTGAATGTTTCTGTCCACCACAGAGTGAACGATAAAGTTTTAGTGAAGTCTCCTTCTTCTTCTGTGGTGCTGAATCTGTCCGAGTCTCTGCCTGTCTCCATGTGGTCTCTGCAGGTTCAGGTCTTTGTGGAGGACTGTCCCGGCGGTCTGGAGTCTGGTTTTAGCAGCAGAAGAAGAAGCAGCTGTGAGTGGTGCGGGGGGCGGGGCTTCATGTGACTCCACCTCCAGGTGGACTCCCAGGTCCAGACTCGTCATGGGGGGTCTTCAGGCAAACTTCTTCTTGGTGGCCGTGAATCGCTCCATGTACTGAGGGGGGACAACAGAGACCATTAGAGACCATTAGACACCAGTAGAGCCCATTAGAGACCAGTAGAGACCATTAGACACCAGTAGAGACCATTAGAGACTACTAGACATGATTAGAGATCATTAGAGACCATTTGAGACTGTTAGAGACCATCAGAAACCATTTAAGACCAAAAGAAACCATTAGCGACAAGCAGAGACCAGTAGAGCTCAACAGAGACCATTAGAGACCACTAGAGACCATTAGAGACCACTAGAGATCATTAGAGACAACTAGAGACTATGAGAGACCAACAGAGACCATTCGAGGCCATCCACGACCAACAGAGATGAACAGAGACCAGCAGAAACCAACAGAAACCATGAGGGACACCAGAGTCCTGCCCAGAACATGGCAGTACTGAAGCTGGTTCTCACCTTGTCGTATCCGTCCAGTTCTCGGAGGTTCTTCACCTCGAACAGGTTTCCCTCCAGGGAGAACAGAGACACCTGGGACTCAGTCAGGACGGACTTGGGGATGGAGGACAGTTCCAGACAGTTTTCCTCCAGACGGAGAACCTTCAGACGGGGACACCGAGAGATCTCCGCCGACAGCACCGAGATCTGGACCAGAGGAGGAAACCGGGTCACTACAACATCCGGATCACTGCCTCCCTCTGACTGACCTGGTTCTGGTTCTATGGTGCCTGTTTTTCTTACTGAGGACTGAGATACCTGGTCCTGGGAGACCTGGTTACCTGGTTCTGATTCTATAGTAGCTGTTGTCAGTAATTGGGACTATAATAACTAGTTCTGGGGTTCCTGTCTTTGTTAGCATGGATTCAAAGATCTAGTTCTGGTGTTCATGGTTCTGGCTCTACGGTCTACCTAGGTACCTGGTTCTAGTACTATAGTCCTTATCTGAACCAAAAATAAGGACTGTGAGAACTCTTTCTGGGCTACCTGACTGCCTGGTTTTGGTTCTACCCGTCTTTGGTAATAAGGATGGTAAGGCCTGGTTTCAGGGTAAACGGTTACCTGGTTCTGGTTCTACAGCACTTGTCTTCGTTAGTTAAAACTGTAAGACCTGGTTCTGGTTCTACAGTAAGAATTCAAAGACCTATTTTTGGTGTGCATGGTTCTGGTTCTACGGTCCCTGTGCTTGTTCATTAGATCTGTGAGACCTGGTTCTGGGTTACCTGGTTCTGGTTGAGGTTGATCTCGATGGCCTGCAACTCGGACACTTCTGCAGGGATGATGTGGATCTGGTTCCGGGACAGGTCCAGCAGGTCCAGCTGCCTCAGGGTTCCCAGTCCGGAAGGGAACTCTGAGATCTGGTTCCCGGCCAGGCTGAGGGTCCGCAGGGCTTTAAGCTGGCCCAGTGTGGGGGGCAGCTGCTGGATCCGGTTCCCGTTCAGACTCAGAGTCTCCAGCTTCTTCAGCTTCCCGATTTCGGCAGGGATTGTGGCTGAGGACAGAACAGTAGCTTTACGGGTCTGAAGGTTCCAGACTGATATGAAACATCGTCAAACACTCACTCAGTTTGTTGGAGTTCATCGTCAGACTCTTCAGCTGCAGGAAGTTCCCGACAGCGGCGGGAAGAACCTCGATCTTGTTCCCGGACAGATCGACCGTCCTCAGGTTGGCGGTGAGTCTCTGGAGCTCCTCTGGAAACTGAAACAGAAACTACCTCAGCTGCAGACATGTTCCGACTCTAAAACACAACCAGAACCAGGGGTGTTAAACCGGGTGTTGGTCCATCCTGGTTCTAAAACAATGATTTCTGGTTCACATTTCTCTGTATTTCCAACTCAGGCACCAAGAATTAGTCGATTAATTCTTCAGATGATCAACAGAAAACCAGGACATTACTGTTGACATTAAAATCTGAGCAGCAATAAAATTCAGAAAGATGTTTCTAAAGATGGTCTGTTTTTCTTCCTGCATCTGTGAAATCTGATAGTTTAATGCTTTCACCCTGATGACTAATATGGATACTAATGGGGTGGACAAAATATTAGGAACACTTTACTGTATAATGCATTCACCACCACTATAACAGCCGCATCATATTTCTGAATAATGTACCGTAGAAACTTCTTAAACGAGTGTAGAGCTGCTGAATGTGACTGTAAAGGTGTTCATAATAACTTGTAATGATCATTTGGCTACAGAACAATGTGTTTCTATTGGTAGAAAAGAAAACAGAGTTGGTTCATAAAAACAAATGCTGTGAGTAACTTCGAATCATTTTAAATGTTTGTACAGCGCCTATGAAAAGCGCTCAACCTCTTTATAGTGCTTTTAAATACTGAGTCCGGGCCAATTTAATTTGAGTGTTTGACAAGAATTTATATACGTCATGATGCTGCCACCACCATGCTTGATGTCATGATGCTGCCACCTCCATGCTGTACAACATGATGCCGCCACCACCGTGCTTCACGGTGGGGATGGTGTGTTTGTGACGATGTTCAGTATTTGTTGTCCACCAAACAGTGTCTAGTCTGATGGACAAAAAGTTCCATTTTGGTTTCACCAGACCACAGGAGGGTGAACAGTTTTTAGTGATTCTGTATATCTGAACAAAAACCAGTCCATTAATCACCATTTCCTAACTGATGAGTCACCATTTGAAGGTCACACCTTATTTCCATTTAACAGTTTATATTAATCTCTGACCGTGTCACTAAGTGCAAACTGATTTCATCCTTTTGAAATTAAATCAAACTAAACCTACAACAAATACAACATGCAGAGCTGCAGCTCTGAACAGACTTTGTGTGTCTGTCTGTGTTTCCTCGGTGTTGAACAGTAAACAGTGATCTCACCTCCGGCAGGCCTTTTCCCATCAGCTGAAACACTCCCGTCTTCTGGGAGGTTTCCAGGTGAGACTTCAGCGCGCTGTTTCCCATCTGGACCTGATTCCTGTCTGTCCCCCTGTCTCTCAGTCTACAGCAGTAGGGCAGAGTTCATGCCCAGCTGACTGGTGATGGTGAATCCGCTTTACCAGCTCCTCGTCCCCTTCCTTTTCTTCTTCTGTGGTTGCTAATGAGATCAGACGACGAAATCCCTGCAGGAAGATAAAGACCCTCGTCTGAGTCCCTCAAACAGAACACCACCATCTACTCACTGATATAAATACACCGGACACGTCTGAGGAGGCGAGCCTAATGAGGATAAAGCAGTGTATAGATAATGGATGGACGTCGCATGTAGGAAGCCGCAATCGGGGAGTTTCCACTTTTCAAAATTAAATTCTACTCGAACTGGTCAATCGATTACAAAATTAGTTGTTGATCAGTTTAATAGTTGACAGCTAACTGATCAATCATTGCAGCTGTTGTCACAACTTTACACTGACATGCACCAACTACTGAATAACAAACCTGAGAAGTAAAATTACAGAGTAACCTGAATTTTTTAAAACACAAGCGAGACAAAAAGGAAACACAAAATGGCAAAAACATTTTAAAAAATGAAAAAAAAAAAGACAAAAAAGACAAAATATTACAAAAATGAGACCCAAAACAACAAAAATTAGACAAATGACACAAAACAAAACCTGAGAAGTAAAATTCCAGAGTAAAGAGTGATGAAGAACATGTTAACTGTCATGTGTTCAGGATTGATTAAAACACTAAAGTCAACAGAGACTGTAAACATAGAGTTCAGCAAACCAACCAGCTAACCTGGAACCACCTGGATAGAAAAATAAACTACTGACAACCTGTAAAACTGGTTAAGTAACTTATATTTAGTTGAGGAGATGAAGTGATTTTCTATTCTGATGGTGAGAAAGTCTCTGATGTTTGTGTGTTTATTGTGTGTTTATGAAGCAAACAGCTCAGCTTCAGTGTGTTTAATAAAAACTAGATTAGCTAACTGAACGGGATCATCAGCGGATAATAACCTGAAGCTGTCAGTTCTCCTGAGATTAGAACCTGAGACATGTTGAGAAACAGACAGCAGCGTTAGCATCACCGTTAGCTTCCATGTATTCCCAACGGACAAACTAGCTTGGAGCCGTTAGCCTGCTAGCAGCTGCTGCTAACAGCCAACAGTTGGGTTTGACTTACCGACGCGGAGCGGAAACAACACGCAGCTGTTCGTCCTACTCGATTAAATGTCGTCCGAACAAACGTTTCCAGATAAAACAACGAATGAATTTAAGTTAAAGTGAGGAAAAGCAGCAGAAAGTAGCCGCCCTGCTTCACTACCGACAGACTCTGTGACGTCGCCGCGGTCAGCCAATGGGCGCACAGCACTCCTCTGGGCATGCGCCACAGAAGAAACACTAACAAACATGCATTCTATGTTCTGATACACAAATAATACACGACTCTTATTTATTTTTTAATGTATTTCTATAAAAATGCATCCAAGTATTTATCATATATGTAATTTTGTAGATGCTCATATACAACTGAAACATGTTTAACATGAAAGTAACATAATATTTACACGTTTTACACCTTTTTAATACTTGTTTTTCTTTTCAATGCTGTTTTTATTAAAAAATATATATTTGTTATTCTGTGTTGTTTTTTTAAAAGTGCCAACAATGTTTCGTTGTAGAAATGCAATGACAATAAATATCCTTGATTTAAAATTTTAATTCTGTTTCACTATATAATTGTTACGAAGTCGGAGTGGCTCAAGCGCAGGAAATTAACAGACGCAATCTGAATGCGAAAAGGTTTTATTTTAAAGAATCTCCATGAAAGAACTACAAAACCAAAACTGAGGACTACAACAGGAAGTACTCAAACAAAAGTAGATCGCGAACAACTAGCGATAACTATAGGCGGGGAGGTCTAATTACATGTTAATTAAGAAAATCTAAAAATTAAGTTATAAATTGCACATTAAATTGTTTACTTAATATAATTAATAAAGTCATCTAAGTCTAAGTTACAGATGTTTCATGTTTTTTACATAAAACTGTAAATGTAAATTCACAATATTTTTGCATTGTTATCAATATTGCAGTCAATTTCAATAAAATACGGAAAAATAAGTCAAAAAAAAGTTAAAAATGGCCTAAAATTACAGATTTTTGACAGTGATCGGTGCTGGTTGAGGTGCAGTTCACTTGGTGTCCTGGGGGGCGCTGCTGCAACCGGAAGTGTTGGAGCTGCTGGATATCTGAGTAGAAGAAGAGCGGAGGGGGAAAACAAACCGGAGGCGGGTTTAGCAGAAGGCTGGTCGGTGTGTTCGGTGTCCAGCGGAGATTTTACGGTTTAAACGGTAAGAAGAACACCGAATTCACTAAACGGCCGGTTTTTTTAACCGGTAGTAGGGTTAACGGAGGCGGTTTTAGACCAAAAGTTGAGTTATTTTGAGACAGATTTCGTTGTTCTTTCTGTTAGTTTGTTACTGAACCACGTTTAAAAATGAGCCAAATTAAAATTCACTCGGTGTCTGTTTTAATCATTAAAGGTGCCAGAAGAAAATCCAACAATATTTAGGTTGTTTTGGATCTTCTCTTCACTTCGGCGTTATGTTACAAAGCCAGTAGTTTAATTTTATCTACTTGTTCTTCTACTCCACTGACCTGTTGCTTCTGCTAAACTGCTCAAGAAGTTACTGGAAATAAACATGCTATTTATTATCGTTTGTTTCTGTGTTTCAGATGCATCGGTGGGACTGGTCTCCGTTCTCAGTCACTCCAGCTGCCAGCCTGCTGTCCAGGTGTGTCTCTGTGGGAGCTGTGTCTCAGGTGAGGACATCATGCTGGGTTACTGGAGGTCACACTTCTACCTGGTTTCCTCTCTCTTTATCATATTTTTGTATTTTATCTTTTGTTACCCTTGTAGAGCGTTTTAGAAATGTATACTTCCTGTTTTGATTCAGTGTTTTTACTCAACTCCAAGAGATCCAAAGAATTCCAGTGTGCCGAGACCAAGAGTGTCAAACTCATCTTAGTTCAGGACCACATTCAGTCCAATTTGATCTCCAGTGGAGACCAGTTGGACCCTCTGGAGGCCAGTTTTGGCCCACGGGCCGCATGTTTGACACCCCTGGTCTAGACTGTCTGTTTCACACAAATAAAAATCTTGAATCTGTAGAACTTTATTTTGTTAAAAAGGCAGAAATGTGAATATTAGAATAAAGGTTCCACAGATCTGAAGCTGTGAATTAAACAAACTTGAAACTCTCAGCGTTCCTTCAGTCCACATCTGGGAGTCCAGATGTTTGGTTTCATCACATCTGCTTTAGTCTTAAAGTTCTGGATAAAAATTGAATGAATTCCTGCTTAAAAATTCTAATTAATGATAAAAAAATAGTCTTAATAACACTTACTTTCTATAATCCGTGCTGCAACATTCTGGTCAAAGTTTCTCACCTGGACGTCTCTCTTCTGTCTTTACCTGTCCTCAGGAGGAAATAGACTCCGCCTCCTCCAGCCAAAGCCCCGCCTTCTCCCCTCAGGTGCAGGAGGCTGGACAACGAATTGCGAAGCAGAAGCAGCTGGACGAGGTGAGTTTCAGTCTGATGTCACTTTATGTGTTTCTGTCTAATATTGATCATCATGTTTGTTTTACTCTAAAACTCCTTTAATAAAACCAATAATCAGTTTATTATTGATTAACCTGCCGGGTGATTGATCAGATTATAAACTCTGAATGATATCAGATAGTAATGTAGGGCTGCTAACTGCTGTTGTTGAAGCAAATAAACATAATAAATATGTTACTTTAATGAATTATAAAGCTTTTGCTGCTTTTATTTCTTTCTTTATTTGAACAGGACGGTGCATTTTAATGAATCCCATAATAGTTTACACAAGGTGGCAGTAAATAAGAAGGATATAGCACAAGGATAATTTCCATCCGTTGTCCCAAACATAAAAGAAAAACATACAGATGTATAAAAACAATAACATTAAATGAATTCTGTGGGTTAAACCGACTATAAAGTGCTGTTATTTTAGTGAAGGGCTTTTAGACAGAGTTTGTCATGAAGTGTTTATAGGAGTGTGACTTTTTGTCTTGGATGGGCAGTGTAATTATCAGCCTTGAAATTCTCTATTGTCAACCCCTGAAGCAGTTTATAATGAAAGTGAAGGAAAGTAGCAGCTGTGAAGCAGAGAAGCTGAAGTAAGAAATCAGTCAGTCTCATTGGAAATGATCTTTAACATTAGACGACATCTTATCTTCTCAGATAACGGAGATCTGCTACGTCACCAGTCATTTACTAAACGAAAATAGAAACAGATGTAATATTCTTCTGTTGAATCAGAAGCTGAAATAACATCTCCATATAAATGTCCGCCTTCTCTGACCTCCACTTGCTGAAGTTTCTGGATTTTTTTTGCTGTGAAATTCCTCTGATTGTTGACGTTTTTTTCTCTCATGTTTCAATCTGACCTGCAGCATCTCAGTGTGACTCAGACATTTGGTTTGATGAATCTGAATCAGTTTTTACTTTTTCCTCCGACTGTATTTATGTTGAAACGTCCTGTGAAAAGTTTATTCTGATTAAATCTGATGTTTGTTTCAGCTGCAGCTGCAGTTGGAGCTGCTGAGAGTCGACCAGCAGAGTGCTGACGTCGCCCACAGCTTCCACCTCGGTGAGTTTCAGTTCTCACAAATCTGTAAACTGGATACTATCAGGAGGTTAGAGAGAGTCTAGTGCTTTTATTTTGACAAATAAAACTAAAGGAACATATCATTTACAGTTAATAGATAGATATGGTGTTCCACAGTGCGCCGTCTTAGATCCTTTTCTGTTTTGAAATTCTTCATGCTATTTATGCTAAGCTAACACCTGAAGAGTCCGATATGTCCTTCAGAATTTACAGAATCAATCATTATAAATCAGATTTATAATTTCTATGTTTAAAATATTATTTTACATCTACAGCTTTAAAATTTGCTTTAAAATTTACAGATTTAGAATGACAAATCTAAACTCTAGAGATGTATAAATTGCAGCTTTGCAATTTACAGACTTATCAGTTACAGATTTATATTTGGAAATTTCTATTTCACACATTTATAGATTTATTATACAGATTTACAATTGCGTTTTTGTGATTTACACGTTTATAAATTATATATTTGTAATTACTAGTTTACACTAATTCCGGTTTCTAATTTACACATTTATAAAATACAGATTTATTTGGGTCTCAGTCTTCAGTCTCCACATTTTATTTTGAAAAGTCTCTGCCATCCAATCAGAGCAGTGTGTTGTAGCCCCGCCCCCTCTGATCCAGGTGTGTTTGTCCTGCAGCCCAGAGGTTCCAGCTGCTCCAGATGTTGTCGTCTCACCTGCAGGACGTCCTGAAGGAGCAGAAGCGTCTCAGACAGAGACTGATGAAGCCGCTGGCTCAGACCAGCCTGTCGCTTCCTGCTCACCTGCACAGGTAACAGCTGTTACCGTGGCAACGCCGTCTCCAGCAGCAGAGACCAGATCTAAAGGAGCCAAGATCCTGACCAGATCCAGGATCAGCTTGGTCCCCTTTGAATGTCTATAGTGGTCTGTACTGACCCGTACTGACCTGTAGTGGTCTTTACTGGTCCTTACTGGTCTTTACTGGTCTTTACTGGTCCTTACTGGTCTGTAGTGGTCCTTACTGGTCTGTAGTGGTCTTTACTGGTCCTTACTGGTCTGTAGTGGTCTTTACTGGTCCTTACTGGTCTGTAGTGGTCTGAACTGGTTTTTACTGGTCCTTAATGGTCTTTACTGTTCTGTACTGGTCTCTACTAGTCTCTGCTGGTCTGTACTGTTTTTTTTCTAGCCTGTGTTGGTTTTTCTGGTCCGTACTGGTCCTTACTGGTCTGTTGTGTGTTCCAGGTCTGTGGTGGCCTCAGTGAAGCTGATGATGGACTTCATAGAGACTCTGGAGGAGAAGCTAAGCTCCGCCCACAGCTGGACCTCCACCAAGGAATGCCTCAGTCAGCTGGTCAGTCACATGACCTCACTGGAAACCAGTAGCGTCTCATATCTGGACCAGTATCTGCTGGTTTCCAGTCTCACCAGTCCACCTCTCTCTCTCTCTCTCTCTCTCTCTCTCTGTCAGGACTCCTCGATCGCCCTGCTGCTGGCTGAAGCTGCTGAAATAGAAACTCTGTCCAATCAGATCCTCCGATGGAAGGCGGTGGGCAGCAGCCAGCTCAGTGACCCTTCATCATCATCATCATCATCATCATAGACCTTATTTTAATAAATGTTTGTAATAAATGTGAATAAATCTACTAAATATTGATCTGTGGCTGATGATTGATCTGATCCTGATTATTAAAATCCAACCATCGTTAAATCTGCAGCAATTTAGTTTCTGTCTGGAGTTTCAAAATAAGAGCTGAAATATTTCCTCCCTCAGAGTGTAATTCTGATAAAACAGACTGGAAATATTAATACTGCTGGATGTTCTAGGAGACACTGAAGAGCAAATATATATATATATATATATATATATATATATATATATATATATATATATATATATATATATATATATATATATATATGCATATATATATATATATATATAAGTGATGAAACAAAATTTTTCATGTTTCAGAATCCATGAATTCAGCTGCAGTGTCTGAACAGTTTGAGATGAAAGTCATAAAGTGTGGAATAAATTATTAAACAGGTGGAATTGTTTATTCCCACCAGCTAAATAAATAAAACTTCTTTAGATAAACTGTTTAAATGCAACATTAAACATTCCTGGGATTAGTAGGACTGACATAATGTTGGTGTTTTTCATCAATTTAATATTGTCATTTAAACTTAAATTTCTACTTTTAAAGATAAACTCAGGTTGAGGTAACTTCATGAAACGTACTTGATAATTTTTTTTTTAATCTTCTCACCTCTCAACATTTCAGACAAATAAATTCAAGATAATTATTGTCAAGGAAAAGCTAATTCCCTTAAAGTAGTTTGTTGGTTATACATAATTTTAAAACTCAGAAATATTGATGTAAATTGGTGCTTAATTAATTATCTGTCTATTTATTTATTTATTTTCCAGCCCAAAGTTGTAGCACATGCAGATAGTGGAGGGAAATGTGCTTAAAATGTGCAACCGAAGAGTCACAAATGATCACTTTTCTAAAACATACTGCAGTTTTTTTTCTACTCTTTATTTACATATTTTCTTTTGCAACAAATAAAAACAACAAACATAGTGGGGTGCTACTGCTGTAAGAATAGACCTTCTACAACTGCGTTACATAGTGTGTCCATTTCTCCCATCTCTTCTTAAATTTGTCCATTGTCAGTCTTAAATAATGAGTCATCCTTTCCATCACGTAGATTTTGTCCATAATTTCTCTCCACTGTGTCACAGTTAAAATGTCACATTTCATCCAGTTCCTTGTGATGGTTTTCCTGCAGGCCAATAAGATCACTCTGTAGAGGTAGATGTCCTCCACACACACCTCCTCTTTAGATGGTAGACCCAAGTACATAGTCCGTGGATCGTTTGATATCTTATAGCCAAAGATTTCCTCAATTACCTTTACAATATTCTCCCAAAAAGGTCTGACATTTGCACAGTTCCAGAATACATGAGAATGATTGGCATCCAAATTACCACATAAAATTGTAAGCTGCGTACTTTTGATGTGTGGTGTTATAAAATACCTAATTATGTTTTCCAGCCATATTCCCTCCATTGTCTGGAGCTGGTTGCAGCATGTTGTAAAAGGCAAATAGAATGCCAATCTTCCTCTGACACTTTAAGTTGGAATTCAGTTTCCCACTTTTGTTTTACGTACAGTGAGTTTGTCCTATTGCAGTTATGTAGACATTTATATAGTCTGAATACAATCCCACCACATCTTCATGGTTGTTTCTATTACAGGGTTCACTTCTTTAGGCCGTGAACCAGCTTTGTCTTCAAGTCTCGATTGAGGCTGACATGTATCACAGTTAAGTTCAATATGCTTCCATTTGGAATAACATTCTGTTGCACACCAGTTAATCACATATTTCAACTGAGCAGAAGAAATATTCCTTTAAATTTGGGAGAGCGAGACCTCCTTTCTTTTTCTCAAGCTGACGCATTTTAAAACTTACTCTTGTTCTTGCTCCTTTCCAAAAAAACCTACTCACTTGTTTATCCCATTTAGTGTCTGGTATATGAACTGGTAAAGAGTCGAATAATTACATCAACCGGGGAACATTCATTTTTATCACCTCTATTCTTGAGCTGAGATCTAAAACTAAATTTGTCCATTTTGTCAAGTCTTTTTGAATTTCTGTACTTATTTTACCATAGTTAACTTCATACAATGTGCTTAATTCTTTCGTCAGATAATCTGACTTCTATTATCAACCAGAGAGGTCACCCTCTGCTGGATGATAGAAGGAATGCAGGTTTGAGGCACTGCAGACGCTACATTCATCTTTTAGACACAATCTGTGGTTGTTTATGGGTTGTTTCTTTAACTGTAATCCTTAATATTCTCCTAATTACAGAGTTCAGGTCTCTGTGGTTTAGCTGCAGGTTAAGGACACTCAGGTTAGCATGTTAGCTTGTGAATCAGGAAAGAGGGTGAAGTTAGTATTTATATATCCCTTTATTTAGATTTAGATGACTTTATTAATCCCTGCAGGGAAATTAGGTTGTTACACCAGCACGTATATTCAGTAAAGGGGTAAACAATAAGACAACACAGAATATTAGGGTATAAAATTAAAGTAAAATAAAATAAAGTGAAATAAAATAAAAATCTAGAAAACATAATGTAGAAAAAATCAACAGAATATACAAGAGTGATACAGAAATGTGCATTTCTTTACTTATTTATTTATTTATTTAACCTATTGATATTGATTTATTGTCATGACTCTAATACAGCAGGTGGCGTCTGCACCTCCTTTGCCGCTTCACTAACCGCCACAAAGGAAGAAGAAGAAGCAGCAGTAAAAACCGTAGAAGAATAAGAAGAGCTTCCGGTTCAGTTCAGATTTGATGACGTCTCTCTCACGGTTTTCGGTTGTTGCTGCTCCGGTTTGATCAAACTCACCGACTCTCGGTAAGACTCTGACGCTCTCTCTGGCTCTGTGTAACCGGCTCCGTTAGTGTCCCTTTCTGTCCTCTGCACCGGGGGTCGGTCTGTCGGTGTCCGCGGGGGACGCACCGAGCTAACGGCCACACAGCGGCTAACGGAGCTAACGGCTAATCCCCGTTCTGTGTCAACGGGAGCAGCTAGCCGCTAGCCGCTAACTGTTAGCACCGAGGAACGCTGTAAACAGCTGACATGTTGATCGAAACGTTTAGCCTCATAAACCGATAAAAACTCGATCAATTGGTGTGATTATCGATGATTTAATCAGATGGCGTCAGACTGAGGAGGGAACTATGCTAATTTGGGTTTTAATTTAGTTATTTCTGGGTTAAAATCTCCACAAATCCGTTTATCTGCGCCGAAACTAAACAGATACTAATCATTAGTGGCATAAATCAGTCTGTAAAATGTCATTTACCTTCAATCTCTGTTAGTCTGACTATAAAACAACATGTTAATCCTTTAACACTGAATATGTTGTGTATTTATAATCATATGTTTATGTAGTATTTAATAATAAAGTGATGTTTCTATCAGGAGGAAAGACCATCTTATAGTTAAAATTATTCTAAATGATGGTGGCAGAAATATGATTCTGTAAATATTAAGTTTAATGTGAATCTGACGTGTAAATACCAGCTGTGGCTAAACTTTATTAGTAGAACAGTTTCTGTACACTTCAACAGACACAAACTGAAACCAGAGACGGAAGAAGAACCAAAACCACAGAAAAATAAGGTTTTAAAGTTGAGTTTAACTAAAGGTACAAAGTGTTCATGTCAAAATATACATAAAGTACCGAAAGATAAAGTACTCACAACGCAGAAAAGTGTTTATTATATTAATGTAATCTAGTTATTGATACGTTAATGTGTTCATTGCTTTTATTTTGTAGCTGATGAAGGTGGTTTAACTAGTTTTTGTCTGTTTTTTGTGAATTTTCCACCAGGAATCAATAAAGTTTCATCTTAATCTAATAATTTATCCTCGTTTACCGTCATTTGTTGGTTATATTTTCTGCAAAGTACATAAAGCTGTCGGATAAATGTAGCAGAGCAGAAGTCAAACCAGAAATACTCAAAGTACAAGTTATTAAAAATTTAATTTAAGTAGTGTCCTTGAGTAAATGTATTCAGTTACCTCCCACCACTGACAGAAACAACGTAGTAAATATATTGTCAATCATGTTTACACCTAAAATAAATCATCTCTGATTGGTCCACTTACTGAAGATTCTTATCTGTTTACAGACTTTATTTACACTCAGGACAGTTTATTAGAGGACGCGTCACTCAGATGGCGCTCTAAAACTCAGAGTTTTTCCTGCTCAGTCAGACTTTTAGGCCTGATCATTCCACTGATAGTGAAAGAAATGAGTCTTTGTTACCTTGTTTGACAGAAATTTATCTGTTTTTCTGTTAGTTTTCACCATTTGATAAAGAAAAATGTCTTTTATGCAGAAGAAACCCCACATTTCACAGAAGTGATTGTTTTTTAATTCTAAATTCTTATCCCCTCGATTCTGACTGAAACAAACATCTGTGGGTGACGCCAGAAATTCCTTCATGAAGGAAAACCGTGATGTTGGAGTGGAACGTCTCCCTCATGGAGCATCTTTGGTCCAGATTCTGATACAAGTTCCAGAGCCTGGATATTACTGCACTAAAATATCAAAAACCTGGATATTACTGCACTAAAATATCAAAAACCTGGATATTACTGCACTAAAATATCAAAAACCTGGATATTACTGCACTAAAATATCAAAAACCTGGATATTACTGCACTAAAATATCAAAAACCTGGATATTACTGCAAAACGCTCGATATTTGCACACCAGTATCAAGTTCTGAAGGTTCTTGTAAACTCCGAGTGGAGCGTCTGTCGTCATCCAGGATCTGTGGTTCTCTGTAGTTCTGATTGTTCTTCCTGATCGTTCTTCTGTCCTGCAGGAGGTGTTTGGCTGCCACCTCCACCTGTCAGCTGACTCATTGAGCGCGCTCAGTAGGAGGGTCTCCCTCCACTACATTCACACTCAGTAAGTAAGTGGAACGTTTTGTTTCCTTCTGATGAAACGTCGTTCAGCCTTTAAGATCAGAAACAGCAACAGGAGAACGTTTCAGAGAAACTGAGGTGTTAAATATTGGTGATAGATGAGCTGAAGAGAGCAGAAGAACATCCTCAGGGTTTATTTATATGTTAGTTTATCACACAAAACCTCAGTAAAGTTTGAGTGTTTGATTAGATTCAGATGTTCTGAACTCAAATATGTGGACAGAAATAGAATAAAATAGAACTTCTCTCATGAGAATTAAACCAAACAGTTGCAGGTTTGGTAATAATTTCCTGTTACACTGAAGCTCAGTGAGAGGAAGAAAGTCGGTTTATCTCAATGAGGACGACTAATGTGTGTTTTTATGGGAATATGTTCAGTTTGAAGTCTTTATTAGATTAAGTTCTGCTGCTACTGAAGCTTCTTAAATGTGAATATTTTCTGGTTTCTTTCCTCCTTTCTGACCCATAACTGGATATCTCTGGACAAAACAAAACATTTGTCATCTTTGATTTTTCTGATCAGTATTTTCCACCATTTTTCGGAGACCAAACAGCTGATCAATTAATGAATTAATGAATTAATTCAGAAAATCACGAACAGTGAGTCATCAATAGTTAAAGTCTGACTGAAGAGAAGGAAAATGTCATAAAGAATTCATGATTTTTAAGGGAAAAATATGTTTTCCAGCGTTAAAGCTATGGTAGTAGTGAGGGTCAAACTAGATTTTAAGAATTTATCTTCAGTAAGATTGATTGATTGATTGATTGATTGATCATAGGTTATGTGTTTACCAGCCTTTTTTTCCTCTGATTGTTTATTCCAGGACTAACTCAGACCATCATCATGGTGTTGGCCGACTTGGGCAGGAAGATCACCTCGGCGCTGAGGTCCCTCAGCAACGCCACCATCATCAATGAAGAG
The DNA here is from genome assembly GCA_027123335.1 of Amphiprion clarkii. Lineage (NCBI taxonomy): Eukaryota > Metazoa > Chordata > Actinopteri > Pomacentridae > Amphiprion > Amphiprion clarkii. Next base: position 30,906,222 of record CM049584.1, on the reverse strand, counting down.
GTGATTGATCCGGAGGAGCTGACTGATCGGAGACCAACCGTTTGATTGATCGATGAATACTGACAGGTTGTTGTTGTTCTCAGGTGCTGAACGCGATGCTGAAGGAGGTTTGTGCCGCTCTGCTGGAGGCCGACGTCAACATCAAGCTGGTCAAACAGCTCAGGGAGAACGTCAAGTGAGTCTCAGCGGCCCTGGTCTTTGTTCTGGTCCTGGTCCTGGTCTTGGTCTTGTTCTGGCCCGTCATTCTGTGGTTTGTGTCCCTGCAGGTCGGCCATAGACCTGGAGGAGATGGCCTCGGGCCTGAACAAGAGGAGGATGATCCAACACGCCGTCTTCAAGGAGCTGGTCAAGGTCAGACTTCTGTTCAGAACACGTATGTAGAAGGAAACATGCGTGTCCAGCTGGCCTTCACGTGTGTCATGTATGAACTGTTGCAGCTGGTGGACCCCGGTGTGAAGGCCTGGACCCCCACCAAAGGAAAGAACAACGTCATCATGTTTGTTGGTCTGCAGGGCAGCGGCAAAACCACCACCTGCTCTAAGGTGAGTCATAGCCACGCCCCCCTCTGTAGATAGGCCTCGCCCTCCTGACCATCTGTCCTCTCTCTGACTGCTGTGTCTCCTCCAGCTGGCCTATTACTACCAGAGGAAAGGCTGGAAGACCTGCCTGATCTGTGCCGACACATTCAGAGCAGGTAAACGTCTCACCTGCTTCACTCACCTGTAGCAACGCATCCCTTCCTCTAAGTCACCTGTAGCAACGCATCACTTCCTCTAAGTCACTTGTAGCAACGCATCACTTCCTCTAAGTCACTTGTAGCAACGCATCACTTCCTCTAAATCACCTGTAGCAACGCATCACTTCCTCTAAGTCACTTGTAGCAACGCATCACTTCCTCTAAATCACCTGTAGCAACGCATCACTTCCTCTAAGTCACTTGTAGCAACGCATCACTTCCTCTAAATCACCTGTAGCAACGCATCCCTTCCTCTAAGTCACCTGTAGCAACGCATCACTTCCTCTAAGTCACTTGTAGCAACGCATCACTTCCTCTAAATCACCTGTAGCAACGCATCACTTCCTCTAAATCACCTGTAGCAACGCATCACTTCCTCTAAATCACCTGTAGCAACACATCACTTCCTCTAAGTCACCTGTAGCAACGCATCACTTCCTCTAAATGTCACAGGTGAGTCCTGATCATCGTCTCTTCTCTCTCTCAGGTGCCTTCGATCAGCTGAAACAAAACGCCACCAAAGCCAGAATCCCATTTTACGGCAGGTAGGTGATCTGTGTTGTGTTCAGGTACCCTCCTGACTGTGTGTTGTGTTCAGGATACTCTCCTGACTGTGTGTTGTGTTCAGGATACTCTCCTGACTGTGTGTTGTGTTCAGGTACCTGCCTGACTGTGTGTTGTGTTCAGGGTACCTCCCTGACTGTGTGTTGTGTTCAGTTACACAGAGATGGATCCGGTTGTGATCGCTGCTGAGGGTGTGGAGAAATTCAAAGGCGAGAACTTCGAGATCATCATTGTGGACACGAGTGGACGACACAAACAGGAGGACTCGCTGTTCGAGGAGATGCTGCAGGTCTCCAACGCTGTGGTGAGTACCTGAACACACCTCCACATATACGTAGTTGGAGCCTGAACACACCACCACAGGGGTGTGGTTGGAACTTGAATGCATTATCAAAAGTCTCTAGCTAGCACATGAATGCCACCACTAGATGGCAGTATTTTGTTCCTGAAAGCACCACCACATGTCTGTATTTGGAACTTGAATGCATCACCAAAGCTCTGTAGTTAGTATTTGAATGCACCACTACAAGACATGTAGTTGGAACCTGAACGCATCAGTGCTAGTCTCTAGTTATTACCTGAATGGATCACCACCACATGTCAGCAGTTAGTACCTGAATGCACCACCACATGTCTGTAGTTGGGACCTGAACTGAGGCAACGCGAGTTTTTGTTTTACTGTGTGAGATAATGGAAGTTGTGCTTGGAACCTGCAGCGGTGCATTCAAGTCCCTCTTCCAGACTCAGGTGTGTTTCTCTCCTGCTTCCATAGCAACCAGACAACATTGTGTACGTGATGGACGCGTCCATCGGTCAGGCCTGCGAGTCTCAGGCGAAAGCGTTCAAAGACAAAGTGGACGTAGCGTCGGTGATCGTCACCAAGCTGGACGGACACGCCAAAGGAGGCGGAGCTCTGAGCGCGTAAGACCATGATCCTCTGCTGCGTCATGATGATGTCACAGGGTGATCTGTTCACGTTCTTCTTCTTCTGTGGTTTCCTGCAGCGTGGCAGCCACCAGGAGTCCCATCATCTTCATCGGAACGGGAGAACACATCGACGACTTCGAGCCGTTCAAGACTCAACCGTTTATCAGCAAACTGCTCGGTAGAGAAACAGATTAAATATCGATTTAAAACCGATTAGAAACAGATTAAAAACTGATTTTCTGTAGCTGGATTGATCATCGATTGATTTATCTGTGTTTTTGCAGGTTAAAATGTTTAAAATGTCTCATGTTTTATCGTCCATATAAAAATGATATCTCCTTTAACTGTTTTCTGAGAACTCGCAGACAAACATCATGTTGACCTCTGTGTTTCCATGGTAACCCACTAACTCTGCCTCTTCCTGGCAGGAATGGGCGACATCGAGGGTTTGATCGACAGAGTAAATGAGCTGAAGCTGGACGACAACGAGGAGCTGATTGACAAACTGAAACACGGTGAGAAACAACAACAACAACAAACAAGCAGCTGCACTGCATTGTAGGTAAGATGGCTGACCTCTGACCTCTGACCTCCAGGACAGTTCACCCTCAGAGACATGTATGAACAGTTCCAGAACATCATGAAGATGGGACCCTTTGGACAGATTATGGTACATTTAACACTCAGCTGCAGCATCAGAACACCTGGAACACCTGCAGGTCACTGTACTGACTGTGTGTGTGTGTGTGTGTGTGTGTGTGTGTTTGGTGTGTGTTTGGTGTGTGTGTGTTTGGTGTGTGTTTGGTGTGTGTGTGTGTGCGCGTGTGTGTGTGTGTGTTCAGGGGATGATTCCAGGTTTCGGAACAGACTTCATGAGTAAAGGAAACGAACAGGAATCGATGGCCAGACTGAAGAAACTGATGACCATCATGGACAGCATGAACGACCAGGGTAGCACACACCACACACCACACTGTAACACACACACACTGTAACACACACATGTCGGGGTATATTTAGTTCAGGAGTGTCAACCTCATTTTAGTTCAGGTTCCACATTCATTCATTTTGTGTGTTTTCACAGTCGTTTTGTGTAAAATCACAGCATATGCACCCTGCAAGAAGGAACGCTATCGCAGGTCCTTCATTCCATCTGCTATAAGACTTTACAACATCAGCATCACTGGCTGATGTTAACATAAACTGGACTGTATCATTACCACCCCAAACCATAAAATTTGCACAGACATTCTTGCACTGCACATCTTTGCACTTTTAAACTTTATTTTTAATTTTTTCTGTTAAGACACTTTATCCCCATCTCTCACCCTTGTATATATTGTAAATATTATTACTATTGTTCTATTATTATTTTATTCTTATCACTACACCTACTGTTACATAAGCTGCTGTAACAATGCAAATTTCCCCTGGCGTGGGGAGAAATAAAGAACTTTATCTTATCTTATCATATTAACCTATAAATAACCACAATTCCAAATTTTTCCTTTGTTTTAATGCAAAAAAGTACATTCTGAAAATGTTCACATTAGAGGAATTATCTTTTTACAAAACATCATGAACGTGAATTTTCTGAAGAAAAATAAGTTCAATTTCATTTCCACATTACAACTTCCAGATCAGCGTGTTTCTGCAAAGACGCAAAACATTCAGTTACAGATATCTGGAACTGAACAATATAGTATTTTACTTTATGAACAAAATGACAAAAGTCAGACAAAAAAGACAACAAAAACAAGAGAAAATATTACAAAAATGATACACAAAATGACAAAAACGAGACACAAAATCAGAAAAAATTACACAAACGACACAAAACAAAAAGACAAAAAAATTTGACAAAGCAGTTAGAGTGACAAAGAAATGGACAACTGACAAAAACGAGACCAAAAATGACAAAAGCGAGAAAAACAAAACAACAAAAGAGTAGACAAACAACACAAGTGAGACAAAAAAACCCACAAAATGACATAAATTCTGCTCAAAGCAACGAATAAAGCAAAATACAAAATGACGAAAAATAAGACTACATACAAAATGACAAAAAGGAAACAAAATGGCAAAAATGAGAAACAAAACAACAAAAGTCAGACAGAAAAAGACAACAAAAACAAGAGAAAATATTCCACAAAAATCACAAAAACGATACACAAAATCACAAAAATGGGACACATGACATGAAATAAAGCAACAAAAGAGAAAAAAAATTGACAAAAGTTACAGAGCGACAAAATAATGGACAAATGACAAAAACGAGACCAAAAATGATAAAAGCGAGACACAAAATGACAAAAAAATAGACAAAAAACAAGCAAGACAAAAAGGAAACACTAAACAAAAATCAGGCAAAAAACAACAAAAACCAGACAAAATATGACAAAAATGAGGCACAAAACGACAAGAACGATGAACAATCTAGTATTTTACTTTATGACCAAAATAACTTGTCATGGTCTCGAAATGATTTTAAATTTATAGTTTTACTAATTTGCATTTGATGAAGTCGTCCTGTGGACCGGACTGGACCCTGTGGAGGGCCGGTTTTGGCCCGTGGGCCGCATGTTTGACACCCCTGGTGTCAGAGGTTTTTTCTCCATCAGTGTCTGACTGGTTTCTGGTTGGTTCTCCAGAGCTGGACAGTAAAGATGGAGCCAAGCTGTTCAGTAAGCAGCCCAACAGGATCCAGAGGGTGGCCCGCGGCTCGGGGGTGGCCACCAGAGACGTCCAGGAGCTGCTCACCCAGTACACCAAGTTCGCCCAGATGGTCAAGAAGATGGGCGGCATCAAGGGACTCTTCAAAGGTAACAGACTCAGAGACTGAACGGGACATGCGAGAGAGGAGTGATTGTGACATGCTTGTCACATGTTTGTAATATGTTTTTGCCATGTTTTCAGTGTGTTCGTGACATGTTTAAGTCATCATTTTGGGATGTTTGTTTGGTGTGTTTCTGATGTTTAAGGCATGTTTTTGTGACATGTTTATGGCGTGTTTGTGACGTGTACAAGGCATGTTTTTGTGATGTGTTTATGGCATGCTTTTGGCATGTTTAAGGTGTGGTTTGTGATGCATTTGTGATGTGTTTATGGTGTGTTTTTGTGATGTTTTTTTCGTGTGTATGTGAAATGTTTATGGAGTGTTTGTGACATGTTTGCAGCATGTGTTTTTAATGTGTTTGTGACGTCTTTGTATCGTATTTTTGGCGTGTTTGTGATGTCGTTTTGATGTGTTTGACATATTTTTGGCATGTTTGTGATGTCTTTGTATTATGTTTTTGGCATGTTTTTGGTGTGTTTGTGATGTCGTTTTGATGGGTTTGTGGCATGTTTTTGCCGTGTTTGTGGTGTCTTTTTGGTGTGTTTGTGACATGTTGACGACATGCTTATGGCGTGTTGGTGACATCTTTGCGACTGGTTTATGGCACTTTTTGTAAAGTGTTGATAACATGTTTGTAGCATGGTTCTGATGTGTTTGTGGTGCATTTGTAACGTGTTCATGGTGTGTTGTGTGTTTTCAGGAGGAGACATGTCAAAGAACGTGAACCCGTCTCAGATGGCCAAACTGAACCAGCAGATGGCCAAAATGATGGATCCCAGAGTCCTGCACCACATGGGTAAGACTCACACCTGGATATCTCACCTGGGCACGCCTGCTCCTTCACACACCTGCAGGAGTTCATGAGTCGGCGTGTTCATAATGTGTTTGTGTTTTCAGGCGGCATGGCGGGTCTTCAGTCGATGATGCGTCAGTTCCAGCAGGGAGCCGCCGGCAACATGAAAGGCATGATGGGATTCAACAACATGTGACCGCTGACCAACCGGCTGCCTTAACAGAAACACTTAAAGCTCCGCCTCCCAACAGGTGGAGGGGGCGGGGCTTAGAGCGACCTGTCCTCTGCTGCTTTTCACCAAGAAAGGAAAAAAAGATTTCTGCTTTTAGAGAAACACCAGAAGAAGCTTTAAAGGAGCAGTCTGAGTATTTAGAAATGCTGTTTTTGTCAGCGTGGAAATGTTGGACTGCTCCTTTAAATGAGGAGGAGGAAGATGAGGAAGACGAGCTGGTTGTTTTTGGGCCTCGTTAATTTAACTGTGTAAAAGATGTTTGTGTGTAAAATGTAAATGAAACAGAGTCAGTCCTGATTGGACGAGCTGAAGCCACATGATGATGGTGATGATGATACATTAGTTAGTGACAGTATTTTTGTCATATAATAAACATTTGTATTGCACCATTTTAAACCCGCCGCGTGTTTATTTCACTGCCTGGAGGCGGAGATTTTATGAATACAGAAAAATAAAATGGTAAATAAAATATTTTGAGACAATAAAGTTGTGATGTTTCATTCAGAGACGAAACGCATCATGAGATGAGACGAATATGGTACAAAAACATTTCATTTTAATTGTTGAGATGAACCAAGGAGTTATTTGGGTGTATGTTCAAGAAATAAAAGCAGACAAAGTAAGAGCAGTTAAAATTGTTTTGACTAGTTGGGAGTATTTATTTAGAACTAAGAGTCATTGAAGGGATCATAGGACTGCATTGTAAGTACCTGATAACGATGTTTTGTTAAAACAAAAATGGCATCAAAAACCTGCCTAGAAAGAGGACCTCAGGACTGCCATTTAAGTATCTGATAAGTGGTGTTTGGACAAAAATGGAGATTATCCAGCATTAATTAAAGACCAAATATGCAACAAAGACTGCCTAGTGAGGGACTCTCAAGACTGTATTAAAAGTACCTGTTAAGTGGAGTTGTGTTTACAAAAAATAGGATGACCAGATATTTACTTGAAAGAACATAATACACCACGAGGAAACTGCCTGGAAACCTCAAGACTGCATTTTAAGTACCTGATAAATAGTATTTTGTCTAAACAATGGAATTATGCGGTATGTATTAAATACCCAAATGTCATCAACTGGAAGGACTCAGGGCTGCATTATAAGTACCTTAAAAGTGGTGTTGTGTTTGAACAAAAATAGAGATTGCCTGGTATTAATTAAAGACCAAACGTGAAAAGGAAACTGCCTGGGGAGGGACTCTCAGGACTCTACTGTATGTACCTGAGAAGTGGTGTTATGTTTTGACAAAAAAATCAAGTATTTAACTCAAGACCCAACATTCCACAAAGCTCTGCCCGAGTCTTGTCTTCATAAATTTCTGTGCTGTGCTTGTGGAGTGGTACAACATGAGCTCATTTTTTGTATCCATTGTACCACAGCTTATGTATACGAGCTCTTTTTGTGCATGTATTGTACCGCAGCTAATGTACTACTTATGTGCAGGTGTTCCAGCCAAAGTGTTCCAGCTAACAGGCATGGCAATTTTCCGGCGTTCCGCGGAAATCCGCCGTTTTAATTTTCAAATTGATCATTTCTGTGAATCGTCCAAATCCGTTGAGAAAATTTTAGGGGAGGTGAGGTATGTTTTTGTTACTCTCGCTCCCGGTTTTTGAGAAGCGCTCGGCGTTTCTCCCGCAGCGTAACAGACAAAAGCCGCGATTCCACAAGCATCTACTCGGCGCGGTGCGGTTCGCCACTACTGTATCTGACTCGGCTCGTCTGGGTTTAGTTGTTTTTCCATATAGCCTCATCGTGGGTGGAGTCGTCATAGCGCAGCGAGCCGGAAGTCCCTTAACGTCATTTGCGTGCGACACAAACGCAACATAACGGAGACGATGGTTCACCTGCTGCTCGGTCTGTGGCTTTCTGTCAGATTCAAAGTAATAGGAGAGTCGGAGAAAGCTGAGAGCAGAGAGTCGAAACACTCTGGAGACACACAGGAGAGTTTGGGAGGCGATGCAGCAACATCAAGCTGAAGACGAGGATATGAACTATGATATGAGGGTAAGCTAATGCTAGTTCGCTAGCTATCGTGTATCAGTCCTGTGAACGACCCTGTAATGGCTGCAGTTTGTCGCTATTAGGTATTAAAATATGTATGCTGTGTATGTGTTTCAGGTGGCTCTCTGATGAGACTTCATGGGATTTACCTGAAGCAGCAGCACATGAGCCTGCAGTGGCACAAAGTGTAGAGGAGGAGGACAGAGATGTACAGGATGCACTGATGCAGGACGTGTCATGCAGAAGTTAAGTTATTCTTCTCGTTATACTTCTGTTTTTCTGTCTCCGGACCGCTATTGTTTTCTTTAATGCAATTCTGACAATAAACTTTTGTACCTTTTGCAGATGTGTCTATGCTATTGTTTTATTTGTGAAGGTTAGCAAGATTACATGACAAATTAAACACCAAAACATTCAAACAGCTGCTTTAAGAATATTCCAGTTTGATAAATCAGTATTGCTTTGGTGTAATTCAGTCAATGGAACTATGAACCATAAAGGAGTTTGTGTTAAAACATGTTAAATCCCATTAAACATAAATGCATTATTAGGGAATACAGAATTGTTTGGTTCAGACTGTTGACTCTTTTCCTACCAGTGTCTTAACAGACAAAATGAAAAGTTATGATGCAATCACATAAGTCACAAAATAGTTTATTAGTTAGCAGCAAAATCAAAACTATTTACAATGTGCAAAGTACAAACTGTGGTGGGCCTCTCCTACAGTGGAGGGCTAAAAGTAAAACTATATACAACTAAATTTCAAGTCTCTGGCAGGTGGACTCTGGCTGCCCACTACCTACCCAGCTGCCCCAGCAGACCCAGGAATGACTGGTTGAAGGCAGTATTCTGGACCATCTCCTCCACTGCAAGGCCGCTTCATTCTCTCTTGCCTCGCTGAGGAGCAACCAGATGTTCTCATCATGCTGGGTGCCGGTTCTGCTCCTTCTCAGCCTGCATCTCCACAAGGACGCTTGGAAGGTCCAATTTTCTGTTGCACCTTTTCCTCTTGCCTAGACCAAAGACAGAAAAGTGATCAGAATCAGCTTTAGTAAGTACACAACATGCAAGGAATTTGGTTTTGGCTGTTGGTGTCACACTAGGAATATGGAAGAGAACAATAAAAAATAAACTATAGAAAGAGGAACAGGAAGAAAAATGAAATAGCAAAATTAATTTAAACAGTATATACAGAAATTTACAGCTAGACTGGAATAAACACATTAGCAAAATGATAATTGCTATAAACACAGTAGTGCAAAAGCAGAGAATGCTGTTCATGGTGAAAAATGCTGTACATGTCCATTGGAATACTGACTATTGTACAGGTGTGTAGGAATGGCTCAGCTGTTTATTACAGTGATGGCAGTGGGGAAGAAACTGTTTCTGTGTACAGGGCTCTATAGCGCCTGCCAGAGGGGAGGGGGGGAGACAGTTTAATGTCCAGGGTGAGTGGGGTCTCTGATGATGTTTTCTGCAGTCTGTACTATAGGCTGTAGTGTGTTTCTGTCCTGCTGTGTGGCTGATCCAGAGGTGCACAGGACAGATTGAATGACTGCAGTGTAGAACTGGATCAACAGCTCCTGCAGCAGGCCGTGTCTCTTCAGCTGTCGTTGGAAATACATCCTCTGCTGAGCCTTTTTCAGGATGGAGTGGATGTTCGTCTCCCACTGCAGGTCCTGAGAGATTGTAGTCCCCAGGAGCTACAAGGACTCCACAGCTATGATGTGCTGTGTTTAGCCACCCATCCATTGATTTTCAATCATGATCATGTCTTTGATTGTTTTACTTGAATAAATTTTTGGCACTCTTTACTTTAACGGAAGCACAAACAGTACCTCCTCCACCACAACTAAAAACATCATGGTGTGAATTTCATTTCATCTTGTGCACATTTTGGAGTTCCTAAGAACAGCTGTGTTTTCTTATTTCTATGTATATTTTCATTCAGTTTCACAGTTACCTAGTGACTATAAGAAGAATGGTTGCAATACTACAGTGCACCAGAAAGTAAATTCATTAGAGTGACTTGCTTGTTAAGTCAATGGGAAAAAAATGCAGCTGCATGTGTTCTGTTTATGTGTCTCTGTAGCTACATGTAGCTTTCATCAGGCGTTCCTGAGCTGGCTGCTGCACAGTTTGCATTTACACCTGTACTAATAATAATAATGCGAAAAATCAACCATGCTGTCAGTTTACCGTGTCTTACCGGTGATAAGAAGTTGCTGTTACGTGCTGGAGGTTGATGTTGACAGTGTTGGTGTCCGAGCTGGTACTGGAGAGGAGGCAGGGGAGCTGGGGGCTCCATGGCGGAGGTGGAGCAGGCTTCGCACGTCGAAAGGGATTCTTGAACAGAAATAAACATTCACCCTAAGTACACGAAAAACACGACATTGTAACTTGTGAAAAAAATAAACCTGTACGACCACTAGCTTAGTTCGTCATGCAGACTGATGTATTACCTTCTGAGAGCTAAATGTTAGAAACAGCAGCACGAAATACAAGCGGAGCACGGAGTTAGCGCTGATGGCTAACTAGCTAGCGCTGATGGCTAACTAGCTAGCGCTGATGGCTAACTAGCTAGCGCTGATGGCTAACTAGCTAGCGCTGATGGCTAACAGGCTAGCTTATTGTCCGCTACAGGAGACAACAATGTTACTTTCTAAATGTACTTGTTTGCTTAAAAGAAGCTTGTCACCAATGGGATAAATGATGTAAAATTTCTTGAAGTCACAAAACACTCACCATTATTGAACGTCTCCAGCAGCTGAGTCTCCCAGCCCCTCTGCCTCCGTTACAGGTGGCGGTGCTGGGCCTCCTCCCTTTTTACAGGCATCTGCTTTCTTTCTGTTGGTTGAGTAGAAGTCTGTGTTAGTTTAAATAGGCTTAACTATTTAACAGAACATGATATGGATACAGACATTTAGGCTCTGTGTGGGATAAAACCACTGCACAGTCAAACAGCCAGCTAATATTTAGGCTACTTTCAATGTAAAACATGATCAAAATGAGGTAGCTCCATGAGATTATGCCGACTTCTTACCTGTTTGAACAATGTTCTTATATTTCATCTTCAGCTGCTGCCACATGCGCTTCTTCCCCCGCAGGATTGCAGCTAAATGAAATAACAGAATAGGGTGCTATTAAGAGTTCAGGGTTACACAGTGTTTGTTGAACCTGCTTTGTGAAACGGACCCAGGGTTATTTAAGAGACGCTTTGGGCCCTGAGTTGGACAATGCAGGCATAGACACAGAGAGACTTCCAGACAGGTGAATAATGGAAAGAGTTTCATTTAAAAAGATAACTAAACTAGTACATAAATGGAGAGCTGAACTGGGGAAACAAAACTAAACTAACTATTCAAAACCCAGCAAACACTATGAGTACAGAAACGGAAGTCAACCAATACTAAACTGGATTAACAAAAGTAAATGAAGGAGGAGTACTCACAAAACAGAGAAAAAGGGTCAAGGAAAAAAGAGTCCATGAGGGAGCAGAGCATGTGAAGCCATGTGAGTCTTTGCAGGGATCTGAGCCTGGAGAGAAGCAGGTGTCCAGTAGTTCACAGTCAAACAGGCAAACACTGACTGAGCAGAGTTTAAATAGTGAGCAGGTGATATTGAGGGCAGATGAGCTGATTACTGCAATGTGAGTCACCTGCAGTAATCAGCTGAGTGCAGACAGGTGAAGCAGGGAGAGCAGAGACAGGGACGAGGAGAGACAAGAGATAGAGATGATAGACAGTCAAGTTGCTTCACCTGCCTGCACTCTAATTGCTGATTACTGTAATGAGCGTCACCTGCAGTAATTAGGTCACTCCATTGACTTTCTGTACCTCACCTCCAGTATTTAAGCTCTGAGCTTCCAGTCACTCATCGCCGAGTCATCGGCTCACATCCCTCCATGGCTTCTGCTGCACTCCTGGACTGTGGATGTCCCCACCAAGCATTCTACCTCTGGTAAGCTTCAGCCTCTTGGACTCAACTGATTTTGCTGTCCTGGATTTCAGTCTTGTGGAGTCTGTTCAACTCTTGTCTGTTTTTGGACGCTCTTCAGTCTGCTGGTTTTGTTTCCCTGCTAGTTTCTGGCTTCTCCTAGCCTGCCTAGCCTTTAGCTCAGTTTTTGCCTGGTTTTTGTAAGTACATTGCTGTGTGGTTTGGTTCAGGTTATTCCTGTGTGTTATTTCTTTCAGGTGCAGTTCTGTGGGAGAGAAGTGTATGTGGCAAACAGGTAAGATGTATCTATCACTGGATAGACAGAAAGACAAATTCTGGTCATTTCATTGCATCAACTTTCTTTGTTGAGTCTTGTCCTCTACAGGCTGGGGACCTGGAACCTTTGACTGAATTTTAAGTAAGTATGCAGTGGTGAAAATTCTGGTGATGTTATTGCATCCACCATGTTTGAGTCTTTTCTTCTACAGGCTGGGGACCTGGAACATTTGACTGAATTTCAAGTAAGTATGCAGTGGTGTAAATTCTGGTCATGTCATTGCATCCACTATGTTTGACTCTTTTCTTCTACAGGCTGGGGACCTGGAACCTTTGACTGAATTTCAAGTAAGTATGCAGTGGTGAAACTTCTGGTCATGTCATTGTGTCCACCATGTTTGAGTCTTTTCTTCTACAGGCTGGGGACCTGGAACCTTTGACTGAATTTTAAGTAAGTATGCAGTGGTGAAAATTCTGGTCATGTCATTGTGTCCACCATGTTTGACTCTTTTCTTCTACAGGCTGGGGACCTGGAACCTTTGACTGAATTTTAAGTAACTAGTCACTGGGCCGTTCACTCACTCACTCACTCACTCACTTCGACACCCTGGCCACCCTCGACACCCTGGCCACCATCTCATCTTGCCACCTTTCCATCTTTCGGGATTGCCATTCTAGCGGCCTATCTACCTGTGGCACAGATAGCTAGTCATCAGGATAGCTACTCGTGTAGCTACGACCTATGTGGGTGACCATCCTGCAGTGAACTACTGCCAATGCTCATCCACTGTTTGCTGAACAAAACAACCACTGCACACATTAACACGACTGTTCACAGAACTACACTGATTCACAGAACTACACTGATTCACTAACAAACTTCAATGCCTTATACTTTTACTTACACTACTATTAATTCATCTGGAATGAATTGTTGTTAATACATTGTTCCACATGTCATATTTACAAGCAGATGACTAAATGAACACTGTGCAACAGTCTAACAAAAAACCATCTAACACAAAGCCCTATTTACTTACAAGCACCTACAAGGTAAGTTACATTTGTATTCACTTAATTATTCAAATATTTAACTAAGAGGCTAATGCAGCTCATGTTCTTAAAACAATTACCATGCAACACTACTGATACATGGATGTCATATGTCTTACACTAAATATATAAATTCATCAATCTACAATAAATGTAATGTTCTATTGATGACTTACAAATAAAATGTAAACCTTTCATTGCTATTTGAAATATGACAGATACCCTAAATACTACAGAAACTGTACATACCATTACATTACCAAAACAACCTTTCACTAACAACACACACAAACATGTCATTTCATATTATATATTTATTCATGCTCTTTAACCCAGTCCTCATGGAATGACCTAGAACAAAAATAAAACCTATCATTTAATCAAGATCTTGTGGCCCATGTTGTTACTGCAGGAACCTACAACTTCATCCTGTGACATTCATGTACAACTCCATACTTTAATTTCCTCTATATATTTCAAATTATCACTAACACAAATTTACAAACCACTTACTGAAAATAAATCAAACAACACAAATAAATATATGTAATACTTCAACCACCATATTACAAGACCAGATCCAAAAATGCAAACACTGCAACACAACTTAGACATAACTGCATGTCCACAGTTGAATTATGTAAACTATTGAAAAACAAGCTAAACTAGCTCATTCATTTGTATGAAATAAAGAAAAGGGGCATCACCTACATCTTCAAATTAAACAGCAAGGTGTTGCTCTCCTCTAATTGCAGCAATACAAGGAAAAACAACACATGACACAAGAATATCACAGACCCTCTCAACACTGACCCTGAGGTGACATATACACTATAAATGGGCTTTCACCAAGCCTATGATCATCTACACCTGTGCTCTGGTCCTACAATTGAGCCTGGTTGAAGTTCTGTTGGGGGTCAAGGTAGAAGATCATCACTCTGGCTTGACATGGTAACCTCTGTCACCCAGCAGAAGGCCATCAAACTCTACTGGATTGTACACTGGATACATTAGAATATACTGAAGGAGGTAGACAAGTCAATTATATTGTTAAAATCTTTACACTGCTTATCACATTGCAGTCTGTTGCTCAGGTTAAACTCATCATAAATCCTCAAGTCATGAACAAAACCAGGCCACTTGACCTCCACATTAGAAATAATATATGCAGCATCACATATGATCTTGACAGTGCAGAAAATAACACATGTTGAACTACAATGCAGCCTTTAACATGTTCAAACTGTAGTCAATCTACCTGCAGCCTACCTGCACATTTATGCTGCGAATGCACTTCCTATTCACATCATCAGCTTCATTATGTGAGGCAACTGTGATGGGGATGTGTCTGCCATCTATGCAGCCAATCACACTAAGAAATCCTAAAAGACATTAAAATTACTAATCCCAACCTGACATTACAACATGATGTCATTAACAGAATATGATGTAAAATTAATTTAACACATCTCTACATCATTCATCTGCAATCCTGTGAAACTCCTCCTTGATGGCTCTGACAGGTTTATGTCCAGGGAAAACCACAAACATGACTTAAAAAGCCTTTCAAGGCCAAGCACACTTTCCTGCCTCCCCTGCACACAGTTGCCTTAGTGAAGTGCTCTGCATCTCACACATTAGATAGAAAAACTTCAATTTGCAAAGAACCACAGTGCAACACACAACATCTGCTAGGATGTCAGAGCATGACTGCAGTTGGTAATGTTGCAAATGTAAGGACGGATTAGGTTGGGGATGTACATTATGAACCGTAATGTAAAACACTACCACTCTAAAAGACAACTATCCAGAAATGCAACAACATCTATGCACAGCCTGATAACAATCTCTAAGAATCCCAACGAATATTTAATTCTCTACACAGTAATGCTGCTCCTTCATCCACTGCACAATTAATCAAAGGACATGACATTTTGACACACAGCAGAACTAGACTTCACAAAAACTCACCTGCTGACTGAATGAATGACAAAATCAAATAACATATGTGGCTGAAAAAGCCTATCACAGCTGACTTAGGGCAAAGGCAGGGGACACCCTAGACAGTTCACCAGTCTGTCACAGGACCACATACAGAGACAAACAATCACTCTCACATTCACACCTACGGGCAATTTAGAATGATCAATTAACCTCAGCATATTTTTGGACTGTGGGAGGAAGCCGGAGTACCCGGAGAAAACCCACGCATGCACAGGGAGAACATGCAAACTCCATGCAGAAAGATCCCAGGTCCGAGCTGGGACGCGAACCAGGGATCTTCTTGCTGCAAGGCAAAAGTGCTAACCATTACACCACTGTACAGCCATTATCATTAATGATAATATAAAAAAACCTTCTAACATTCCCTCCTGTTCATCATTAACACATTCCTTTATGATCAACAGACTCTAAACTAGTCATGGGATGAGGCCACATTATTTCTAAACCACAGTTATTCAGTGTTGCTGAATAAAAACAAAATTGACTGAAAAAGTACACGGGGTGTGCTCTAACACAGTAAATACCTGAGAAAACCCAGTTGCCACCTTCCAGCAGGACAATGACAATTACTGGCATCTCTCTAAAGCAAAATGCAAGAAAAACTCTTTATTCTCATTACAAGGACACATAAAACCACTCAACAAGCAATGTACACAGACAAACACACATACACTACACATTTCTGTTTCACTGTGTTCACTAACCTTCTCCAGTGTCTCTCTCACACATGCACGCACACGCACACACGCACACACACACACACACACAGAGCTAGAGAGGGGCACATGTGAAACACTGAGCCACAGACCAAGCTGTTAACTGGTCACAACAAGAACAAAGAGAGTTAAATCCACCCTGATTCCTTCACACACATCAGTCCCACTCAGTGACAGGAATGAAACAAGCAGATGAGATTCCCTCTGTTTATTTACCCTCAGCACAGCTGCACACACACACACACACACACACACACACACACACACACACACACACACACACACACACACACACACACACACCACAATGACAGTGGACACAGTAAATTCCTCTTGATGTAGTTAAAATAAAGACACTGGGAAGTTTTCTGGGTTTCACTGGACAAGATTCACTCCAGCATCTTTGTTTATGTGACATATCAGGCAAAGTATCATGATATTTGAGTCACTGTGTTACTGTAAATCTGTCTGCAGTGAAACCATTTTTAGACACCAGGCATTACTTTTACACATCAACAGATACCATGATGCCATTATGTGTCTTCTATTCGATCTTCATTCTCCTTATCTCCTGTTCAACACGTTGTATTCGTATTCCAAGACTCACCGATTTTATGCAATTTTGGACGGATTCAGAATTATACATATTGCACGTGAGAGATTTTTTTTTTTTTAAATATTAATGTTGCAGAAATGCTGCCGTATAATGTATAATGTATTTTGTCATGTCTTTTGTTCAGTTTTTGGTTAAACTGCATAAATGTTGTTGCAGCATCCACTGTACACCAGAATGAAATACAAACCAAGCTTTTATACTGAGCTCCCAGTTCTTAGTTGTATACCTGTCCATACTCTCTGTACCCAGCATCTCAGGATCAGCCCTCTGTTGGTACATGTCCTACCTCTCAAGAACATACTTCAGAATATCTTGGAGGGGAGAAGTGCCTGAACTGGACAGCCTATCCACAGAGGTTCCTCAAAGGTCAGTGCTCGATCCCCTCCTTTTCTCAATATATCCAACCCCACTTGGTGCAATAATCCACCCCCATGGTTTCTCATGTCATTGCTATGCTGATGATGCCCATATTTTCACGATGTTCCCCCCAGACAATCACATGGTCTCTCCCCCAGTCTCATCATGACTTGCAGATATCTCAGCATGGATGAAAAAAAACCCCCACCTTCAACTAAACTTCTCCAAGACTGAGCTCCTTGTCATTCCAGCCAGTCCCTCTATACAACAGGAAATCAACATCCAGCTTGAATCAACCCAAGTGAAACCCACAAAGTCTGCCAGAAACCTGGGTGTCATGATTGATGACCAGATAACCTTTAAGGCTCATGTGGCCTCTGTTGCTCGGTCGTGTCGATTCGTCCTGTACAACATCAGGAAGATCAGACCATTGCTGTCTGAGCATGCAGCACAACTCCTGGTACAGGCTCTCCCGACACACATCGTCAAACCTCTGCAGACGATCTGGAATACAGCAAAGCGTCTGGTTTTCAACCAGCCAAAAAAAGCATGTCACCCCACTGTTCAGCTCGCTTCACTGGCTTCCAGTTGCTGCCCGCTGAACTCTTATTCAGGTCTACACTCCCTCCAGCTCACTATGCTCGGCCAACAAAAGGCTCCTGGTCCGACCACCACAACAAGGCCAGTCTATAGCTAGACTCTTCTTCTCTGTGGTTCCTCGATGGTGGAACGAGTTACCAAACTCTGTTCGATCTGCAGAGTGTCTCTCAGTCTTTAGGAAAAGACTAAATACCCAACTCTTCACTGAACACCTTTACATCTGACAGACTGCAAAACCAAAGAACCAGTCTAGCTCCTGCTGCATTGTAAAAGGCCTTGCGATTGGTCGAAATTGGTTAGCTGCCAACGATTGGACCAATCAAATGCGGCATGTTCGTGTTGGAATTTTGAGCTATTGGGATCGTTTTTGGTGGAATCATGAGGTTTTTATCGAAAGATCAAGAGTCATCGGTGCTCGAAATAGATAAAAGTGTCAAAAACAAGTTCTGATGGAATTGGCTTGAGAGAAAAGTCATTTGAGTCATTTAACAAAACATTGGGTATTTGACTCATGACTCAGGGCAAAATGAATCCCTGATAGTGTTTAAAGAGTGTTTTGGAAATGTAAAAAAAAAATCTGACACAGCTGACTCCATAGAGGAAACTGTGACATTAGAAGTGACTTTGTGACCAGTGTAGAACTCCAGTGTAAATAGTGTTAAAAGACCTATAGAACTGTAAAAATTGTAGGACTAAATGCAGTGAGACAACATTGAAGAAAAAGTAAGTTAACTTTTCATTGAATTAACTTATTCATTACAATCTAGTCTTCTGTAAATCTATGCATGTTTTTCATTCTAAATCACCTCTATTTTACTGAAAACCTCTCGGCTTCAGGGGGGCTGCGCCTCCTTGAAGCCCCCCTAAAGATTGTATACCGAGCATTTTCAGCTGAAATCAAAATTTGCTGTTGCCATGCCTGAGCTAAGTTGAAAGCTGTGCAGGGAAAGGATCCAGCTCAATCTATTTGATCACAGGTGTTCGCTCGCTCCCTCCGCCACCCTTCGCTCACTCGTTCGCTCGCCCTATCCCTTCGTTCGCTTGCTTGCTCCGCCCTTCGCTCGCTCGGTCCTGCCGCCCTTTGCTCGCTCGCTCCGCCTGTGATCAGATAGCTTGAGCTGGATCCTCTCGCTGCACACCTGGCTACAGTCTACATGCACGGCTTTCAACATGGTTTTTATTGAGAACTTCAACCTGTTCTGGGACCGTCTCTCACTTTGTAAAAGCAATGGGCTTCACCAAATGCTTTCCTCAATATCCAGTCTGTGGTCCGCTTTGGATCGCAAGCATGACTTTCATAATCACTCGTCCACTCCGAAACCCTCCTCTCCCACTCCTGTCACATCCCAGGACCAAGTCTCACCATCCAGCCCTCTACCCTGTTTTCTTTCCAACCAAATCGTCCCAGCTCTCGCACCTGTCCCACTTGGACGTATGGAAAGACAGCTGGTTCCAAACTACCCTACATGTCACTACATCCCTGTGATGGTCAATCAGACTGCAAACAGAAGGGAAGCATCCAGGGGTTGGTATCATCAGGGAGCGAACACCTGTCACCTGCGCCCGATGCCACTCACTTCTCCTGGTCCACACCAAGCAGAGAGCAGATTTATGAAAGGGCAGACTGAGAAATAGTTGAAATGCTCCGTCTATCTGTATGTTTTCCAGGGCGGCGATCAGGCTGAGATGTGGTGCTGGACACAGAACCTGCACAGAGAAAGGTAACTAAATCCACAGATTAAGCTGCAAGATCAGAAACAAAAAGAGCAAAAATAAGAGCTGAAATGAGCATTTACAGAGGACTGCTGTTAATCACTTGATCTCAGAGACAAACCAATTCCTCACAGGAAAAATAATGACTCCTATTGCTTCCGTCATGCCATTTAAAAAAAGTGACGGTTCAATTAAATATGAGCTCTTTTCTGTCTCTTAACATTTCAAAACTACTTTATTCATAAAAAGAACACTAGCTGGAACCTCATATTGAAACACAATTTCAACCACAAAGAAGGTCAACAATTTCACATTCTATTAACAGATTTGCAGATGTTTTTAGCATAAAACTTGTCTCACCTGTTCTATGTAGAAACAAGACACCCAAACTGAAGGAGATGCAAAAGCACCACAAATGAACGCTGATGACACTTTTTCGCTGTACTTTCTGTTTGCTGTTGCTGTGTCTGTTAGTGGTGTTCTTAAATCTGTTGAGTTCATTTTGAATCTTTTTCAGTCAGGTTTAATCACTTTCAGCGCATTCCCTGTGTCTTTGGAGTCCTTTTACATCCATTTTGCATCTCTCTGGTTTCTTTTTCTCGTTGTTCTTTTTCTCGTTGAAAAAGCACTTCATGACATAGATTGTGACGATTTAATACTGGAGGTCAGAGCTGCATATCATGCATTTCCTGATAATGTAACTTCCCCAAGAGAAATGCTTGACTATATTTACAAAGAGCAGCTTCTGGATCTGTATGCAAATCTCAGTCTTGCCTTTCGACTTTTATTGACACTGCCCATCACTGTTGCCTCTGGCGAAAGAAGCTTTTCATCACTCAAGTTGATAAAAAATTATCTCAGATCAACTATGTCTCAGGAAAGGCTTTAAGGATTAGCTTTAATTTCGATTGAGCACAAGGTAGGACGATCATTGAATTTAGAAGACGTGGTCACTGCATTTGCACAAGCCAAGGCTAGAAAGCAACACTGGTAGGTTTTGTTTTTATAAAAAAAAATTCCAAAAGGCTCATGTGCACTTTTATATACACTTTTCTGTGTTTCTTACACGTTGCATTTCAGGAACCTGTGCACATACTTGATTAATATTTATTTTTTTATTTGATTGTGTGGTTTGCTTTTATTGTTGTGGTGTTTATAGTTTTTTTTATAGTTTTTCTTTTCTAAAAGCATTTTAAAAACTGTGACACTTTACAAACAAACATATATTTATTTATCTTGTTCTTATTCTTGTTGAATTTGCCAGGGTACTAGATTTTCAATGTCATTGTCTTTGAGTACATGCTAAAATAAAAACTACATGCATATAACAACTTCTTTGACCTGTGGCAATTCCTTATAATGGCAAAGTATAATTTATTACACCCCATATTTCCATCAGTACTTCAGAGGGCCCACTGTTACTTTTTGCTTGGGGCCCCAGGGAACCCTTGCTACGGCACTGAATAAATGGTCCCCTATTACACCTTTTTACCTCGACCAGGTTCTACAAAGCTCTTGTTGTATTTCAAGTAGTTTTATTAGCTAGTAACAGCTGATGTTGTTGTCTAAAATTATTACATTTATTATGTAAACAGAGGTTGTTGTTCAGACTTCTTCTAAACACAGAAAAAGAAATTGTGGTTTCTGATTTTCGCTCAGAGTGAGACCTCTTCGTGTTGTATTCTCTCTGTCGGTCAGGAATGTGGTTGGTGTTTTTTGGTCAGAGTGAGCCCTCCTCTCTTTCGGCTCCTCTGTGTCTTGACGTGGCGCCGGTCCGCCGCCATATTGTTTTGCTTCGTTGTCAGCGGAGAGGAGCGGCGGCTCGTGAGCGGCGGTGAGTCCCGATTTACCTTTAAACACGGACTCACCTGAACCTGGCGGACCCCCGGTGTCACCGGGAATCCGTCAGCTCACCGGTGTGCGCGTCCCGCCGGTGTACCTGTGTGACGTCAGTGTATCTGCCCGGTTAGCCGCCGTTAGCTCGGAGGCTACCTGAGCTCACTGGGCTGAAGTTTGACGGTTCAAAACGGTTTAATTCGGTTCGTGTTTGGGTCCAAACCCGCAGCTTCAGGTGTTCTGAACCTGGAGGCGTCACACAGGTAGCTGCTGAAGTGGGTTCTTTATTTTCATCCTGTAGGTTCAAACTACTGGACCTAAAATACCGAGAAAATAAGCCAGAGTTCTGTAGCAGGGAGCGGCTGGAGTTTAAAGTCAGCGGGTCAACAAACAGAGATGATGAGGTTAGAGTTCAGATAATCCAAACAAACACGTAGTCATGTTAGGAGGGAGAACCACAGAGAACCCAGCAGAACCACAGAGAACCCAGCAGAACCGCAGAGAACCCAGCAGAACCACAGAGAACCCAGCAGATCCACAGAGAACCCAGCAGAACCACAGAGAACCCAGCAGATCCACAGAGAACCCAGCAGAACCACAGAGAACCCAGCAGAACCACAGAGAACCCAGCAGAACCACAGAGAACCCAGCAGAACCAGGCCGTCAAACAGAACTCTGCTCAAGTTTTGTAGATTTCTCCAGTCGGTCTGTTTTCTCTTGTTATTTTCAGAAGCAGCTTCTGATTAATGGATCCTCTAAATGTTCTCTGAAGTTCTGCTGAAGAACCTTTAATATACTGAGTCCGTTTTATTCTGGTTGAAGTTTCAGTTCAGAACTTTGGTTCCGGTTTCAGAAGAATTTCAGTTTGTTGAAGGAAATTCAAACAAGTTTTGTTTAAAATGTAAATTAAAGACAAACTTTATTTAAAATGTAAATTAAATACAAACAAACGAATGTAACCCCACAGTACTGTCAGTAGTACTACAATGTATAGTCAGTACTACAGTGTATAATCAGTACTATAGAACATAGTCAGTACTGCAATATAGTCAGTACTACACAGTATAGACAGTATTACAGTATATAGTCAGTACTACAGAGTAGTTAGCACTAGAGTACATAGTCAGTACTACAGTGTATACAAAATACTACGTAGTATAGACAGTATTACAGTGTGTTGTCAGTACTACAGTATATAATCAGTATCAGTGGATGCTCAATACTACAGAGTATAATCAGTATCAAAGTACTGCAGTATATAGTTAGTACTACAGTGTATAATCAGTACTACAGAGTATAGTCAGTACTACAGTACAGGCGGTAATGCTACAGTTTATAGATGTCACCAAAGTACAGTATCACAGTAGTATTTATACCACAGTACTCTGACTCCGCCCCCTTCCTCCTCCAGCTTTTACCTGACAGTGTGACCCCCCCCCGCCTCCCTGCGTTGCCATGGCGACCTTCCCAGAATACATCGCTCAGAACGAGGAGCGTGACGGCGTGCGCTTCAGCTGGAACGTCTGGCCGTCCAGCCGGCTGGAGGCGACCCGGATGGTGGTTCCGGTGGCGGCGCTGTTCACGCCTCTGAGGGAGAGAACCGACCTGCCGCCCATCCAGTACGAACCGGTTCTCTGCAGCCGAGCCACCTGCAGGGCCGTCCTCAACCCGCTGTGGTACGCATCATCACTCACCTGTCTCACCTGTCTGACTGACTTACATGTCTGTCTAACTCTCACCTGTCACCTGTCTCCCCTCTCACCTGTCTAACTGACTCTCAGCCTTTACCCGTCTCACCTCTCCCCTGTCTTTCTAACACTCAACTGTCACCTGTCTGACTGACATACACCTGTCTGTGTTACTTACATGTCTGTCTGACTCTCACCTGTCTTACCTGTCTGACTGGCACCTGCCTATCTGACTGTCTCACCTTTTAGCTGTCTCACCTCTCTCCTGTCTAATTAATTTTTCTGTCTGACACTCAACTGTCTTTCACACACTCACCTGTCTGTCTCTCACCTGTCTGGCTCTCACCTGTCTGTCTGTCTCTCACCTGTCTGGCTCTCACCTGTCTGTCTGTCTCTCACCCGTCTGTCTCTCACCTGTCTGGCTCTCACCTGTCTGTCTGTTTCTCACCTGTCTGGCTCTCACCTGTCTGTCTGTCTCTCACCCGTCTGTCTCTCACCTGTCTGGCTCTCATCTGTCTGTCTCTCACCTGTCTGTCTGACTCTCACCTGTCTGTCCGTCTTCCAGCCAGGTGGACTACAGAGCCAAGCTGTGGGCGTGTAACTTCTGCTACCAGAGGAACCAGGTGAGTTCAGCGAGCGGTTCACCTGTCTGACAGGTGGACCAGGTGGACGATGTTGACTTTATGTCTTCTGTCTCAGTTTCCTCCGTCCTACGCTGGAATCTCTGAGGTGAACCAACCGGCCGAGCTGCTGCCTCAGTTCTCCACCATCGAGTATGTTGTCCAGGTGAGAGCGGCAGACAGGTGCAGCGGTGAGACAGGTAACACACGCCTCCAGTCATCACCTGTGTGACCCGGTCTGGTCTCTGTCCTCAGCGGGGCCCTCAGATGCCGCTGGTGTTCCTGTACGTGGTGGACACCTGCATGGAGGACGAGGACCTTCAGGCCCTGAAGGAGTCCCTGCAGATGTCTCTGTCCCTGCTGCCTCCGACGGCGCTGGTCGGACTCATCACCTTCGGACGGATGGTTCAGGTGCATGAACTGGGCTGTGAGGGCATCTCCAAGAGCTACGTCTTCAGGGGGACCAAGGACCTGAACGCCAAGCAGCTACAGGTACATCATGGTCCAGTTCACTGCTCATACCTGAGACCTTCTGTAAAAATCCAGGTGAGGGTTTGAGTCCTGCAGGTAGCTGACAGCTCTGATGTTTGTTGCAGGAGATGCTCGGTTTGACCAAACCAGCCGCCGCTCAGGGACGAGGACCTCAGGCGGCTCCACAACCGCTGTCCAACAGGTAAACCCGTAAATGTGTTCTGAGTAGCTTTCTACTTTACACTAACATTACTTTTTAAAAATGTTTTAATTTTGTAAAACTTTAGATTTTTTGGAGGCACTGAAGTGAAACCACCAACGTCATGAAGAAGCATTACAAAGTGATTCTGAAATAAAGCATTTATCAGAGTTGTTTGCATTAAACCTGCGTTGACAATGTTGTTGTTGACAAATTTTCAGTCTCACAAATGTAACCACATCAAATTTTAGCTTGCAGACTTTCAATAAATTACCAGAGGATCATTGGCGTCCCGTGTAGTAGGTCATGTGATGTTAGAGTCATTTAGATGCCCCCTTTGGTTGGTTTGTGTAATGTCAACAATATCATTAGCACGTCCTGTGGTTAGTCATGTGATGTCACAGGATCTTTAGCGCCCCCTGTGGTTGATCATGTGATGTCACAGGATCTTTAGCTCCTCCTGTGGTTGATCATGTGATGTCACAGGATCTTTAGCGCCCCCTGTGGTTGGTTGTTTGATGTTACAGGATCATTAGCGTCACCTGTGGTTGGTTTGTGTAATGTTAACTGGATCATTAGCTCACTTGTAATTGTAGCCAAAAAACACGCAACATGATGCAACAAAGTGATACTGAAGAAAAACAGTTGTTAAAATTAATAGAATTTTTTTAGAAAATATCGCATTTTCAGCGTCATCCATTAAGGCACCAAGTCTCGGCAGCTCAAGTAGCTTCCTGTACTAGTCTTACAGAGAGAGACACCATAACAGTTGAGTAATTATCGTGAAATTTTAACTCATATTCAACTATTTTGTTCACACCTTCCCTCCAGATTCTTGCAGCCGGTGCAGAAGATCGACATGAACCTGACCGACCTGCTGGGGGAGCTGCAGCGCGACCCCTGGCCCGTCACCCAGGGCAAGAGGCCGCTGCGCTCGCTGGGCGTCGCCATGTCCATCGCCGTGGGTCTGCTGGAGGTGAGGAGGGAGCGGGGCTTCAGACGCCCTGTTCAGCATGACGTGGACATTACTCAGAGTCTGATCAATGTTTTTACCCACAGTGCACCTTCCCCAACACCGGCGCCCGCATCATGACTTTCATCGGCGGTCCGGCGACGCAGGGACCCGGCATGGTGGTGGGAGACGAGCTGAAGACGCCCATCAGGTCCTGGCACGACATCGAGAAGGACAACGCCAAGTTCATGAAGAAAGCCACCAAAGTGAGCGAGAGCTGACAGTGTTACTATGATTGTAGTTTTTATTATTACTATTTGGATTAATGTTGTTATTTTAAAGGGGTTGGAGGTCGCATGATGAACCGATGTCAGGTGTTACCTCATCACTGTGTTTGTGTCGCAGCACTACGAGTCTTTGGCCACCAGAGCGTCCACTAACGGTCACATCATCGACATCTACGCCTGCGCTCTCGACCAGACCGGCCTGCTGGAGATGAAATGCTGCTCCAACCACACCGGGTACGTTTGTAGTTCTGTTCTAAAGGATCATTAACGCCCCCTGTGGTTGGTGTGGTGGCGTTACAGGGTCATTAGTGCCCCCTGTGGTTGGTAGGGTGGCGTTACAGGGTCATTACTGCCCCCTGTAGTTGGTGGAGTGATGGAACTGGATCATTTGTGCCCCCCTATGGTTGGTGGTTTGATGTTTCAAGATCATTAGCGCCCCCTGTAGTTGATGATTCGATGTTACAGGATCATTAGTCCCCTGTGTTCAGTGATGTGATGTTACTGGCTCATTAACGCCCACTGTGGTTTGTGATCTGATTTCCAAGATCATTAGCGCCCCCTGTGTTCAGTGTTGGATGTTACAGGATCATTAATGCCTCCTTGGTTGATGTTGTGGCGCTACAGGATCATTAGCACCCTTTGTGTTTGGTATTGCTGTGTTCCACTGTCATTAGCGCCCCCTGTGGTTTTCTCGTGATCTTTCAGAATCATCATCGCCCCTTGTCTGGTTGGTAGTTTGAGGTTACAGGATCATTAGCGCCCCCTGTGTTTGCAGATGTAACCTGACGGTGTCTCTTTGTCCTGCAGGGGTTACATGGTGATGGCCGACTCCTTCAACACATCTCTGTTTAAACAAACCTTCCAGAGAGTTTTCACCAAAGACGTCCAGGGATCCTTTAAGATGGCCTTCGCTGCCACGCTGGAGGTCAAGGTATGAACCAAAAACACAGAGAGGCCCCGCCCTCAGCTCACCTGTATCGCAGGTTAATGATACTGTGTTTATTTCTTGCAGACGTCCAGGGAGATCAAAGTGTCCGGAGCGATCGGTCCTTGTGTGTCTCTGAGCGCCAAAGGACCCTGCGTCTCCGAAAACGTATGTCCTACAGTTTACTGCACCACACTGCCCCCTACAGGCAGAAACAGAAACTACACAAATACTGCCCCCAACAGGCTAAAGTGCAGCAATACTAAGTCTTAATAAAATAATAACGGAGTACAAAACTACAGTTTTCAGCAAAAACCTGAAGGAACCTCAATGAAGGAATAACGTTTATTTTGTTAATCTGCTAATATGAGTCCAGGTCAGTCATGATTTTATATGTATATATATATATATATATATATATATATATATATATATATATATATATATATATATATATATATATATATATATATATATATATATACATATAAAATCATGACTGACCTGGACTCATATATATATATATATATATATATGAATGTATGAGTCTAATAAGCAATGAAGAAAAAATGATAAGATAACAAGTAAGTCCAGGTTTTATCAGCCCTGCTGGGGTTTTGTAATACCGTCATGTACAGTTGGACATTAGATAATTTCAGTATCAACACTGTGATATGTGTGATAGCTACACTGCAGGAAGTGTGATGTTAAGTAGGACAAAGTAAAACAAACGTCTTTTCTGTATCAGTACAAAGTCTGAACTGACTCATCCAAAGCTAAAAATGATCTCTGTTGTCTTTGCCAGTGTTACATCATAGGAGAAAAGTTCCTAACAGCTTTTTTAGCACGGTGAAGTAGTAATAATTTAAAAGCCGGTTCCACTAATAGAATATTTCCTGTGCAGTCAAACGGGAGCCAGAAAATCAGATCCAGGTTATGTGTCAGTTTTCACATATGTGTAGTTCCTGTGTTTTAGCTGTAGGGGGCAGAATAACTCAATATGACTATGTGTAGTTCCTGTGTTTTAGCTGTAGAGGGCAGAATAACTTGGTAAAACTGCATTTCAGGAAATCGGGACTGGAGGAACCTGTCAGTGGAAGATCTGCGGTCTGGATCCGGCCACCACGCTGGCTCTTTACTTCGAGGTCGTCAACCAGGTAGGAACACCTGAAGGAACTCAGCTGATATCACATTGATTGATGATTGATTGGTTGATGTCCACCAATCAGAACAAAGCTGAGTTTATACGTTTTACATCTAACCTAAGATCTGGATCAGCTGGATTGAGATCAAATGAGGTCCCTACAATCTAGGCTCAGGTCATCAAAATTAAAGCTCCGTTGAAAATCTAGAACAGGATAACAAAATAAAAGCCTTAAATAAAGTCAGGAAGTATAAGCTCTGCCAAAAGCCGTGACTCAGGTCAACACAATATAAGCTCCACTCCAACCTCTGACTTAAGCTAACAAAATAAAAGCCCCATTAGAAGCTCTAGCTTAGGTCATCAAAATAAAAGCACCACTAGAAATTCCAGCTCAGGTCAACAAAGTAAAAGCTCCTGCAACAAGCACTGGCACGTCAACAAAATAAAAGCTCCTGCAACAAGCACTGGCACGTCAACTAAATAAAAGCTCCAATAGAGAGTCTAGCTCAGGTCAACAAAATCAAAGCACCACCAGAAATTTTAGCAAATTGCAACAAAATAAAAGCTCTGTTAAGAAAGCTGTGGTTCAGGTCAACAAAATAAAAGCTCCGATAGAAACTCCAGCACAGGTCAACAAAATAAAAGCTCCATTTAAAAAGTCCCTCTCAGGTCAACAAAACTCACTCAATAGAACTAACAGTTTGACTGACTGAGGGACAAAGAGATGATGGAAGTCTCTCAAACTAAAATATAAATATAACTTGAGTCTGCATTGATTGGTTGAATTTATTATCATCACACATTTACATGTTATTTCTGCAATTAAACACTGCTGAGTTAATCAAGGTTTCTGAGAATTATCAGCATGGAACACAGTCATGTAGCGCCTGATTCGTCTCAATCTTTACTGCTGCTTAGATAATGTCCTGTTTCATTAAGGTTACGAAATCACTCTATCACAAGGAGTCCTTGTGATCCTTGTTGTACTGCAGAAACTAACAGAAAGTTTGCCATCATTCATCATTTCTAGTCCATCTTGGAGTTTCCACCCAGTTTGTCCATTTTACCTCCACATGGGGGCGTCCAGGAGGATTCTCAGGTTACATCAGTCCATCTGTAGACCAGTCTGAGGACAAGTTGGGAAGCCTGATGTTAGTTTTGAAGTGTCATTAATCAAATTTTTGTTATATATGAAACCTAATGACAATCCATTCAGCAGTTGACGAGATATTTTAGGCAGATAACTCAGTCCAAACGGTCCAAAACATCCAAATATCCAACCAAAGGTCTGTCAGATCAGGCCAGAGACGTTTATGTCTGCCAGAACCAGTTCATAATGTGTGGAAGGATGAACTACGTTTCCCAGAGTGCACTGCTCCTGTCACAGATCAGCCATGTTGGTGTCTGGATGTGTTTGATGATGATGACGAAGCTGCAGTTGACTGGATCATGGCGCTGTTGGTGTTTTTGGTGATGACGGCGGACGTGTTGTGGTTGTAGAGTTTGTTGTTGTTGCTGTTGTTGTGCTGATGCAATTGGTCACGTCCATGTGGAGGACGGAGCTCTGGGGGCGGGACTCCAGAGACATCTCCAAACATGGAAACCTCTGAACGAACCTGCTGAAGCTTCGCCGCATCGCTGCCCTGTACCTACTGGACTCACAGAGAGGCAGGAAGTGAAAATGACATCATTAACGCATCTTAGGGATGTGATACTGTTGCTCCACGAGCTCTACGATTGTCTTTGCCTGGTCGTACTTACGTCTGCGTCATGCAGGTGATCCAGGGGTTGAGGGCGGCGCTGGTCAGAACTAGCCAGGCGGAGAAGGCCGAGGCCACCGGCGGACTCTGGTTACCGCTGAACGTCTCGTACAAACACACCGAGATGTAGGGCAGCCAGCAGACCAGCAAACACGCTGCAGACAGAAGGAAGACAGTCACATGACTACAACAGTACTAGCCAGACAATGCTAGTAGTAGAGGTAGTAGTACAAGTTGGAACTAATGGCCAAGATCAGGGGACTTGTAGCAGAGGTCTGGGGACTAGTTACATATCTCTAGGACTAGTTGCAGAGATTTAGAGACCAATTATAAAGCTTTGGACTAGAAACCGAAATGTAGAGACTGGCTACAGAGATTTGGGGACTAGTTACTGAGCTCTAGGACTAGTAGAAGAGGTCTGTGGACTCTTTACAGAGTTCTTAGGACTAGTAGCAGAGGTCCTGGGACTAGTTGCAGAGGTTTGGGGGCTGGTTACAGAAATTTAGGACTAGTAGCTAAGGTCTGTGGACTAGTTACAGATCTCCAAGACTAGTAACGTAAGTCTGAGGACTAGTTACAGAGCTCAAGGCCTGGTTACATCAGTCTGAGGACAAGTTATAGATCTCTAGGAGTAGTAGCAGAGGTCTGACAGCTAGTTACAGTGGCCTTCAGACTAGTTATAGGGCTCTTGGACTAGTAGCAGAGACCTGACGACTAGCTATAGAGGTCTAGGATTAATAGCTGAGATCTGGGGACAAGTTAAAGATCTCTAAGACTCATAGCGTAAATCTAGGGACTAGTTATAGAGATCAAAGACCAGTTGCATAGACCTTCAGACTACTAGTGGATGACTGGGGACTAGTTAGAGAGCTGTAGGACTAGTTAGAGAGCTGTAGGACTAGTTGGAGAGCTGTAGGACTAGTTAGAGACCTGTAGGACTGGTTAGAGACCTGTAGGACTGGTTAGAGACCTGTAGGGCTGGTTAGAGGTCAGTCTTCTAGTCTTAGAGCAACAGAGCTGCTGTTATTATGAGCTTTACAATAACAGCAGCTGAGGCTCATGGTTATTGTAGTATTCAGAGCTGACAGAAATAGAGGGACAGTTGAGGTCATTCAGACCGGTGGTCAGAACCTAAACCTGCAGGACGGTTCACCTGTCTGCAGGTCGCCGTGGTGACCTGTGACCTGCCTGTTATGACATCACTCACAGCGAGTCATGAAGGTAAACGTGGACGCTCAGACAGTCACTGTGACTCTCTGGATTCTGCTGTCGTCATGGTGACATTGCCGCATGGTTCTGCTGTTTGTCTTGAGTTTTATGGGTTTATGTCGTATTTACACACAAAACGCTGACGTTTTAATCTTTACAATCGTTTCAAAAAGATAAACTCAGGTGGCTCTTAAATTACAGCGTCTGTCCTCCTTTATAGTCCAAATAAAAGTGTCCTCAAGTCGTCTAATCTTAAGGGAAATTCTTAAATAAACGATTAATGACAGCCTCTAACACATGAAGGATGAAACACTTTGGGCTGTGAGGTGGATTTAAATGAACACAAACAACCACAGTTTTATAATCACTGATGTTAGAAATACAAACAAATATTCAGTTTCATCATAAAGAAAAACCTGCTGATAAAGTCAACAAAGAAAACTCTAGAGAGGACATGAACAAAAAGGCATAAGTCATAAAAAATCAACTAAAAACAGAAAAAAAGGATTATTTATTTTGCAAAAATGTAAAATCGTGAAATCGTCAGACATTTCAGATTTTTTTCTTTTTTACAGGATCTTCTGCAAACGCTTTATTTTTGTAGAATTGTTTTAATGTGACGTGTAGAATGAAATGATTTTGATTAATAATCATAATTTCAAGCTAAGTGACACATTGTGGGACTGTCAGAAAGTTGAAAATCTGAAGATTTTTTCAGTTTTTGGCTGATAAATGATGACTTTTTAAAAGACAACATGCCTTTCAAACATGCAGCTAGGTTTTGAGGTTTAATTTAATTTTCCTTGCAGCTGCTCTTTTAAGGTAAAACTAAAAATAAACTCTTTAATTTCCCAACATGGAGGTTGCTGGTGTTTCTAAGCCGCTCCCTGTTGCCTAAAATACTATTTTAGTGGAGAAATCTGGTTCAAAATGTTTCATAAAATAAAGAAGGGACAGTTGACCAGCTGTGAGTTTGTGAGGACAGATCAGGCAGATGTCACTGACCAGGCAGCGTGAACTCACCTGAGGTGGACACCATGACGATGGAGCTCCTCAGGTAGTTGTTGGCGGGAACGTAGAAGCAGTGCTGGTCGTTGCACATGAACGTTCCCCTCCTGGCCTGCTTCCTCGCCACGTACACGATGTATCCGTACAGCGAGCACATGGTGAGGATCGGCGCCACGATGCCGGCCGCCATCCACAGCACCACGAAGTACCTGTCGTCCCGGCCGAACCTCGGGCAGCACAGGAACCGAGTCTCGCTGTAGGCGTAGCTGCCGAAGCCCAGCAGCGGCAGGGCGGCGCTCACCAGGCAGAAGAGCCAGACCAGGACCAGCACCGCCCGGCTCCGACCCGCCGTCCAGATGCTGCGGTAGCTCAGGGCGAAGCAGATCTCTGTGAACTTGTCGACGGTGGCCCAGCTCAGCGAGTGGATGGAGGAAGTCTGCAGCAGCAGGAACAGGAAGCCGCTGCCCTGGCACAGAGTTCCCTCGCTGGGGTAGCCGTCCGACCGGAACAGGCTGTTGTGGGCTCCGAAGGGGATGGTGGAGAGTCCGAGGGCCAGATCGCTGAGGCTGAAGCTCAGGGTGAGACCCAGGGTGTCCGAGCGGAGGTCCTTGTTCAGGACGAGGACCAGCAGCAGGAGGAGGTTCCCGCAGACCGACGCCACGCTGGACAGAACCATCAGGACGGCGTACAGCGTCCTCACAGCGTCCACCATCTTTAGACCAGATGATGTCACTGATTACATCACTGATCGGCTGTAGGGTCACATGATCATCAGCTGGTTTATTAAATGTCAGACCTCAGAGGGTTTAGGTTCCTGAATAAATGCAGCAGATCGTCTCCTCTGATCAGCTGCAGGTGATTTTAGCTTCAAATAATCAGAGTTGTGTTTGACAGACGGACCTCAGAACCCTGATCCGGACCTCCTGACAGCGTCCACGATGTCCTCCGGTCAGTGAGAGTCTCCGTTAGAACGAGGCTGTGATCCTCTGGCTCCACTCAGGTGTGTCAGCCGGTTACCTGATGAGTCACAGTCTGACCTGATGTTCTAATAAAACCACCGAGTCACCTCCAGGAACCAGAACAGAACCTTCCTCTGACCCGGGAACCGTCAGATCAATAAGTTATTGATGAATCGATCGGTTATCGGAGCAGGTTTCTGACAGTTTCAGCTCCACCTGGATCTGTTTGGTCCCGACAGTCCAATCGGATCAGACTGATTGATCGCTGGGATCCGCTGACGGAGCGATCGATCGTCTGAGTCTGATCTGAGTCGATGAGAGGGCTGACTGCAGGGGGCGTGGCCTGTCAGCAGGTGTCTCCACAGGGAGCGTTACCATGGCGCAGCTGTCCGTCACCTGCTGAGACGATGATGAGGACGACACACACACACTCTCACACACACACACACACACACACACTGACAGGATATTGGCTGTTCAGTGTGTTGACTCTGTGCTGTCACATGTCCTGACTCAGGTAATTACAGGTGTGCAGGTGTGTAATCATCCTCAAGGTGCAGAACCTCAGACCACCGAGGAGCTCAGGTTGGGTTCAGGTGTGAAGCAGCCAATCAGAGCGCGGCGTCGGCTGGCTGCTGTATTATTGTTCTTCACGTAATCAGACGGCTTCAGGACGTGTGGCTCTGAAAACACGGATTTAAATACCGATAAAAGACAGAAACATATATTAAACCGTGAGGAAAAGGTTTTATCAGGGATCTCAGGTAGTCTGTTAATGTATTTATTGTTGTAGAAACTAAAACTAGGTCCACATTAATCCTGTTTCGACCTCTGCTGTGTTTTTTCCTGTTGTTCATACGACTCTGGAGTTTTATCACCGTAAAGCTGAGACTTTTGGAAAACGCTGCTGACCACATTTTAGTTAAAATCCCAGAGTTGTATTTAAATCTAGACGTATAGAAACATCAGTGGTCAAAGAAGAATTCAGATTCTTTCTTCAGTGAAATACAGCAAAGCATCAAATAATCCTGCTTGAGTAAACATTGGCCAAAATTATTCAGATATTGTAGTTTTGAACACGTTTCAAGTAAATTTTATTTTAAAGTTTTTTTTTGGCCTTTTTCCAGCTTTATTGACAGACAGCAGTGAGACGGAGACAGGAAAGTAGGGAGAAGGGTGAAGGAAAGACCTGCAGCAAAGAGCAATGAACTGGATTCGAACCCAAGACCGCTGGTCAGGGACTATAGCGCCTGTTTATGGGTCGCACACTCAACCTGTTGAGTAGGGACGCCCTGCTTCAAGTTATTTTGAACACTTTTCCAGCCATTTTGGGCATTTTCTGTCGCCTTTGGACACATTTGGACTCCATCCAGGCAATTTTATGTTACTTTGGGAGAAAGACTGAGAGGAAAATCAAACCTTGTGGATGAATAAAGTAAATGCAGCATGGCTCAGAAAAAGTAGACCGAGGAACAAGTTGTTGAAGACACATTCAGCATGGTGAAACTGCTTTTTGCAAGGAGCCACAAAGGTTAAAACTGGTTTAATGTTTAACTACATGCAACACAGATTAAATATACAGAACATGACAGTCAGGGCTTCAGATACAGAAGAACACAAACAACCACAATCAAGTTTATTTATTTATTTGAAAATAAGATAGAACTTTATTAATCCTGAAGGACATTCTTGTGCCGGGTATCGCTCAGAAAAACAAAAATATACAGATACGACAGTGAAAAAACAATAAAATATCGGTACGATACAATACTGAAATAACAATAAAGAAGCTAAAATAAAGTGTAAAGTAGAAGAGGAAAAGCAATACTGCCAATTAATCTGAGGAATGAAGTAATATCACACATGAAAATGAAATATTGGACCTAAAATTGTACATTAATGAACGTTAAAATAAATATAAAGTGTGCATCAGTTAGCCAAAATGCTAATTCCCATTAGGAATTCCTTTTAACTGATGCATCCAAAAATAGTAATTAAAGCACAATATTTACAAATTTAAACCAACCTACATTCTTGAAAACAGCATACACATAAATTAGACTTTAATATAGCAGAATAGAGTCACATATATTCTGTTTAAGGTGGAAAAACATCAGTGTCACTTCTTAACCCTCCTGTTGTCCAAACTGACCCATTTTAAAGTTTGAAAATGTGGAAAAAAAAAAATATATTTATGTCCAGATTTTTGGGAAATTTTTGAACATTTTTTTTTGGTGGAAAAAAAATGTTTTAAAAAAAAATGTTTCTTTAAGAACATTCCCAAAAAATCTACCAAAATCCAGCGAATTTCACTTGATTTTGGTTGATTTTTTTTGTAAATATTCTTAACGAAAATATTAGAAGTTTTACTGATATATGTGTAATCATTTTAGATATTTTTAGGATTTTTTTGCTAATTTTTTGAAATTATTTACAAGAACTTTCTTGCCAAAGAAAACAATTTGGGATTTTTAAAAAAAAAAAAAAAAAAAAAACTTTTAGGGACTTACTGGAATTTTTTTCCTGAAGATTTTGCAAATTTTCTGAAATTTGGGGACTTTCTTGCTGAATTTTTGGAATTTTTTCAGACAAAAAGAATATTCTTTGGTGCTGGTAAATGAGGAGAACAGGAGTGTTAAATGATGGTTAAATAAATAACAGACGTGATGCTCTGAAAGAAAAGACTTGTGTGTCCAGCTGCTGATGGGTCTGATCAGATCAATAACACCTGGTCATTGATCTCCCTGTTTTGTGTTTCCTGCTGCAGCACAACGCTCCGATCCCTCAGGGCGGCCGAGGAGCGATCCAGTTCGTCACCCAGTACCAGCATTCATCAGGACAGAGACGCATCCGAGTCACCACCACCGCCAGGAAGTACGAAGCATCAGAACACATGATCAGAGTCATCAGGGCTGCTTATACAGAGCATCACATAGTTTTAATGTGTTAATAATCCAACACAGTCTGTTTGGATGAGTAAACAATGATACACACAGTTACATAGTACAGTAAGTCATTGAAAACGTCATTGTATGATATGTATAGTATGATGTGATACAACACAAAGTGTATAGTGTTAAAAGTATATGTCATAAAAAAGACATTTTAGTACATTTCAAAAACACCTTAGTATACTATGTCGAAGAAAAGGTTGTAGTAGCCTATTATATTACATTTTTTTCGACATGCTTTACTATGATGTTTTTTAGACATGACTTTTTGTTGACATGCTATAGTTTTTTATAGACATACTATGACTTTTTATCGACATACTATGACTTTTTATCCACCTACTGTGACTTTTTATCCACATACTGAGACTTTTTATAGACATACTGTGACTTTTTATAGACATACTGTGACTTTTTATAGACATACTGTGACTTTTTATCCACCTACTGTGACTTTTTATAGACATACTGTGACTTTTATAGACATACTGTGACTTTTTATCCACATACTGTGACTTTTATAGACCTACTGTGACTTTTTATCCACATACTGTGACTTTTTATAGACATACTGTGACTTTTTAATAGACATACTGTGACTTTTTATCCACCTACTGTGACTTTTTATCCACATACTGTGACTTTTATAGACATACTGTGACTTTTTATCCACATACTGTGACTTTTATAGACATACTGTGACTTTTTATCCACATACTGTGACTTTTATAGACATACTGTGACTTTTTATCCACATACTGTGACTTTTTATAGACATACTGTGACTTTTTTTCGACATACTATGCTTTTGGTGTTTTTTCGATATACTTTGACTTTTTATCGACATAGCCTATAGTATGTCAAAAAACCTTTATTTTATAATATGTTGAAGAAATCTCATGTGACAAAAACGCCATAGCATAATGTCGTAAAAAACGCCAATCCTATGCTGAAAAAACATAGTGAAGCATGTTTAAAAAATGTCATAGTATGTCGAAAAAACATTCTAGTATAGTATTCGTAAAAACATCATATGTCAAAAAAAGTGTCACAGTATAGTATGTAGTAAAAATGTTAAATTTATTATATTTCAAAAACGCCATAGTATGTCGAAAAAGAGTCACAGTATTGTATAGCCTGGTTTCAATTCCAGCTCACGGCCCTTTGTGCAGGTCTTCCCCATTCTTCCTACCTACTTTCCTGTCCTGTCTTTACGCTAACATGTCAAATAAGGCCAAGAAAAAGCCAAATTTTAAAAAAAAGTCAAAATATAGAATGCTGTTAAAAAAATCTTAGTATTATATGTCATATAAAAACATCAGAGTACAGTATGTCACAAAAACATCATATTTTGATATGTTACAAAATCTAGTACATTATTGAAAACGTCATAGTATGTTGCAACGAAACATACCAAACGATGGACTTTACTACAAACATCATAGTTGCAAAAAATATTTAGTTATAATAATACGAGTGTCCACTGGGGGCGCTGTCTGACAACTGTTTGTTAATATTTTCTCCTCCAGCTGGGCCGACGCTCAGACTCAGATTCAGAGCATCGCGGCGTCCTTCGATCAGGAGGCGGCGGCCATCTTGATGGCCAGGTTGGCAGTGTACCGGGCCGAGACGGAGGAGGGTCCAGATGTCCTCAGATGGCTGGACAGACAGCTCATCAGACTGGTACGAATAAAACCATACGCTACTGTGGATTATTGATTATTGATCGGGACGCTGACGTTTATGTTGTTTGTGTTTAGTGTCAGAAGTTTGGAGATTACCACAAAGACGATCCAAACTCCTTCAGGTTCTCAGAGACCTTCTCCCTCTACCCTCAGGTGACCACCGATCCACTGACACACCTGAGTAGCTCTGTCACCTGACCCACTGTAGCACCTGGAAACTCTACTAAAACCTGTGACCGTTCTGTTTGCAGTTCATGTTCCACCTGCGGCGCTCTCCGTTCCTGCAGGTGTTCAACAACAGTCCAGATGAGAGTTCGTATTACAGACATCAGTTTAACAGACAGGACCTGACGCAGGCGCTCATCATGATCCAACCTGTGCTGTACGCCTACTCCTTTAACGGACCACCTGAGGTACGTACACACCTGGATGTACTCACCTGGATGTACTCACCTGTAGAAACAGACACCTGGATGTACAAATCTATATACAAACACCTGTAGTTTGTTGAAAAAATGTTGTATCTTGCATCTTAGTATAGTATGTTGTTAAAAACGTCAACATAGCATGTCCCAAAAACGTCATAGTGTAATGTCATAAAAAGTCATAATATATGTCGAAAATCGTCAAAGTATAATATGTCAAAAAGTCCGAATATAGTATGTCAAAAAAACTGTTATAGTATGTTGAAAAACGACCATTTTTAGTATGTTGAAAACATGTCATGGTATAGCATGTCACAAAAAACATCATCTCAGCATAGTATGTTGGAAAAAACTAACTTCAGGATAGTCTGTCGTAAAAACCTTTGTGGTGTGATCTGTTTTAATGTCAAACACCTGTAGAAACACCTGTGTACAGTGAAGAATGTCAGGATGCTCATCATCAGGCAGCACATGTGAACTAATGCTGACAGACAGACCTTCAAAGTTATTGATGGGTGTATTGATCGGAGTGTGTGTTTCAGCCGGTGCTGTTGGACAGCAGCAGCATCCTGCCGGATCGAATCCTTCTGATGGACACCTTCTTCCAGATCCTCATCTACCACGGAGAGGTGAGGAATCTACCAGAACTTCAGTTTCACGTTCTAAAGTCTCTCAAACAAAACACGTCTGACCTCATTTATTGTTCACAGTGTTTTTATTAGCATATGTTTAGTGTTTTTAATTAAATACAGCAGCCGTGTCTTCATGTTTGCACCTGATTTCACCTCCAGCACACATATAAAAGCTGTAATCAACTGTTTGCACATCAATATTTCATCAGCGTGGTTGCTGTGTATTTATAGCCGCCGCTAATCCATCAGCTGCACTGACATCTCTTCATTATTAACCATCATAAAAAGTCATCAATGATCAACCTTTATTACAGCCACGTATGCAAACAGTCTTAATGAGTTCACAGTTACATAAAAACAGTCACGAGATGCCGTGTGCTCAGTAAATTCATAAAGTTTAGTTTATTGCACACTTTAATCTGCATTTTACAGGAAAAAAATCCAGTAAATCATCCTCAGATCTGCAGAAACACGTCTGTTTGTACACATTATAGAGTTTACAGATGATGTAAAAACACCATTTTAACAGAAACAGTGTGAGTCTGTACCAGGAGAAGACATTTCTACACGCTTATAAATGTGAACATGTATGTATTTGTGTGTTTCCTGTCAGACCGTGGCTCAGTGGAGGAAGGCCGGATACCAGGACATGGCCGAGTACGAGAACTTCAGACATCTCCTTCAGGCACCGGTGGACGACGCCCAGGAGCTGCTTCACACTCGCTTCCCGATGCCGAGATACATCGACACGGAGCACGGCGGCAGCCAGGTGGGGGCGCTAACACTCCCCTGGACACTCATATGTGCTCTCACTTCATGCATGTACCATATATCAGGATTCACACAAACAGAAACACTCATGCATTAAACACAAAAATTTCATAGTATAGTTTCATTTCAAAAAGTCATGTTGAAAAAAACCCATCAAATTATAGTTTGGCGAAAAAACGTCATAGTTCAGTATGTCATCCAAAATTTGAAAAAAAATGTCATATGTCAGTAAAAAAAAATCATAGTATAGTGTGTAAAAAAGAAACAAAAAAACCCACCACAGTCTAGTATGCTGTCCAAAATGGGGTGAAAACGTCATAGTTTAGTATGTGGAACAACTGTTGCAGTATAGTATAGTTCTGTCCCTCTCAACCATCCTGCCAGCAGCAGATGGGTCCCGCCATAGAAAGAGCTGGGTTCTGCTCAAGGCTTCTTCCCTGTTCTAAGGGACTTGTTTCTTGCCCCTGTCACCTTAGGGCTGCTCTGGGGCTTCAGGCAAATCGGTTCTGTAAAGCGTCTTGAGGCAATTTGACCTGTAAATGGTTCTATTGTACTCGTCTAAATTGAATGTTGAAAAAACGGCATAGTATGTTGGTAAAACGTCGTAGTATAGTATGTCGAAAAAAATGTCGCAGTATAATATCAAAAAATGTCATAGTAAAGTATGTAAAAGGTATAAATGTGTCAAAATGTAATATACACAAATGTATGGGCTATATATCTATAATATATCAATATGTGCACATATAGTATATATTTATGTACAGTTCAAGTATTGTTTTTAACAAGTACTGTATATGGATAGTATAGTGCATCTTTTGATGTATAACTTTACTATAATAATAGTATACACACACACACACACAACAGGTCAATACTACACAAAAGCATGCTAAATACAAATACATGTATAAGACATTCATACAAGTACACACATTAAATATCTGTCCATGCTCAGTCTCCTGCTAAATTCTTTATTCTGGTGTTTTCAGGCTCGCTTCCTTCTGTCCAAAGTGAACCCGTCTCAGACCCACAACAACATGTACGCCTGGGGACAGGTAAGACCTCACCTGTGACCTCTGACCTCACACACACTGACCAATCAGACGCTGTGCTGACTGAGTCTCACCTCTGCAGGAGTCTGGAGCTCCGATCCTGACGGATGACGTCAGTCTGCAGGTGTTCATGGACCACCTGAAGAAACTGGCTGTTTCCAGCGCCGCCTAGAACCCGCCTCACCTGTCCTGCCTGTCCGTATTATACTCGTCTAATTTGCATTTGCTCCCTAAGTTACCATGACAACAAGCAAACCAACCAACCAATGCAGTCCGCCTCGTAGTCTCAGCCAATCAGCAGCAGCTTTACAGCAGTAACGACCAATAGTCTGCTGTCTTTTATCTATGAAGCATCTGGCCTGTTTGTGATTCTACAGCAGCACTGACTGTTATCACTGTAGAAGTCTCAACTTAAACATAGAAACAAAACGTTTTGACAATAAGAGTCTGTGTGATGTGAACATTTCAAGTTGACTGCAGTCAGAAAACCAACAGCAGAGATCAACTGGTGCAGAAACATTGAGACTATAATTTCTGACCAGAGTTTCTGCTTCATGATCAGACGTTTGTCTATTTTACATCTTCTGCTATTTCTTCTGCTTGTTGACTTTTTCCATGAAGCCATCGAACACTAAAAGTTCTGCAACAAGCTCCTGTTTCCATTCAGCTTTGTATTTTCTAATAAAACTCTGCTGTGAATGACTTCGTGTTTCTGTTTCTGCAACATCAAACTGTGACAGACAAGTCCAGAAGGATAACATGTAACAGAACAGTTGTGTTGGAGCCATCGTGTGTACTACTGCAGTATAGTATGTTCACAATAAAGTCACAATACAGTACCATAAACAATGTCAGTTTAGTATGTCGTCCGAAATTTGAAAAATGTCATAGTTTAGTATGTCGTCCGAAATGGACAAAAACGTCATAGGTTAGCATGTCGTCCGAAAATGGACTACAACGTCATAGGTTAGCATGTTGTCCGAAAATGGACAAAGACGTCATAGGTTAGCAGGTCGTCCGAAAATGGACGAAGACGTCATAGATTAGCATGTTGTCCGAAAATCAACTAAAACGTCATAGGTTAGCATGTCGTCCGAAAATGGACTACAACGTCATAGGTTAGCATGTCGTCCAAAAATGGACAAAGACGTCATAGGTCAGCATCCATCCATCCATTATCTATACACCGCTTAATCCTCACTAGGGTCGCGGGGGGGGCTGGAGCCTATCCCAGCTGACTCGGGCGAAGGCAGGGGACACCCTAGACAGGTTGCCAGCCTGTCGCAGGGCCACATATAGGGACACACAAGCACTCACACATTCACACCTACGGGCAATTTAGAATGATCAATTAACCTTAGCATGTTTTTGGACTGTGGGAGGAAGCCGGAGTACCCGTAGAAAACCCACGCATGCACAGGGAGAACATGCAAACTCCATGCAGAAAGATCCCAGGTCCGAGCTGGGACGTGAACCAGGGACCTTCTCGCTGCAAGGCGAAAGCGCTAACCACTACGCCACTGTACAGCCCCCTTTATTTCATAATATGGCACGTTTTTACAACATGTTTGAAAAATCGCATTTTTTTTCGACATAGTATAGTAAGGCGTTTTTTTGGGGGCAAAATTCATGATGACTTTTTTTTCAAAGAAAACCTTTCTGGAGTGTTTTTCACGGCCTCCTTTACATCATTTCATCATATGGCACGTTTTTACAACATGTTTGAAAAATCGCATTTTTTTTCGACATAGTATAGTAAGGCGTTTTTTTTGGGGCAAAATTCATGATGACTTTTTTTTCAAAGAAAACCTTTCTGGAGTGTTTTTCACGGCCTCCTTTACATCATTTCATCATATGGCACGTTTTTACAACATGTTTGAAAAATCGCATTTTTTTTCGACATAGTATAGTAAGGCGTTTTTTTTGGGGCAAAATTCATGATGACTTTTTTTTCAAAGAAAACCTTTCTGGAGTGTTTTTCACGGCCTCCTTTACATCATTTCATCATATGGCACGTTTTTACAACATGTTTGAAAAATCGCATTTTTTTTCGACATAGTATAGTAAGGCGTTTTTTTTGCGGCAAAATTCATGATGACTTTTTTTTCAAAGAAAACCTTTCTGGAGTGTTTTTCACGGCCTCCTTTACATCATTTCATCATATGGCACGTTTTTACAACATGTTTGAAAAATCGCATTTTTTTTCGACATAGTATAGTAAGGCGTTTTTTTTGGGGCAAAATTCATGATGACTTTTTTTTCAAAGAAAACCTTTCTGGAGTGTTTTTCACGGCCTCCTTTACATCATTTCATCATATGGCACGTTTTTACAACATGTTTGAAAAATCGCATTTTTTTTCGACATAGTATAGTAAGGCGTTTTTTTTGCGGCAAAATTCATGATGACTTTTTTTTCAAAGAAAACCTTTCTGGAGTGTTTTTCACGGCCTCCTTTACATCATTTCATCATATGGCACGTTTTTACAACATGTTTGAAAAATCGCATTTTTTTTCGACATAGTATAGTAAGGCGTTTTTTTTGCGGCAAAATTCATGATGACTTTTTTTTCAAAGAAAACCTTTCTGGAGTGTTTTTCACGGCCTCCTTTACATCATTTCATCATATGGCACGTTTTTACAACATGTTTGAAAAATCGCATTTTTTTTCGACATAGTATAGTAAGGCGTTTTTTTTGCGGCAAAATTCATGATGACTTTTTTTTCAAAGAAAACCTTTCTGGAGTGTTTTTCACGGCCTCCTTTACATCATTTCATCATATGGCACGTTTTTACAACATGTTTGAAAAATCGCATTTTTTTTCGACATAGTATAGTAAGGCGTTTTTTTTGCGGCAAAATTCATGATGACTTTTTTTTCAAAGAAAACCTTTCTGGAGTGTTTTTCACGGCCTCCTTTACATCATTTCATCATATGGCACGTTTTTACAACATGTTTGAAAAATCGCATTTTTTTTTCGACATAGTATAGTAAGGCGTTTTTTTTGGCGGCAAAATTCATGATGACTTTTTTTTCAAAGAAAACCTTTCTGGAGTGTTTTTCACGGCCTCCTTTACATCATTTCATCATATGGCACGTTTTTACAACATGTTTGAAAAATCGCATTTTTTTTCGACATAGTATAGTAAGGCGTTTTTTTTGGGGCAAAATTCATGATGACTTTTTTTTCAAAGAAAACCTTTCTGGAGTGTTTTTCACGGCCTCCTTTACATCATTTCATCATATGGCACGTTTTTACAACATGTTTGAAAAATCGCATTTTTTTTCGACATAGTATAGTAAGGCGTTTTTTTTGCGGCAAAATTCATGATGACTTTTTTTTCAAAGAAAACCTTTCTGGAGTGTTTTTCACGGCCTCCTTTACATCATTTCATCATATGGCACGTTTTTACAACATGTTTGAAAAATCGCATTTTTTTTCGACATAGTATAGTAAGGCGTTTTTTTTGCGGCAAAATTCATGATGACTTTTTTTTCAAAGAAAACCTTTCTGGAGTGTTTTTCACGGCCTCCTTTACATCATTTCATCATATGGCACGTTTTTACAACATGTTTGAAAAATCGCATTTTTTTTCGACATAGTATAGTAAGGCGTTTTTTTTGGGGCAAAATTCATGATGACTTTTTTTTCAAAGAAAACCTTTCTGGAGTGTTTTTCACGGCCTCCTTTACATCATTTCATCATATGGCACGTTTTTACAACATGTTTGAAAAATCGCATTTTTTTTCGACATAGTATAGTAAGGCGTTTTTTTTGCGGCAAAATTCATGATGACTTTTTTTTCAAAGAAAACCTTTCTGGAGTGTTTTTCACGGCCTCCTTTACATCATTTCATCATATGGCACGTTTTTACAACATGTTTGAAAAATCGCATTTTTTTTCGACATAGTATAGTAAGGCGTTTTTTTTGGGGCAAAATTCATGATGACTTTTTTTTCAAAGAAAACCTTTCTGGAGTGTTTTTCACGGCCTCCTTTACATCATTTCATCATATGGCACGTTTTTACAACATGTTTGAAAAATCGCATTTTTTTTCGACATAGTATAGTAAGGCGTTTTTTTTGCGGCAAAATTCATGATGAC
Source organism: Amphiprion clarkii (assembly GCA_027123335.1). Classification (NCBI taxonomy): domain Eukaryota; kingdom Metazoa; phylum Chordata; class Actinopteri; family Pomacentridae; genus Amphiprion; species Amphiprion clarkii. Next base: position 30,862,178 of record CM049584.1, on the reverse strand, counting down.
TTTTTTTTCAAAGAAAACCTTTCTGGAGTGTTTTTCACGGCCTCCTTTACATCATTTCATCATATGGCACGTTTTTACAACATGTTTGAAAAATCGCATTTTTTTTCGACATAGTATAGTAAGGCGTTTTTTTTGCGGCAAAATTCATGATGACTTTTTTTTCAAAGAAAACCTTTCTGGAGTGTTTTTCACGGCCTCCTTTACATCATTTCATCATATGGCACGTTTTTACAACATGTTTGAAAAATCGCATTTTTTTTCGACATAGTATAGTAAGGCGTTTTTTTTGCGGCAAAATTCATGATGACTTTTTTTTCAAAGAAAACCTTTCTGGAGTGTTTTTCACGGCCTCCTTTACATCATTTCATCATATGGCACGTTTTTACAACATGTTTGAAAAATCGCATTTTTTTTCGACATAGTATAGTAAGGCGTTTTTTTTGGGGCAAAATTCATGGTGACTTTTTTTTCAAAGAAAACCTTTCTGGAGTGTTTTTCACGGCCTCCTTTACATCATTTCATCATCCATCCATTCTCTCCATCATCCATTCTCTATACACGCTCAATCCTCACTAGGGTCGCGGGGGGCTGGAGCCTATCCAGCTGACTCGGGCGAAGGCAGGGGACACCTAGACAGGTCGCCAGTCTGTCGCAGGGCTACTATTGACAAACAAGCACTCACACATTCACACTACGGGCAATTTAGAATCATCAATTAACTCAGCATGTTTTTGGACTGTGGGAGGAAGCCGGAGTACCCGGAGAAAACCACGCATGCACAGGAGAACATGCAACTCCATGCAGAAAGATCCAGGTCCGAGTGGACGTGAACCAGGGATCTTCTCGCTGCAAGGCGAAGTGCTAACCACTACGCCATCATTTCATCATATTGCACGTTTTTACAACATGTTTGAAAAATCGCATTTTTTTTCGACATAGTATAGTAAGGCGTTTTTTTTGCGGCAAAATTCATGATGACTTTTTTTTCAAAGAAAACCTTTCTGGAGTGTTTTTCACGGCCTCCTTTACATCATTTCATCATATGGCACGTTTTTACAACATGTTTGAAAAATCGCATTTTTTTTCGACATAGTATAGTAAGGCGTTTTTTTTGGGGCAAAATTCATGATGACTTTTTTTTCAAAGAAAACCTTTCTGGAGTGTTTTTCACGGCCTCCTTTACATCATTTCATCATATGGCACGTTTTTACAACATGTTTGAAAAATCGCATTTTTTTTCGACATAGTATAGTAAGGCGTTTTTTTTGGGGCAAAATTCATGATGACTTTTTTTTCAAAGAAAACCTTTCTGGAGTGTTTTTCACGGCCTCCTTTACATCATTTCATCATATGGCACGTTTTTACAACATGTTTGAAAAATCGCATTTTTTTTCGACATAGTATAGTAAGGCGTTTTTTTTGCGGCAAAATTCATGATGACTTTTTTTTCAAAGAAAACCTTTCTGGAGTGTTTTTCACGGCCTCCTTTACATCATTTCATCATATGGCACGTTTTTACAACATGTTTGAAAAATCGCATTTTTTTTCGACATAGTATAGTAAGGCGTTTTTTTTGCGGCAAAATTCATGATGACTTTTTTTTCAAAGAAAACCTTTCTGGAGTGTTTTTCACGGCCTCCTTTACATCATTTCATCATATGGCACGTTTTTACAACATGTTTGAAAAATCGCATTTTTTTTCGACATAGTATAGTAAGGCGTTTTTTTTGGGGCAAAATTCATGATGACTTTTTTTTCAAAGAAAACCTTTCTGGAGTGTTTTTCACGGCCTCCTTTACATCATTTCATCATATGGCACGTTTTTACAACATGTTTGAAAAATCGCATTTTTTTTCGACATAGTATAGTAAGGCGTTTTTTTTGCGGCAAAATTCATGATGACTTTTTTTTCAAAGAAAACCTTTCTGGAGTGTTTTTCACGGCCTCCTTTACATCATTTCATCATATGGCACGTTTTTACAACATGTTTGAAAAATCGCATTTTTTTTCGACATAGTATAGTAAGGCGTTTTTTTGCGGCAAAATTCATGATGACTTTTTTTTCAAAGAAAACCTTTCTGGAGTGTTTTTCACGGCCTCCTTTACATCATTTCATCATATGGCACGTTTTTACAACATGTTTGAAAAATCGCATTTTTTTTCGACATAGTATAGTAAGGCGTTTTTTTTGGGGCAAAATTCATGGTGACTTTTTTTTCAAAGAAAACCTTTCTGGAGTGTTTTTCACGGCCTCCTTTACATCATTTCATCATCCATCCATTCTCTCCATCCATCCATTCTCTATACACCGCTTAATCCTCACTAGGGTCGCGGGGGGGCTGGAGCCTATCCCAGCTGACTCGGGCGAAGGCAGGGGACACCCTAGACAGGTCGCCAGCCTGTCGCAGGGCCACATATAGAGACAAACAAGCACTCACACATTCACACCTACGGGCAATTTAGAATCATCAATTAACCTCAGCATGTTTTTGGACTGTGGGAGGAAGCCGGAGTACCCGGAGAAAACCCACGCATGCACAGGGAGAACATGCAAACTCCATGCAGAAAGATCCCAGGTCCGAGCTGGGACGTGAACCAGGGATCTTCTCGCTGCAAGGCGAAAGTGCTAACCACTACGCCATCATTTCATCATATTGCACGTTTTTACAACATGTTTGAAAAATCGCATTTTTTTTCGACATAGTATAGTAAGGCGTTTTTTTTGCGGCAAAATTCATGATGACTTCTTTTTCAAAGAAAACCTTTCTGGAGTGTTTTTCACGGCCTCCTTTACATCATTTCATCATATGGCACGTTTTTACAACATGTTTGAAAAATCGCATTTTTTTCGACATAGTATAGTAAGGCGTTTTTTTTGGGGCAAAATTCATGATGACTTTTTTTTCAAAGAAAACCTTTCTGGAGACAGAAACAGATTGGCGTGACGAGAACAGGATCTCCACACAACAAAGACTGGTAAGTGCAAATTTTAACAAATTTTGCAAACTGCCATGTCTGAGTTTGGCGAGATTATGTACCTGTTAAAACTTTGTTAAAAACCCTAAACGTTGGAAAATAAGTTCTATGATACTGAATCTGCGATTGTCTGATGTTGAATTTGGACGTTAAATGCCAGTCGGCTGCCTTAAGAGGCGAGTACGGCGCACTACGCATGTGGGTTTCAGAAGAGTTGGCGTTTGTCCACTGCTGAAAGAGGCAGTGTAGAGTCGGCGCTTGTCCGCTGCTGGACAGAAGCAGTGTAGAGTACACGGACTGGGTAAGATACCTGGGTTGCCTCTTAAAGGAGGGTGACTCGACCTTAGGGGACAGCCTGTGGGTCCTTCCACCTTTGAGAACGAGGTTCTGGGCAAATTTAAATGTTTGTCTGTGGAAGGCGAGACGAGCGTCCGGCCTTTGGTTCGGCGGGGTTTAAGACTCTGTGGAATTTGTCCCGGAGCTAGGTTATGCGCAAACCTATTGATTCAATACGTTGAATTTGGTACCCAGATCCACTACACTGAAATCCCACAGTAAATTTGAGGAAACTCCTATTTAATTCTGGCCCAAAATTTCTTATAAATAGAAATTTCACTAAAAGTCATATTAAGATTTGTCTGATCAAATTAGACTGAATTTCCTGATCATAATTGAAAACTGACACACATAAGAGTTTAGATGCAGTTGAGAGTGATGGCTATGCACCTGCTGTTTGTCTTCATTGCGGTTTTGTTTCTGTGTGTGCTTGAAAGCCTATTGTTGAGTGAAAGAAATTAACCATAGGTTGTCATCAGTCCAAATCAGGCGAGACTCATTGTTCAAATGTGAAATCAATTAATAATTCTTATAAAGCACAATCTGAATCTAACTCTGATGCATCCACAGCTAAAATTAAATCTGATGCATCTACGCTGGTCAGTGCAGCAGGAATTCAGTCATTAGCCAGAGCTAAGAACACAGATGAGAAACTTAAGATCATTGCTCTTCTTCAGTAAGAATTGACGAAGATAAAGAATAAAGAAGTTGAATCTGGACTTAACACAGAACCCGACTCAGGATCAGGCTCAGTTTCAGGAAACGGTGATGTAGAAAAAGGACAGAGTAATGATGAGTTGATGAAAAAGGATAAACAGTCTGGGAGTTCTTCACCTGTTTTTCTTCAAAGTGATAAGATGGAGGAGTGAGAGCTTTCTGAAACTCATCCAGCTTTCCCAGAACATCGTTCCCACGGTGTGAATGGAACGAATAAAAGATGATTTAGACCAGATCAGTTAGAGGGATGCATCTACGCTGGTCAGTGCTGCGTAATTTAGATGAACAACGTAATCCAAAAACTCCTAAGTGTCTTTACCACATCATCCATGAGCGTGTAACTATTTATCAACCATATTTAACTTAAAACACTCCTGGTTTTCAGCTGGGAAGAAAATTTCTTTAAACACAAAGCTTCCTTATTAAACAAACACCCAAACACAACAGAAAACTGAATTCCCTTCTTGAGTCATCTGTTCCTCACACACTTTTAAACTTTGCATACTGCGTGGTGTAGTTAGAGATCCAGTGTTAATTCATCTAATTTCTTTTATTGATTATTAAATGATATATTCTAAAACACCAATAACAAATTTTTAGGACTAGAGGTGAACCTCAAAGTTATTCTCAGTTCTGTTATCAGTTTAAACCCACAAAATTCACCGAAAAATATAGCAAATCATTACATCTGATAAAGTAAAATGAGTTTAATTTTCTATAAATCAATTAATCTATCCAAAGTGGTTGATTAGAACTCTCTCTAAGTCTCTCACAGTTCAAGTTTCAGGCTCTAATTTGGAACAAATAATGTTATTATTGAAATAAAACCCATTATAATCCAGCTATAATTCACTTTATTCTTATACAACCGGGTTAGAACCAAAATTGTCTCTTACATGTTACAGTAACAAATTGTTTAAGCAATAAAATTGCTTTAATCAAATTTTTGAGCCTTTGCTTATGTTTTTTAAAAAACATTTTTTAGTGGCTTTCCACTTGATGTTTAAATTCCTCTCTATTTCCATATTTTGAGCCAAATCATAAGCTGCTCCTAAAGTTAGCAGGAGTCTGTGTAAAGGCTAGAGACCTTGTCCTTGGAGATAACAACAGCAAACAGTTCAACTGCCTGTACTGAGCTACTCAGGGGGGAGAGTACCCACTTCCACTACTTACTAGTCCTTGACTACAGCATAACCTGCATGACGTGTGACGTCAGAGGGTCTGCTGGTTGAACCATCTGTGTATTAAATTAAACTTCAATTTAGAATCGTTCTCTGCTTCAGGTCAGGTCTAGGTGGTGTCCCACAGCTTATAACCATCTCACAGCCTCGATTATCAGTTGATTCTGCAATAGGAGAAAGAATAGCAGAATTTAGAACAGATTATAATTCAGGGAAATTTGCAATTTAAAACAGGTGCTCTTTTCAGAATGATGTGTGGACTGGACAAAATGATTGAGTCATTACTTGATCTATATGTGGTTAACTATGTTCAGTATGGCAGCTATATTAATTATGTACACCACTAAGCTTTAACATATACAACGCCGTCATGAGATAAAACCAGAGGTGCAGATTTCTCTTCTAGCGCTGCAACCGCAGCCATAGATCTTAAACAGCCAGGCATGCTACGCACTACTGTACAGAGCCCCGATAAGTAATATGCCACCTAGCGATGGTATGACAAGCGTTTCCACACCAGCACACTTCAAACAAACCCCTCTCTCTCTCTCTCTCTCTCTGATGCACAGCTGGAACGGTTGCATGTAGTCCGGCACTCCCAGGGCTGGAGCTGAAACCAGAGCAGTCTTTACATCCACAAAGGCCTTATGCATGCTTTCTGTCCATTCCACTACAGGGGAGCCTCCTGCAGTGTGGCAGCTCATCACAGAGTCCATAGCAGCATAAACACAGATCCAGTCACGACAATAACTTGATGTTATTGAGCAGCGTCAGTCTTTTTGGAGAAAACATCCGCTGTCCTTCAGACAACACATGACCCAGATAGGTGGTCTTCAGACTGCAGTACTGTAACTTCACCAGTGAGGTGCTGTGACCTCTTTCAGCCAGTTTATTTAACAGAAGCAGAGTCCATGTGACAGACTTCTTTTGGAGGAAAGAGAAGAAGGGGAGTGCTACCACTAGCCAGGTGCAAATTCACCTAATCACACCCCACCAAAGCATCACATTCTGTAGGACTCCTAACAAAGCCATGTAGAGCCTGGTCCACGTCAACTGACACCCTTTGTATGGAAATACAAACAGATGCTAACTATCTGGATGCAGAGAAAAATGCACAGCTCAGGTCAACAATTGAGTTATTATTTAGAATCTAGGGGCAAGAGGCAAAACTAGAATTAGTGTCTGGTAAACTTGGAGCCAAAGGCACGACAATGTTTTAAATTACTTTCAAATCTTGAACAAATCTCCATTCATCTGGATGATTATGTTTAGGAACTGGCAAAATGTGTGTTACATGGACTGTTTCTCTCCACTAACACTCCTTGATCCAGGAGAGATTGAATTAAGCCCTTTATGCCTACGATTGCCCTTTAAAATAACTTATACTGATTAATCTTAGGAACTACAGCATTAAGTGTAACTTTTTAGATTTAACTTGAACAACATGAGGTAAAACAGTTGTCACACATCCCACATGATTCTTTTGTTTAGCCCATAGTTTGTTAGGGACCTCAGATAAATTTGAGGGGGTCCATTTAAAATATGAAAGGGTGCTTTCTGTAAAACAAACATTCTTTTAGGAAGAGTGATAGTCTTATTAGGTTTTAAGAAAGACATATCATCCCCAAGTTTTTTGCGGCAGCAATCAGTAGGCTGGAGACAGTCTCTTGCTGACTGATGCACCTTATTATGAAAACATTCAATTGTTTTACTTCTGCCCCAGTCGACACAACGACCTTGATGTGAGGCAGAGCAACCTGATCTTTGCACAGAGCTTTCTGTGCATCTGTTAGTTCTATAGCTAAAATGCACCCAATCTGGACCATAAACCAGTAAAATCCTTTCAGATTATTTTATCATTTTTGTCATAAGTAAAAGTGTAAGTGTCACAGTTATAATTTGATACTCAGTGGATGGATTATCAGCAGCAACACCACTGCAACACAGACCTCATAGCAGACAGCAAACACACACAAACTCGACAAGATTTTGTAATACTGATTAGCAGTAAAGATCTCTTTCATATTAAAACTTTCCACAGTCTAACAATATTGAAAATCATTAGCTGATTGCAAACACTGAACTGATTTTATTATTTTCTAGAAACAAGTAATCTGGAGTACAATTAACACCAGTGTTTAATTTACTAAGAAGGTCTCTTCCCATCAGACTCAAAAGTGTTCCTGCAAGAATCAGAAAGTATGTTCCACATCTGATCCTGCTTTTGAAACATAAGCTTGTTCAAAAAATGATTTAATTATGGGGTGCCTGAAACGCCTACAGTGATTAGTGTAGAACTAGGAATGCAAACATTATCAGTGAAACATACAGCAGAAAGTGTAGCTTCTTTATCAATTAATATCTTCAATTTAATTAAATAATGATGCACTGCACCATTTATTTAACCATAGCAGATCGTTCAGTGGAAAAAATAACCATCCTTGTACATTTCCATCAAACTATTCAATAAATGTTGGCAGGTGCTCATCATCATCCTGCACACAAACATTAAGCTTGTAAGGTTTAGCAGTACAGCATGCATGTTTAAATACTGCCTTTTTAGCTTTCTCTGTTAACCATCTCTGCACGTCTAGGTTGTCAGGTCACTGGACATTCTCAGTCAGGGGTTGATCAAAAGATTCCTCAACGGCGGACCACTCTATGCCATAGGTGCAATGCAACAATACCTTTATGTCTGGAACCAGAACATTATACAATGTAGCGGTAACCCACAACCAATCAAGATATTTCATCGAGCTAGTGAAAGGATCTGGTGCACTAAACACTATATCTCTGGCCTCTACTGAGCTCCGAGGCTGACACACAGCGTTTTTTTTGCGGCAAAATTCATGATGACTTCTTTTTCAAAGAAAACCTTTCTGGAGTGTTTTTCACGCCCTCCTTTACATTATTTCATCATATGGCACGTTTTTACAACATGTTTGAAAAATCGCATTTTTTTTCGACATAGTATAGTAAGGCGTTTTTTTTGCGGCAAAATTCATGATGACTTTTTTTTCAAAGAAAACCTTTCTGGAGTGTTTTTCAGGGCCTCCTTTACATCATTTCATCATATGGCATGTTTTTACAACATGTTTGAAAAATCGCATTTTTTTTCGACATAGTATAGTAAGGCGTTTTTTTTGGGGCAAAATTCATGATGACTTTTTTTTCAAAGAAAACCTTTCTGGAGTGTTTTTCACGGCCTCCTTTACATCATTTCATCATATGGCACGTTTTTACAACATGTTTGAAAAATCGCATTTTTTTTCGACATAGTATAGTAAGGCGTTTTTTTTGGGGCAAAATTCATGATGACTTTTTTTTCAAAGAAAACCTTTCTGGAGTGTTTTTCACAGCCTTCTTTACATCATTTCATCATATTTCTCGTTTTTACAACATGTTTGAAAAATCGCATTTTTTTTCGACATAGTATAGTAAGGCGTTTTTTTTGGGGCAAAATTCATGATGACTTTTTTTTCAAAGAAAACCTTTCTGGAGTGTTTTTCACGGCCTCCTTTACATCATTTCATCATATGGCACGTTTTTACAACATGTTTGAAAAATCGCATTTTTTTTCGACATAGTATAGTAAGGCGTTTTTTTTGCGGCAAAATTCATGATGACTTTTTTTTCAAAGAAAACCTTTCTGGAGTGTTTTTCACGGCCTCCTTTACATCATTTCATCATATGGCACGTTTTTACAACATGTTTGAAAAATCGCATTTTTTTTCGACATAGTATAGTAAGGCGTTTTTTTTGCGGCAAAATTCATGATGACTTTTTTTTCAAAGAAAACCTTTCTGGAGTGTTTTTCACGGCCTCCTTTACATCATTTCATCATATGGCACGTTTTTACAACATGTTTGAAAAATCGCATTTTTTTTCGACATAGTATAGTAAGGCGTTTTTTTTGGGGCAAAATTCATGATGACTTTTTTTTCAAAGAAAACCTTTCTGGAGTGTTTTTCACGGCCTCCTTTACATCATTTCATCATATGGCACGTTTTTACAACATGTTTGAAAAATCGCATTTTTTTTCGACATAGTATAGTAAGGCGTTTTTTTTGGGGCAAAATTCATGATGACTTTTTTTTCAAAGAAAACCTTTCTGGAGTGTTTTTCACGGCCTCCTTTACATCATTTCATCATATGGCACGTTTTTACAACATGTTTGAAAAATCGCATTTTTTTTCGACATAGTATAGTAAGGCGTTTTTTTTGGGGCAAAATTCATGATGACTTTTTTTTCAAAGAAAACCTTTCTGGAGTGTTTTTCACGGCCTCCTTTACATCATTTCATCATATGGCACGTTTTTACAACATGTTTGAAAAATCGCATTTTTTTTCGACATAGTATAGTAAGGCGTTTTTTTTGCGGCAAAATTCATGATGACTTTTTTTTCAAAGAAAACCTTTCTGGAGTGTTTTTCACGGCCTCCTTTACATCATTTCATCATATGGCACGTTTTTACAACATGTTTGAAAAATCGCATTTTTTTTCGACATAGTATAGTAAGGCGTTTTTTTTGGGGCAAAATTCATGATGACTTTTTTTTCAAAGAAAACCTTTCTGGAGTGTTTTTCACGGCCTCCTTTACATCATTTCATCATATGGCACGTTTTTACAACATGTTTGAAAAATCGCATTTTTTTTCGACATAGTATAGTAAGGCGTTTTTTTTGGGGCAAAATTCATGATGACTTTTTTTTCAAAGAAAACCTTTCTGGAGTGTTTTTCACGGCCTCCTTTACATCATTTCATCATATGGCTACGTTTTTACAACATGTTTGAAAAATCGCATTTTTTTTCGACATAGTATAGTAAGGCGTTTTTTTTGGGGCAAAATTCATGATGACTTTTTTTTCAAAGAAAACCTTTCTGGAGTGTTTTTCACGGCCTCCTTTACATCATTTCATCATATGGCACGTTTTTACAACATGTTTGAAAAATCGCATTTTTTTTCGACATAGTATAGTAAGGCGTTTTTTTTGGGGCAAAATTCATGATGACTTTTTTTTCAAAGAAAACCTTTCTGGAGTGTTTTTCACGGCCTCCTTTACATCATTTCATCATATGGCACGTTTTTACAACATGTTTGAAAAATCGCATTTTTTTTCGACATAGTATAGTAAGGCGTTTTTTTTGGGGCAAAATTCATGATGACTTTTTTTTCAAAGAAAACCTTTCTGGAGTGTTTTTCACGGCCTCCTTTACATCATTTCATCATATGGCACGTTTTTACAACATGTTTGAAAAATCGCATTTTTTTTCGACATAGTATAGTAAGGCGTTTTTTTTGCGGCAAAATTCATGATGACTTTTTTTTCAAAGAAAACCTTTCTGGAGTGTTTTTCACGGCCTCCTTTACATCATTTCATCATATGGCACGTTTTTACAACATGTTTGAAAAATCGCATTTTTTTTCGACATAGTATAGTAAGGCGTTTTTTTTGGGGCAAAATTCATGATGACTTTTTTTTCAAAGAAAACCTTTCTGGAGTGTTTTTCACGGCCTCCTTTACATCATTTCATCATATGGCACGTTTTTACAACATGTTTGAAAAATCGCATTTTTTTTCGACATAGTATAGTAAGGCGTTTTTTTTTGCGGCAAAATTCATGATCATTTTTTTTTTTAAAGAAACCCATGATGTATTAGTCCATTTTCAGACGACATACTAAACTATGACGTTTTTCATGTCATCATTGTGTTTACACGACATACTATATTAGACTACAGCATTTTTACACCACTGAGTACTGTATAAAAATTATGTTTTATTATGTTTATATTTTTTCATGAGGATTTTCTTTTACATACTACACATATTACAACTATGACATTCTGACAGCTTGCTATACAGTTACATTTTTGACAAGAAATACATGTTTCACTACATATGCTATGTGATAGGTCTCTGTTTGATGAAAGAACAACCCAGACACAGAAAAACTAACTGATCATAGACTTGACATCAGAGGATTTTCACTCTCTATCTCTGGTGATCGTGCTCACAACTGCGGCATTAAATTGTCATTGTCATTGCACTTTAGTCCACAAATCCTCTGAGCTCAATAAAAAGCGTCAAAAATCTAATTATTGTTTCACCAAAGTTCAAAAACCTAAACTTTAGTGCACTATAGTGACAAATACCTGGATATTGATGCTCTAAAGTATCAAAAACCTACACATTAGTGCACCAAAACATCAGAAACTTAGCTATTTGTGCCAAAAAAAAACGTTAAAAACCTAAACAGCAGTGCACAAAAATATTAACAACTGAATATTCCTGCTCACAATCGTCAAAAAACTTGATATTGGCACACCAAAACATCCATCCATCCATCCATTATCTATACACCGCTTAATCCTCACTAGGGTCGCGGGGGGGTGGAGCCTATCCCAGCTGACTCGGGTGAAGGCAGGGGACACCCTAGACAGGTCGCCAGTCTGTCGCAGGGCCCACCAAAACATCATAAACCTAAATATTAGTCCACCAAAATATCAAAAACTTGGCTATTTGTGTACAAAAATGTTAAAAACTGAGAGTCATGCACTAAAACATAAAAAACCTGTATATTACTGCATTAAAGTACCAAAAACTTGGATATTACTGCAAAAATTGTCAAGAAACGTGATATTGGCACATCAACACAAGAAAAAATTCAATAATAGTCCACCAAAACATCAAAAACCTGGCTACATGTGCACAAAAATGTGAAAAACCTAAATAGTTGTGCAGTAAAATATAAAAAAAAAAACCTGGATATTATTGCACAAAATTGTCAAAAAACTTGATATGAACACACCAAATCATCAGAAACCTAACTATTAGTTTGAAACCTGTTGGAAAAATAATGTAATTCTGTTGACTTTTTATAAATAATAAACCTTACAAACAATGTTCCCTGTAATTTTTCCTGAGTCTGAGCAAACACACAAACTCCCTGAGCGTCCCTTGGACCACTGTGAGCAACATCAGACGTCTGCACTGTGGTCACACCAGCATCACATCCATTCAAGTTACATGGTTCATTAAAAGAATCAAATTACAGCATTTACATTTCTGTTAAAACACTTTGTCAACAGGAGCCAGTTGAAGGCTGCAGTGATTTTAGTGACACTACAATGTATCAGAGTGAAGTTATTGAATATTTGTCTCTCTTTACTGTAAATTGCAGACGGACCCTGTTCACTCCATAGACACCAATGTTATTCCTGTAGCTTGAAAGACAGCTACTTTTGATAAAACTGGGCTTGTAGCACATTGTCTGCCTTGCAACAATGGGAAAGAGGCACCGTTTATGTTTTGACAACCTATATCTAATGAGTTATTGATGCTGGAAGTCCCAATCTGTGAATATCTTTCCAACTTTACTGAACTTGGGGCCACTACCACCTAAGGAGTGATATATTTAATTTAGAAAAAAGCATTTAGCCATACTTAAAGCTTTAAGTGCTTTATTAACACAGAACTAAAAATGTTGTATTGTTTTATTATCACAGGTTCTGTCTGAAAAGAGGTGGCATCATTTTAAACAGTGAAATCAAACTAATAAAATGTAATGACCAACCAGTGAGCAATACTGGATTCTGCAAAAACATAAACAACTTTTTTTAAAATCTAAATCTTATCTTAACACAGTTAATATATTAACTTATTTTTGTGTGTATGCATGTATTTATTGATTTATTTAGTACTGTTAACATATCAGAGTTCTGAGTGAATTTTTCTTTAGATAGGCAAAGGCCATTTATTGATTACATGTAGGCTGTTAAATGTTTATTAAAAACTAAAAAGCATTAAAAAAAACAACTTAGGCATTTATTGAGTCACTAAAATACTGTAGAGTACAGACCACATCAGCATGATTATAAGCATCCTCTGGTAAATTAACAACCAGATACTGATGTCTCTCACCATATGGACTTCAGGAGATGATTAGATGATGATAAACTGTGACCTACTGGTTGGATTCTCTCTGTTCTCATGTTTCTTACATGTTTGTCCCTGACAGCCGGGTCCTAATGTTTTTTGAGCAACACACCATACTATGACGTTTTTACAATGATGGTTCTACTATGGAACCAGTTTGACATGTTCAGGTGTTCTTTGTGTGAAAACTCAGAGATTTCAGGGATCAGAAGGTGGTTTTCAACTTTCTTTATTAACTTTCTGCTTCAACTTTAAACTAAATTTCCTTCACTAAGCCAGCCCTCTGGACTTCCAGGAAGCTGTGTTCCTATTGGCTGTCCAGGTGGCTGCTTGGTGTTATCAGGAACACCTGAGCAGCTCAGTGTCTTCCTGCTTATGTGGCTGCATCAAACATTTCCTCTGCTTCTCACCACTGAACTGGGTTTGGTTCTGTTGCTTTAGTTTGTTCTTTAGGCGTTGGCTTCCAGCTTCCAGCAGTAAAATCGTCTTTAATGTGTTTCTTGGTGTGTTTTAGGGCTTTGTACTGGATAGTTGTCTTGGTAGATGTGGTTCTTTAGCCACAGTTAGCACATGGTGCTGCTGTGTGCAGTGATTAGTGGATTTGCTGCAGCTGAGTTGTGTCTTTGTCTTGGCTGTAGTGAGTCTTCAGAGGTTTCTGGTCAGACACATTCTGTATTCTTGTGAACCAGCGTTGGTTGTCCAGAAGGTAAGAGTTCCTGTCCTGATTCTCTGTTCTCAGAGGTTCTCTGGTAGGCTGCAGGAGACTTTAGCGTTTGGGTTGTGCTAGTTTGGTTTTTGTATGGTTTCATTTGGACGACTATCTTGAGGCCCCTCCATGTGGTTTAGTGAGGTTTTCTGGAACAGTTCTACAAAGCAACCTGCAGCAGAAGAGACTTTGAGAGTTTTTAGGAAGTTGTGGAGACCAGACTTTAGAGCAGCAGAAACATTTGTCAGCAGTTTGAGCAGGAGAAGGTGAGCTTCAGAGTAGAAATGAGACGGAAACCTTCTTGATCTGTGTGGTGAGGTCCTGTACCAAGAGTTTGAGCAGGTTGTGAAGAGTCTGTAGTTCTTTGGTCTGAAAGCACAAGAAGAGTTGAGTCATTAAAGGAGAAAACAGGAGATATTGTTGATTCTTCTGTCCCTCTGCAGTTTCCTTAGACTGAATATCAAGTTTATATTTTAAATGATTTCCCATGTGAGCCCAAGAAGACTTCAATAAACTCCCTCCATCCCCTGAACACAACAGATTTTATTACCATGTTAAATCTTTTTTTTAAATATGTTTTTGAGTTTTAATCATAGTTTTAGCAGTTTTTTTCTCTTTGCTTGTTTAGTTTTGTCATCTGTGTGAAAGTTGCTAAACAAATAAAGTTGAATTGATAAAGTGAATAATTGATTAACTCATGATTGTGACAACAGAAGTATTTTCATTGTGATTTAAGGGTTTATTTCATTTTTAAGGTTGGGGTTAAAATCTTGACAACAAAAGATTAAAGAAATAAACTACATTAAAAAAGCAATTAAATGAAAGGAAAAAACATTTAATACAATAAAACTTTTAATAAGAAAATTAAACATTAAATACAATTAAATTATATTAAAGAGACAAAATATTTAATTAGATAATTAAATGGAAGATACAAAACATGTAATTATGACAAACAAATGTTTTCAAAGAAAAATATTTAACATTAAAGATGAAATATTTTAGATCATTAAACATTTAAAAAATACAATTAAACAAGAATATTAAACTTTTTTTTAGAAAATACAAAACATTTAATTAGATTATTAAACCTTTAAAAAGACAAAACATTTAATTAAAAAAATTATGTTTAATTTGAAAATTAAATCTTAAAGACAATAAAACTTTAAATAGGAATTAAACAGAAAATACAATGAAGCATTTAAACATTAAAAGGTGGTAAAACATTTAAAAAGAAAAACCTTAAAGATTTAATTGAAAAATTAAACATTGGGAAAGAAAAAGGAATTTTTCAAACAAGCCGATAAAACATTTGAAAAAACAACAATTAAACATTAAAAAGACAAAACATTTCAAAATCAAATCAGACATTAGAAAAGAATAAAAGGTGAGAAAAGAGCAAAACTAAACATTTAAGAAGAATCAAACTAAAGACAAAACATTTGAAAAGACACCAGTTAGACTTTAGAAGATCAAATTAAACAGAAGAGACAATAAAACGATCAAAAAAAGCAAAAACAGATAAAGGTTTTAAAGCGTTTTCTAGTCTGAAATGAAAACATCAAGTTGTTTCTTAAAACATTTCCTCTTTCTATGTTCTTTGTTTGATTGTGGATAGATTTACTAAGAACTCATTTCAGAAAACTGCTTTCCAGATAAAGTCTACTAGTAGTTGAAGGCATTAATCAAACTAATGTTACCTTCTGATCTCCACAAACTTTACTGTTCAATGAAGAGAATCAAAGTTTGTTGAGGATTTTTAAAGAACCCACAGGTGAAGGTCTGAGAAGAACTCAGATTGATGGTCTAAATGTGAAATCAAGACTCATGGTCACAAGTTTTAAGGCTTCTATTAACCAGAAAGTTCAAACTAACAGAGAAGTACTGAGAAACCTTTAAAATTTCAGTCCTCAGACTGTCTGAAGGTTCAAACTAACAGAGAACTACTCAGGAACTTAGAAGATATCAGTCCTTGGACTGTCTGAAGGTTCAAACTAACAGAGAACTACTGTGGAACTTAGAAGATATCAGCCCTCAGACTGTCTGAAGGTTCAAACTAACAGAGAACTACTGTGGGACTTAGAAAATTTCAGCCCTCAGACTGTGTGAAAGCTCAGGTCCTGAGGACTCGGGAGGTGTGGGGGCTTTGGAAAGTCTTGGAACTGAGGGTTCCACCCTCCAGCACAGGCTGAAGTCCCACCTCCTGAGAAAAACGGGCGAGAAAAGAGAAAGTAAAAAAAAAAAACTCGAAAACGACAAAAAATAGATGATAAATGCGCAAAAAAAACTAAAATTTGTATCTGAGCGAGTAGCTCAGGAGGATAAGAGGATAGACTACAGATTGGAAGGTCGCCGGTTCAAGACCGGCCAGCGGCAGTTTTCTTTCTTTGTCTTTGTCAGAATTTTGAGAAAATTTAAGAACTGACTGGTCTTGAACCCGGACCTGCAGCTCCATAGGCAAATCCTTAACTCACTGAGCTACAGATCATATAAAAAGAAATAAATTCGTCCTCCCTTTGACATCGTAGTTGATGACATCACCACATGGGCGGAGCCAAGGCGGAGTCTGGGTGGAGTCAGGGCGGAGAGTAGGCGGGGAGGTGGGTGGAGTAGAGGGGCGTGAGGCCACCACCCACCTCCCCGCCTACTCTCCGCCCTGACTCCACCCAGACTCCGCCTTGGCTCCCCCACCACACCTTCCCCCGCCCGACGAGTTTTTCGAGTCTCCACGAGTTCTTCGAGTCTCCACGAGTTCTTCCAGTCTCCACGGGTTTCCCGAGTTTCTGGAGTTTCCACCAGGTCGGAGGCAGAACAAGTTGTCATGAAGAGGTGTTGCAGTCGGCCAGGATGGACTGACTTTATACAGCGACTAGAAGGAAGACCACTAGAAGAGCAGGTCTTTAACCACCATCCATAAAATCCATGGAGTCGCTCCAGAGAAATGAAGGGACGTCAACTTTTATCAACGTCCATCCACATGTTCAACTTGATATCTTTACTTGGACATTTTTAGCACCACAAACCTTTAGTATCACACTTTATTATCATTTATTAGGACTTTAATGGAATCCACCAGCAGATTTACTTTTTCTTGACAAACTTTATTCTTGTCGTCGTGGGACTGCAGCATTTAAAACTCTTCCTTCTATTTTACCTCATGTTTATTAGTTTTAGTGGAGAAATTTATTTTAATTGTCGATTAATCTCTTAAAAACTAAATAATAAATTGGATTAGTCAAGAGCTTTAAATTTCTTACTTTGTCATATTTTAAGTATGACAAAAAAAATATAAAAACAAAGCGTCTTGAGACAATTTGACCTGTAATTGGCGTGATATAAATAAAATTGAATTTAAATTGTATGTATCTTGTAATGTTGGAGTAATTTAGCCATACATGTTGGAAAACACATTTTCTTTGTCCATTAATCTGTTGATTGTTTTCTCCACTAATTCATCTCTTGTTTTGGTTTATAAAATGTCAAACCCAAATATATTCAGTTTACTGTCATAAAAACCAAAAAGATTTACATTCATGATGCAGGAATCAGGCAGTTTTTCACTTTTTTTCTTAGTTTAGTGAGAGAGAGAGTTGATAATGTGTGAATTGTTACAGCTTGTGAGCCGTAAAAGGTTTTAATCTTTGGGGCCGATTGTCAGAAAACATTTAGAAACCAACATTAAAACACTCAACAAAGATTTGAACATCATTAAAGGGAAATCCAACTTTTGCATGACAATGTCTAATTCAAGGACATTTATTTCCAACGTAAATGTGTGATATTCATCCTCTGGAGCTTTCTCTTCACATCGTCTTCCACCTGGACTGGTTTGGTCGGGAGCATGTGCAACAAACATTTGAAAAACTGCACTTTAACATCAATGAATGACACTGAAGTTTAATCTCTACATAAATGAGACTGAGTCTGGATGTGCTGCTCTGTCATTAACTGCTAAGTTTAGGGAAAGTTCAAACAAAAGAGGACAGTTCAGATAAGACTTGAGAATGAGCTTATTCTGAACAAACATCTCAGACTTTCTGAGCTTCAGCACCTCTAGCAAGATATTTTAACAACAAGCAAATCAAGAGATCCAGAAGTTGGAGAGAGTTAGCTTTAGCTGAGCCAAAGAACATGTGGGACGCTAACCTAGCAAACATTTCAGACTTTTCTCTGTGAATTCTGAGAAATTATTTCCTATTTAATGACAGAGCTGCATATCTTAACTCAGTCTCATTAAAACAGACTCTAATTCAGTGTCATCCATCCATATTAAAGTGCAGTTACCCAAAACGTTTGTTGCATGAGCTCCAACAAAACCTGTCCAGGTAGAAGGCCACTTTGACAAACAGGAAGTGGAAGATTCCAAGCAGATTTATAGAAGGGGGAACCGGACTGTACTAAGTGTGGTCGAGTATAGAGGGGTGTTTTGTGGGTTTTTAAGGCTGATAATGATTATTAGTGAGACATTTGGAGTAGATATTCATTTGCAGTAAATGAAAGTATTTAAAATCTTGGAGTTAAACTTAGAAGAACACAAACTCTAACAGAAAACTTGTTGATACGTTTTTGTTTTGTTTACAGATGTTAAGTTAAAGGAGTTTTATTCGTGACGTATAACCAATCAAATCACTCCAGAAGACAGAGCGACCAGGTAGATAAAGGTTCAGAGCCAAAGCAGCACCATTTTTAAATGTATTTATTACCATAACTCAGTAAAAAATAAAATACTGGCAGTAAATCAATCAGCCCACAATTACTACAATTCTACAGTGGATGTCTCTTTCCTTTGACTTGTTATTTGTACAACATACGATGTATATGTTGGTGTTTATTCATACTATCATGTTTTCTAAGAGACATACCATGCTACTCTGGTTGTTCTGGCTCTGGGCTGCTGCACTCCTCCTCTGTTGTTTTCTGGATTGTTCTCAGCTTCATGCCTTCGTCCATCCGGCCTCCGTTGACTCGTCCCGCCTGCCGTCTCTGGAGCTGAAGCTGGATTGGAACAGACCAAAGTTCAGTCCAATCACGATGCCAGCTGCCTCTCAAAAGGCTCCTTCATCTGGTGGAACTTCTTCTGAGGGGAAGCTGAGCTGGCCCGGCAGAACTTTGGAGATGTGTTCCAGTGGTTGGTGGATGTGTGGGGAGATAGAGAGGGACCTTTGAATTGTTCAGAAAGGAAAACAGGGAACCCATTGGTAGTTTTAGTTTAGGGTGCTACTGCAGTGTGTTTTTGGGTTTTAAGAGGTGAACAGGAAGAGTTTTTTTCGTATTGATGATCTTTTACTTTGTTCCTGGTTGGAATGCCCATCAATGTCAACGTGAAGTTCACTTTTAGTTCTGTTGATTGATTTTTATTTTACTAACACCCATTTGTTTTTAACCCCCTCACGTTGTGTTGTTGTAAACTTACTCTTTCAAATAAATTCTCGTCTAACCCTCTGGAAACCAGCGTTTGGACTGTTTTTGTGTTGCTCCTCACCTACTGACAGCTGTGGACTAAAGGCTATACTGTGACGTTTTTAGAGCGACATGCTATACTATGACGTTTGTTGGGCGACGCTATACTATAGGCTTTTTAAATTGACATATTACTGTGACTTTTTTTTGTTTTAGTTTTTTTTAGCAACATATAAGAATTCGAACAGTTTTAAAAGTTACTATACTTTCACTTGTGCAATGAAATATTATTCTATGGCATTTTTTAGATGACATATACTCTGTTTTCTTGAATTACATACTATTTTGACAATATACTGCACTATGACATTTTTTGAACCACATATCATACATGACAATTTTAGGCAACATCCTATCATTTTGCGCTTTTTGAACCACATAATAATCTATGTTTTGTTTTTTTTTCTTGCCAACATGCTGTACTATGAACTACAGGCCATACTATGTTATTCTTGAGTAAAGCATACTATACTTTGACATTTTCTGAACTACATCCTATACTATGGCGTTATACACAGAGTGCTTTGGTTACATGTTGATTTATAATCTAGATTTTTTTCTGTTTTGTTTTTTGACGGGATTACCATAGACCTGACTGTGAACACCGTCAACACCCACCTCAGGGAGACGCTGTCTAAGACCCCAAGGCTGCTTGGTCGTGGTCTTTCTGGCACGTACTCTTCCAAGATGAGCCGGGAAGTTTAACACTGATGGAATGACACCAGGTCTAAGCTGACAAACTTCCAATTCCTCCTCAACCCATAGTCTCTGGGAAACCTACATGGAGTAAGAAAAGTAGACAGAGAAGTAATTAAGTCTGTACACAACATATTAAAAAGAAATCATGCTAATAAATTAAGTACAAAGAACCGAATTCGCCAATATACTGTCGTCCGAAAATGGACAAAAACGTCATAGTTTAGTATGTTGTCCGAAAATGGACAAAAACGTCATAGGTTAGTATGTCGTCCGAAAATGAAATAAAATGTCATAGGTTAGTATGTCGTCCGAAAATTGACAAAAATGTCATAGGTTAGCATGTCGTCCGAAAATGAAATAAAACGTCATAGGTTAGTATGTCGTCCGAAAATTGACAAAAATGTCATAGTTTAGTATGTCGTCAGAAAATGTGACAAAAAAGTCATGGTTTAGTATGTCGTCCAAAAATTTAAAAAAATGTCATAGTTTAGTATGTCGTCCAAAATTTCACCAAAAACGTCATAGTTTAGTATGTCGTCCAAAATGTCACCAAAAACGTCTTAGTTTAGCATGTCGTCCGAAATTTGCAAAAAAAGTCATAGTTTAGTATGTCGTCCAAAATGTTACCAAAATGTTACTGTTTAGTCTGTTGTCTGAAAATCGAAAATCGCGCCATTGTATAGTCAGTCAAAAAAACCGTCATAGTATTTTATGTCAGAAACCATCATGGTATCATACGTTGACAAAAATGTCATTGCATAGTATGTCATTGGACAGTATGTTGAAACGTCATACTTTTGTACATAAAAAAAAATCGTAGTTTAGTATGTCAAAAAGACGCCATAGTACAGTATGTCAAAAGAAATGCTGCAACATAGGATCATAAAAACGTCATCATATAGCGTGCCGATAAACGTCATAATATAGTACGTTGAAAAAATGTCACAGTATAGTATCATAGAAAACATCATGGTATGGTACGTCGAAACGACATAGTATAGTGTCATTAAAAAGTTATAGTTCTAGTATGTCGATAAAATGTCATTGTATAGTATGTTGAAAAAAACATAGTATAGGATCATTAAAAAACGTCTTAGTATCATTTGTCGAAAAGAACATTGTAATATAATATTTCAAAAAAAATGTCGTAGTATAGGATCATTAAAAAGTCATAGTAAAAAATAAAAATGTTGTGGTATAGTATCCTGTCAACATATGTTCTAGACGTCAACATATGCTCTGGACATCAACATATGTTCTGGACGTCAACATGTTCTACACGTCAACACATGTTCTAAATGTTAACGCATGTGCTAGACAACATATATTCTAGACATCAGCATGTTCCAGCAGCTGGATTAAACATCAACATTCAAACAGCTTCAGATTGACTCTTTAAGGCAACAACAACTAATCATGAATCAAACTCACTAATTTACACCAAGTGTCACTCTTAAACTACATTAACAAGAACTTTGTTGCTTCTTTTCTTCAAAACAATTTTTATATGAAAACTTCAGCACGTTTTACCTCATCAAGTGGTTCCTTCTTCTCTGGCTGTTACCGTGGCAACAGCCCTTCTCCCTGACTCTATTGCCGCGGCGACTCTTCCATCCCACCATCAGCTAAACAAACAGAAATAACAGCAGAGAGAGCAGCTTCCAGGTCTGTTGCCACGGAGACGATCGCCGAAACGTGAGCGGAGGACAGGAACCCCATGTGACCGTCAGCCGGCCTCCTGATAGGACGAGACAGAAACACGGTTTTTATTCAAGGTCTTTAGGATCAGTGTTAAGAATGAATCTTTTGTTTGTGTTCAATCAGCTGAAATGATGATATGAATAGCTTCAGACTGAGTTTATATCATGAGGAGGAGGTTTATGTGATTCTACGGAAGCCCAGAACAGACAAACTAGAGTCTACAGAAGGACTTCATGTTATTCGAGAACACTTTAGGTTCTCTTTTACACCACGAACCGCTGAGTGAGACAAAGTTCTATTGAGCTGGTTGTAGTCTGCAGCTTCACCACGAGATGCCACTAAAGTCACTGAGCAGCATCATCAATAATCAATGACAGCCACTTCAACCCTTAACATCTGTAATCTGTCATTAAATTCATCAGAAAGAACATTCCAGATCTCCACGTCGTCATTATTATTTTATTGTTGTAGGAATCTGCAGCTGATTTATTCCAGTTTCAGATTTCCACAGCTTCATTCTGACCAGTGATGATTATCCTACAATGTGTTCATCAGTTTATATTATCCTGGTTAGATACTTGGACTAACGTTGACCAGATCAAGACAAAGTTCTCGTCAAGTTCGGACACACAAAGAGACAAAATGATGTGAGAAACACAATAACCACAAATAGACACAAAAGAACCAGAAAGAGATGGAAAACTACCACAAAGACGCACAACTGCAAAGAGATACAAAACAACCACAAAGAGATACAAACAACAATCAAGAGACGCAAAACCACCACAAAGTGTCAGGGCCCCCACCTGATCTCCCTTATTCTCCCTCCTTTCTGTTAATTCCATCTGTTTTCCTCTCTTTCAGTTCTCTCTCTCCCTCCACAGCTGCAGCACATTATTAATCAGTCTCATCTACTGAACTGCGGGCAGCTGTGAGGCAGCACACCTGCGATCCATCAACCACCATGAAAGCCGGTCTCATGCTCCACACCCTGACACATAGCGAGTTCCTCTTAGTGTATTCCCTGACAGTTATTGATTTAGTTAGTTTACCTGCCTGCCTCCTTCAGTTGGTGCTGTAGTTTCATTCAAATAAATCTACTCTTTTTTTTTTTTTGTTTTCCACCACTCTGGGGATTCTCTGGTCAGGTTCACCCCTCGTGACACAAAACAACCACAAAGAGAGGCAAAACAAACACAAAGACAAAAAAATACCACAAAGAATAAAAAATAACAGACACAAAACAACCACAAAAAATGTCTGTGTAGTTTCTCATTCATTCAGGTCATGGTTATCGAAAGTTGTTTAAATCAATCCAACTGGACTTTAAGAAAGTTCCTTGAAGACGTTTCACCTCTCATCCAAGAACTGAAGAAGCCTCTTGGATGAGAGGTGAAACGTCTTCAAGGAACTTTCTTAACCACGTTGGATTGATTTAAACAACTTTGGATAACCACAAAAAACAACCACAAAGAGACAAAACGACCACACAACTACAGAGACACAAAACAACCTCAGAGACAATACAACCACAAACACACAAAACAACCACAGAAAGTCACAAAACAACCAAAAGCAGACCCAAAACCACCACAAAGAAACAACCACAAAGAGACACAAATGGACCACAAAGAGGCAGAAAAAGCCACAAACTCCTCCCAATGAGCTCCTTCTGTTTCCTTTTCTCACCATCTTCTCCACAACAACCGCCATTACTTCCTCTAGCGCTGTTCAAACACTCTGCTGGACCAACAGCCAATCAGAAGCCTCGATGAGCAGCATGTGGTTTAACTGGTCACGGTGTAACTATGACTGTTTATCCGTAATTTTAATTCCTTTAAGTCAAACCTGGCACAGAGAAGAAGACTGAGTCAGGAAGAACGAAGAACAAACAATGAATAAAACAAATAAACAAATACATCGTCTGCATAGTAACTATGATACTTGTACTAGATACTTGTACTGGTTTAAATGGGAGTATTTTTACTGTTACTGTGTTCTATTAATGTATTAAAGCTACCAGTAGGACCACCCTCCGTCTTACTGGTCAAGAAGAAGTGCCAAAAGTATGTGGACACTGCTACAATAACGAGAAACATCCAACTGTCCACATACTTTTGACAAGTTACCAGTATTACGAGTCTTACGTGTCAAACGTATGTGGACACTATTGGTCCAGTCCTGTATTATTCAGACTTAATGAGAACATTCAGGCGTCCACATACTTTTGCTCTGGTACTTCCTGGTCCCATTTGCACATTCTGCAGCGTCACCATGACAACAGCATGGCCACTGCTCATGGCTCCTCCCTCCACGACCTCCGGCTTCCTGTCATTCTTTGCGCTCTTCCTCCAGGAAACAGGAAGCATCTGAGTCACCGTGACAACAATCAGCCCTCCAGAGTGTGTGTGTGTGTGTGTGTGTGTGTGTGTGTGTGTGTGTTTCCACTGTTTGTTTAAACACAATGCATACATACATGAACACAGAGAATCCTGTTGTCTGATTGGCTGTTGAGCAGGTCGCAGTCATCCTTGAGGACATTCCTTGGGTCCTTGAGGAAGTTTGGGGTTCCTCTGGGTGCCTACACTGGGCCTTGAAAAGCATTCAAAGGTTGTTGAGAAAATTCAATGCCTCCTTACAGAGACTAGGAGGTCCTGGAAGGGATCCCAAGGGTCCTGGAGAAGGGTCAGATGGTCATTGAGGTGTCCAGGTTTCCTTGAGGAGGACCCACGAGCGCTTGAGAGAGGTTCAGTGGTCACTGAGGTGTTCCGGATGTCCTTGAAGAGGTGTCTGGAGGCTGTCAATGGTCCTTGAGAACAACTTGTTGCTTCAGAAAACTAGCTAACCTCCTCAGAGATTTGTGTGTTCTCAAGGACCTGGAAATTCCTCAGAGGCCTCTGCTACATTCTCAAGGATCCTCCAAGAATCATGAAGAACTCCTGAAACTCTGGTGTCTTTTCAAGTACCACCATAAGCAACTCTTTACAAATATCTCAACCTTCTCAAGGACCTGAACTTTACAGGAACTGTAAATGTTTATAATCATTAAATCTGAACTTAAATTCTGTTTCCAGCTCTTTGTTTTTAGATTTTCACAATCAGAAACAAATTTTCCTTGAAATTAATCACAATCTTCCAGAAATTCCATTTTATCTGCCGAGAGGAAATTACTCTGAAAATAAAATGCTGACTAAACGCTGAATAAATTAAACTGCTCTATTTCTGTTTCTGATTTTTGAACTAACACTTCCTTAAACCTTCACAACTGATAATGTTAGAGATTTAAATAGGTATTAATAAAGGATTCTGTTGTTTTAAATAAAGTTTTACAGGTTTTAATGTGGTCTCACATTAGACAACATTGTTTTGCCAAAAGTATGTGGACAGCTAACTATGACAACCACATATGATTGTCATAGTTAGCTGTCCACATACTTTTGTAAGAATGAAAGAAAGGAATAAGCCATTTTTTCCCATTCCAAAAGTATGTGAACACTTTGGTACCAATTTCCTATATATATGTCCACATGCTTTGGCCATGTTGTGTATTTATCACAGTGAAGCATCTTTCAAAAAATCTGCACATTTTCATACATGACCAAAAATATTTGGACGTCCTTTGAACTAACATCATATCAATCACATGTTTAGTTGTCCACATGTTTCTGAACACATGAAATGGTTTATACATGAAAAACTGTCTAAAGTATGTGGACATCTTGAATTCGATTCCATATTAACCTTTAATATCCAGGTGTCCACATATTTTTGGTCAGGTTGTGTGTCTGTTAAAGAAGAAACCTGCATATTTTTGATTGTTAGTGACACAGCATGTAGCCATAAGTATTTAGATAGACTTTGCCGTGAGTGTCATATCAACTGTCCACATACTTTTGGACACTAAAACAGTCACTGTGAGTTTACAACCTGCTTATATATTTAATCAGAGGGTTTAGGAAAGAAGAAGTTCCAAAGGTTTGTGGACCCTTTGGGGCAAATCTTATATTAATCACACTAAAATTGTCACATTTTCATACATCACCAAAAATATGTGGGCATCTTTTCAACTAACACCATATTAGTCACACATGTTCAGCTGTTCATATGCTTTTAAAAATATGAAATGGTTTATACAGAAACGTCAAAAAAAATTGTGATCTCTTCGAGGTTAAAAATATATAAATCATAAATCATTAAGGTGTCCACATATTTATTTGGATGTTCTTTAGTGACAATGCTACTTCAAATGTCCATATACTTTTGGACACTAAAACAGTCAATGTGGGTTTACAACCTGCTTATATATTCAGTCAGAGGGTTTTGGAAAGTAGAAGATCCAAAAGTACGTGGACACTTTGGAGACAATCTTATGTTAATCATATTAAAAACAAACATTGAGCTGTCCACATACTTTTGGTTAGGTATTTGTTGCAGAGAAATCAGCACTTTTCTGGCCAGATCTGTTTGGACGTCCTTTTTTTAAAAATTTTTATTTACTTTGAGTAAAATGCAGCTGATAACAAGTGTGTGTTTGTGATGTGAAAACCTGCTGAGTGACGGACCGAGGTTTGGTCCAAACACCTCCAAGGGCTCAGAATCTGGAGGAAACCGAGTCACCGTATCAAGACGCTGCACACTTCCTGTTCTAGAGAAGAGGGGAGGAGGGGGGAGGAGGAGAGGGGAGGAGGGTGAGGCTGGCGGTCAGTCGGTCCAACAGCAGAGAGAAATCTGTAGAGAAACAAGTGGAGAGAAAGAAGAAAGAAAAGGAAGAAACTGTGGAGACAAAGAGACAGAAGAAGAAGAAAACTGCAGGACAAAACAGGAGAGAATCCAAAAGAATATAAGAGAAAGAAGACGAAGAAGAGTGGATAAAACAGGACGAGTTAAAAAACGGTAAGAACACGAACACCTGAGATTTAACCCATTTCTGATGAAAAAATAGTTAAAAGTATTTTTTCAGAATGAAACTTCCTCTGCTTGACTTAATGAGTGCAATCAGCATATAAAATAGTTCACTTCATATATTTGCACCTTGAACAGAGGAGGTGTTTTGTGTTAATTTATCAACTCCATAAAGAGAAACAAATTCAAAATGTAAAATCCACTTTTTTAAAAAATAAAAGAAATCTATGTCATGTAAAACTACTGCATTTTATATGTGGGTCTTTAAAATGTGCATTAACAAAACTTTTAACATGAATTTTTTAATGGAAAAATTAGTGAATTATCTTCATTTGAGCCGTGATCTGTGTTTGGGGTTCCTCCAGGTGCAAATGCTGGGCATGAAATGCCTTGAAAGGTTGCTGAAAAATTCCATTCTTAGGGGTCCTTGAGAGGGATTAAATCGTCACTGAGGGGTTACAGGTTTCCTTGAGGAGGATGAAGGGGTACTTTAGAGGGGTTCAGTGGTCACTAAGGTCCTTGAGGAGGTCCCAGAGGTCTCGGACAGGGGTCAAATGGTCACTGAGGTGTTCCAGATGTCCTTGAAGGGGTGTCTCGGGAGCTTTCAGTGGTCCTTGAGAACAATTTGTTGCTTCAGAAAACTAGTTGACCTCTACAGATTATGATTGAGGCGCTCAAGGGGTCCTTGAAGAGAACCTAGGGGTCCTTCTGAGGGGTCAGAAGGTCACTGAGGTGTTCCAGAGGTCCTTGAAGAGATCCCTGAAGTACTTGAGATGGGTCAGATGATCACTGAGGTCCTTAAGGAGATGCCAGGAGTCCCTGAGAAGGGTTAAATCATGACTGATATGTTCCAGAGGTCCTTGAAAAGGTTGCTGAGGTCCTTGAGAGGGATCATATCATCACTGAGGTGTTTCAGAGGTCCTTGAAGAGGACCCAGGAGTGGCTGAGAGGGGTTCAGTGGTTACTGAGGTGTTTCAGGGGTCTCTGAGGACCTTGATAAGGTCCCAGAGGTCCTGAATGAGATACGAGGAGTCTCTGAGAAGGGTTAGATTGTGATTAAGGTGTTCCAAGGTTCCTTGAAGAGGTCCCGGAGAGGGGTCAGAGGGTCATTGTGGTGTTCCAGGGGTCCTTGAAGAGACGTGAAGGACACCATGGCACTAAATATTGACTAAAATGGTTCCTAAGTTAATAATGAGATTTAAACAATGTTTATTGGGATTTTTTAGTTTCTGCCATTTTTGGATTATTAAACATCATCGCTGTTCCTGAGAAACAAACATATCAGGAGAGTTCATTTCCATCAATATCTACAATTATTAATCAGTTTTAATGGCCCATATCTATAAACACACACTACTACAGCTGCTGACTCCTCTGATTGTATTTAAGTAGAACCCATTAGATCCACTCAATAGACTCAAACACTACAGTGGGAAAGTCTGAGGAGCTCAGCAAAGAAAATTATTGAGTTTAACGAGAGTCAAAGTCACTTGGAGCCATTTGAAAGCAGCTTCAGATCCAGAATCATCTGTTTGTCAGAATAAAGTTCATGGTCCAGTTGTGTTACTGCCACCATCAGGAAGAAAACACAAACTATCACCTGCTGCTGAGAGATGATTGGTCAGGATGGTCAAGAGTCAACCAGGAATCATCAAAAAGCAGGTCTGAATGAATGAGAAGCTGCTGGAACACAGCTGTCAGTGTCCACAGGGTTTTACATCAACATGAACTGAGAGGATCCAAGAAGAAGGAAGTTCTTCCTCTAGAAGCAGAACCTTAAAGCTCCACTAAAGTCTGCTGCTGATCACATGGACAAAGAAAAGACCTTCTGGAGGAAAGTTCTGTGGTCAGATGGAACAAAAACTGAAGGTGAGGCCTTTAACCCCAAGAACACCAAACTTACCATCCAACATGGAGGTGGCAGTATCATGCTCTGGGGCTTTCTAGAAGTGCTTCTGGACTGGTTTCAGACTGGATGTTGGACTGGTTCTGGATTTCGTTGGGACTGGTTTATGTTTGGTTTCAGTCTTGGTTCTCCGGTTTTTGGATGTGATTTAAAGTTGGTTCAGGATTTATTTTACTCTAGATCTGGTCCTGGATGAGGACTGGTTTCAAATTGCCTTGGACTTTTTAAGGAGTAGTTCTGATTTGGCTTTGGTCCCAGTTTTGTACAGCTTTTTGACTTTTTTGGGACTGGTTTCAGACTGTATTCTGACTGGTTCTGAGCATTTTTTGGACTAATTTAGGTTTGATTTTGGTCCAGTTTTAGACCTATTATAGGACTGGTTTCAGACCGTCTTTTTTTTTTTTTTTAACTCCAAGAACACCAAACCTACCACCAAGCATGGTGGTGGCAGTATCATGCTCTGTGGAACTGGAGCTTAATGAAGAAGGAGGATTACCTCAACATTCCTCAGGAAAACCTACAACCAACAACAGAAGGTTGATCTAGGACACAGTTGGATGTTTCAGCAAGATAAAGAGCCCAAACACACATCAGACGTGGTAAAGAAATGGTTCCATCAGGCTGGAATGAAGGTTCTAGACTGGTCTCCCCAAAGTCCTGACTTAAACCCATCAAGAACCTGTGGAATGATGAAGAAACAAGTCTGAGTCAGAATGACGACAAATGTAGTTGAACTGAACCAATTCTGTCCAGAGGAGTCAAAGATAAACCAGAAGATTGAAACCAGAAGAACCAAACGGAGGTGGACAAATTTAACCAAATGCTAGCACTGATGTGTGTATATGTTTGACCCAGCAGATTTTGTTGTATTTCCAGAAGACCTTTAACAAATCTATGACAGAACCAAAATTCCTGATTGTTTTTTATGATACTCATGTGTTTCAATGATCCCATCATAGGAAATTAGGAGTTATAGGAGTCATTGGAACCTCAAACCGACCAGGATATACAACCCAAGACTCAAGAAAATCCTTCTAAGCTAACATGTAAATGTGCAAAACATTGACTCTTTAACCCTCCTGTTGTCTTCATTTACAGGCACCAAAAAATATTGCTTCCTTGTCTGAAAGAAATCCAAAAATTCAGCAAAAAATTCCACAAATTTCTGAACATTTGCAAAACCTTCAGGAAGAAAATTCCAATAATTCCTCAAAAGTTTCCCTTAAAAGTTTTATTTGAAAAAAAAAATTCCCCAAATTTGGCAAGAAAATTCTTGTAAATATTTTCAAAAAATGAGTAAAAATCCTCCAAAAAAATTCTACAAATATCTAGTGTTAAACAGTTACTGACTCAATCAATCAATGTAAAATCTGTCAAAATTATCAGAAAACATGACGGCTGGTATTTATGGACAAATTACTGAAAGGAACAACCAGGGCCCAGAACCACAAAATAAACATGCAAAGACAAGTTTAGTGATTCCTTCATTGCAGAGTTGAGGGTCTTCCATATCTGTTCAGGTATCTGGGGTCAGTGACAGCTTCAAGTTCAAACTGTTTCTGTTTGTTTTGACAGACGGCATCACTTGAGGGGGCGGAGCTTAAGGAAATGGCAGGTCGGTTGTTCTGCTGTTGGACTCCGCTTTGGATCGTTCTCTTCCTGCTCAATAACGTCTCCACTGACCCGTCCTCGCTGTCAAAATACGCCCTTCACCAAACCAGCGCCAATTTCGAGGACGCCGTGCAGCGCTGTTCGCCCGGCGTCCTCACCACCGTCGCCACGCAGCAGGAAGTCGACGACATCCTCAAGCTCATCTCCGACTCCTTGCCACTTCAGGGCGATTTCACCTTCTGGGTCGGGCTGAGGAAGGCCAGGAACGAGTGTGTGGTTCTGTCGCAGCCGCTCAGAGGATTCAGGTGGACGGAGGACAGCAGCGAAGAGTCGCAGGTGAGCCGCTGGGAACAGGAGCCGGTTCAGACCTGCACCGGGGTACGATGTGCGGCGCTGAAGAGGCGGTTTGACGGGTCGACGGTGAGGTGGGGTCTGATCCCGGTCACATGTAAGAACGGGTACCCCTTCATCTGCAAGCTGAAGAACGGACAGACAGGTGGGTCTCCTCAGGGTGAACAGGCCACTATAAATCCACAACCAGAACCCGAACCAGCAACGCCTGAACCTAAACCAGCTACAACAGAACCATCCAAACCAGCTACACCCAAACCCAGACCTGCAACAGCAGAACCTGAGCCAGCTACACCAAAACCTGAACTCACTACGGAGGGACCAGAACCTGAACTGGGTCCTGATTCTGGTCCAGATGCGATGTCAGATGTATGTCAGCATCCCATCATCCCTGGAACCCGCTCCCTTATTCTGGACCCAGACAACAGCAGCTGGGTCCAGGTGGAGTGCTGGTCCACCGTTAAGCTGGACCTGCACTGTTCGGGTCAACCCGCCATGTGGCGAACGCTGGATGGGTCACCGGCTAACTTCAGCACCGCCTGCCTGCAGTGTCCACACGGCTTCCAGAAAGACATCTTCGGACACTGCATGGACGTGGACGAGTGCGCCAACCCGGACGGCGCCCCCTGCAAGCGGACCTGCCTGAACACCGAGGGCTCCTACAGGTGCGTCTGCTCCGACGCCGACGGGAAACAGCACGACGAAGGTTCTCCATCCTGCCAGGACCAGGAGACGGTCGAGGACAGCGGCGCGTTGTCAGGGATCCTGATCCCGGTTCTGATCGCTGTGGCGGCGCTGGTGGTTCTAGTGGTCATCGTCGCGGTGACAGTGAAGTGCTGCTTGATGAGGCGGTCCAAGAAACGTGCCATAAAGGCGGCGGAGAAGATGGCGATGAAAAGCAAACAGGAAAAGGACTCCTTCCAAACAGCCAATGAGAAGACAGCAACATGAGGCAGCAGGGCCGTGATTGGTCGTGTTCAATGACATCATCAGTGTTCGTTTAGTGTTGCATGAGAATATTAAAGTTCATTTGCGTTTTTAAACTAAAACCTCATCAACCTTCTGAATCTTTAAACCAGATTTTCCAAAAATGTTTTCTCTATTTTTTTCTGAATTAAAGTAAATTAATTTGTGCAGTTTAAACACAACAACCAGACTCACCTGGTTTTTACCTGTTTACTTAAAGGCACCTGAGTGGCAAAATAATCCCTGAACATTGTCTGACCGGCAGCTCTGCTCCTTCAGTGTTTGTGTTGATATTGTGGAGTTTTCCTTGCTTCACTGTCATTGAATATTAATTGGATTCATTAAGAATATATATCTACCACTACAGATTTATACAAGAAATAATGATTATTTAGTTTTAATTAAACCAATCAGTTTCTGCCTGGAAATATCAGATTAAACATTAAATGCACTTAAATTCATTTTTTACATCACTAAAAGTTATATATTTTAAATATTGTTCGTTATTTAAAGACAAATTATTAATTAGGACATATGATAAAAAAATGGCATTCATATTTTTTAAAATCTTAATTTTTATATAAATGTACTTAATTCTATGTTTTTTAGTGGCACATTAATAATCTTCTTGAACTTGAATGTTGTTTTCAGCGGTTTTTGTTGTTGTATTTTCACAGTCGAAAAAAAACTCTGCTGGAAATTAATTAAAATGTTCCAGGAGTCCAGTTTTATCTGCCAATCGATTTGTTGTATTTCTGTTTGAGTTTTAAATTAAACTTTTTTTAAATTTAATGTTGCTGGAGATTGAAATGTTTATTTGTTTAGGTTTATGCTGTTTTCAGCGTCTGAAATCTGTGAAATTTTAAAAACGATGTGTCTCAGTGTTAACTTTAACATGGCCAAAAGTATGTGGACACCGTTCTCCATGTCGCCAATTTTATATGTATGCAAACTTTAGCTGTCCACATACTTTTGGTTACAGAGTTTATTCAGTTAACGTAGATGGTTTAGACTAGAATAAAAGTCTCCGTGTAAATACCATAAGGCCAAAAGTATGTGGACACACTGCCGCATATTTCCTATAATAATAGCATATTGTTTCACATTTAGCTGTCCACATACTTTTGCACAAAGACTGTATTTAATACAGTATGATGGTTTAGAGAAGATATGTCTCGTAAATATTAAAGGGCCACAAGTATGTGTAGCCTTTAAGGTCAAGTCTGTATTAATTTAGTTATTTAATCCTATGAAACATTCATCCAATATACGGCCAGAATTATTTGGACACCATTTTGGCGAGCACTCACATATGGCTAGCAACTTTAGCTGTCCACATACTTTTAGATATGGAGTACAGTTGTACATTAATCAAAAACAGTCAGTTGTCCACATACTTCTGGCCATGTAGTACATTTGTTACACCAAGACGCTTTTCTGAAAATGGTCAAAACTACGTGGACACCATTTTGGCTAACACCATGTTATTGACATACGTTTACAACATTTAGCTGTCCACATACTTTTGGATAGAGTTTTAACTAAATTAGAAGAGTTAGAGAAGAAGTTTGTGTAAATATGATAAGGTCCAACGTACATGTGCCCCTTAGTGTCACTTCTATATTAATTGTATTTAGCAGAATCATTCACATATGTTTGTTGGGGTGGTGGACACCATTTTGGCTAACACCATATCAATTACATATTAGCTGTCCACATACTTTTGGCCAGGATGTCTCTTCCTTCCAGACAAATCGACACTTTTCTGTTTGTATTGAAGTATCTGCTGTGGCCGTAATTACTCGGACATCCTTTGAAGCCACCGTCATAATAATCAGATGAAGCTGCAGCATTCGGTGTCCGCATACTTTTGGTCACTTACATGAAGCGCTTCTGCCGGACAGGAAACAGTCACTGTGTGTTTACAAACTGCACTTCCTGTTTCCTGCAGGGCAGCAATGTTCAGACAGGAAATAAGTGCCCCACTGCCCCCCTCCCCCGCTGACTGGGGAGATGAGATAATTACCCCCCGCCACCCAAACCCCCCAAAGGTTTACTTCTAACCATCTCAGTCCACCTAATGATGACTTACTGTTGGAATTTCTCACCATTAAAGAAGAACATCAGCATCCGAACTGGGTTGGTCCGTTTAAAACTGATTTAGTCTGTTTTAACTCATTAATAGAGAGAAAATCTGAAATAAAGTTGATTGAGTTCATCAGAATCAATATTTTTTTTCCAAAAAAAAAAAGAATCAATATTTCTGTCAATTAAACAATTTTTCAATTTAAGAAAATAAAAGTCTTACATACAATCAGAATAGTCAGAAACAAAATAATTATCACTGACTGCAGCGGTGGAAAGTACATTTACTCTAGTACTATGTTCAAGTATAATTTCCATGCTGTGCAATTTTCTTCTTCCACTCTACTACATTTATCTGACAGCTTTTCTTACAATGAAGATTTGACATAATGGAAAATATTATGTCAAATTTATGTCTTTTTGTGGTCATTTTGTACCAAAGTTTGGTTGTTGTACAACTTTTTGTGGTCATTTGCATTTAATTTACATTATTTTGGGTCAAATTTTTGTTGTTTTATGTCTTCTTGTGGTCGTTTTGCAGAACTCTGTGTTTTTGATGGTCAGTTACATTGAACTTTGGTCAGTTTACGTCTCAGTAAGGTTTATTATTTATTGAAAGGTTCTCCTGACAGCGCTGTGGAGAACCTCCTCCTGGTTCCATCAGAACCTTCATTGTTCTCAGTGTTCTCTGAGGCTCCTGCTGCTGTTATTGATCGACTTCCTGCACAGCTGCAGCTTCACATCATTACAGATTTTAATATTTTATCTTTTCTGCTGTTCTGACTGCAGATTCATGATGTCATGAATTAATATGTAATAAATCCTCAGAGTGACGCTTTTCTGGAATACTTTTAAAAAGAGAAAAATTTAAAACCCAAAATAATAACAAATAACTGATAATTGATTAATTAAATAGTGTAGAAGAACAAGTGGTGATCACCACTATTTAATTGATCAACTTTATAGGTTTTTGTGTGTTTTATGGGAGTGAGTTCGTGTTTATTTACTGATTGATTGATTGATCAGCTGTTGTCACGGTTCTCTGAGCAGCAGCAGCAGGAGGTTTGTTTCCATAACGTGATGAGATGATGATGATGATGATGATGATGATGACCCCCCTCCTCTCCTCTCCTCCTCCCCCCTCCTCTCTGTACCGGAGCTTCTCTCCGGTTGAACCGGATCATTCGGAGGCTCCGTTTCTGGATGAATCTTCATCCTCCGTCGTGATGCAGCTCGACACCTTCAACACCTCCTCCTCCTCTTCCTCCTCCGGTGCTCCTCTCCCGGTGTCCCTGGACGACGGCTCCTTCTTCCTCCCGGTGAACGGCTCCGGTAACGGCTCGGAGGCGGGCGGCGGGGCTCCGTCGGCGGGCAGCGCGGCTCTGATCTCGTCCATCTACTCGGTGGTGTGCCTGGTGGGTCTGGGCGGGAACTCCATGGTGATCTACGTGATCTTCCGGTACGCCAAGATGAAGACGGCCACCAACCTGTACCTGCTGAACCTGGCGGTGGCGGACGAGCTGCTGATGCTCAGCGTCCCGTTCGTCGTCACCGCCGCGCTGCTCCGCCGGTGGCCGTTCGGCGCCGCGCTGTGCCGCGTCGTGCTCAGCGTGGACGCCATCAACATGTTCACGAGCATCTACTGCCTCACGGTGCTCAGCGTGGACCGCTACATCGCCGTGGTGCACCCGCTGCGCGCCTCCCGGTACCGGCGGCCCACCGTGGCCAAGCTGGTGAACGCGTGCGTGTGGCTGTTCTCGCTGCTCGTCATCCTCCCCGTCATCCTCTTCTCCTCCACCGCCCCCAACTCCGACGGCTCGGTGGCCTGCAACATGCAGATGCCGGAACCGGAGCGGCGCTGGATGGCGGCGTTCGCGGTCTACGCCTTCCTCATGGGCTTCCTGCTGCCCGTGCTCGCCATCTGCCTGTGTTACGCGCTCATACTTAGCCAGCTGCGCGCCGTGGCGCTGCGGGCCGGCTGGCAGCAGCGGCGGCGCTCGGAGCGGAAGATCACGGTGATGGTGACGGTGGTGGTGTCGGTGTTCGTGCTCTGCTGGATGCCCTTCCACGTGGTGCAGCTCGTGGGCGTGTTCCTGCAGAGACACGACCCCACGCTGAGCCAGCTGGCCGTGGTGCTCGGGTACGCCAACAGCTGCGCGAACCCGCTGCTCTACGGCTTCCTGTCCGACAACTTCCGGCGCTCCTTCCAGAGGATCCTGTGTCTGCGCTGGATGGACGGACCCGAGGAACCGCTGGACTACTACAGCACGGCCCTGAAGAGCCGCAGACTCAGCCTGGACCCGGACCCGGACCAGGACCCGGATCAGAACCAGGTCCAGCAGCTCCAGGAGGTAGACTGATCCCAGCAGAGGTTCTAAAGCAGGAACCTTCAGACCCTCAGGTTGCTTTTTAGCCCTCGTGTTGACCCGTTTTAAAGTCTGAAAATGTGTGTGGGGGGGCGGGAATTTTATGTCCACATTTTCAACATTTTTGGGAAATTTTTGAACGTTTTTTTGGTGTAAAAGAAGAAATGTCTAAAAAAAAAAAAAGTTCAAGAACATTCACCAAAGAAATCACAAAATATTTTGTGAATGTTCTTAAAGAAAATATTAGAAGTTTTACTGATATGTATGTAATCATTTTAGAAAATTTTTACTCATTTTTTGAAAATATTTGCATGAAATTTGCTGCCAAATTTGTTTGTTTTTTTTGGTTTTTTTAACAAAACTTTTAAGGGAAACTTTTAAGGAATTATTGGATTTTCTTGCTGATTTTTTTTTTGCAAATTTTCAGAAATTTGCAAAATTGTTGAAAATTTTTTGGTTGGAAAAAAAGAAATGTTAAAAAAAAATGTTTAACAACATTCACAAAAAAATCAACCAAAATCAAGAAAAATTCGATGATTTTTATGTGAATGTTCTTCAAGAAAATATCAGAAGTTTTACTGATATATATGGAATCACTTTAGATATTTTTAGGATTTTTTTGGGAAGATTTTTACTCATTTTTTGAAAATATTTG
This sequence comes from Amphiprion clarkii, assembly GCA_027123335.1. Taxonomy (NCBI): domain Eukaryota; kingdom Metazoa; phylum Chordata; class Actinopteri; family Pomacentridae; genus Amphiprion; species Amphiprion clarkii. Next base: position 30,825,619 of record CM049584.1, on the reverse strand, counting down.
AAAGAATTTTCTTGCCAAATTTGGGGATTTTTTAAAATAAAACTTTTAAGGAATTATTGGAATTTTCTTCCTGAAGGTTTTGCAAATCGTCAGAAATTTGGGGAATTTTTTTGCTGAATTTAAAAGAAAAAAATTTCGGACAAGGAAACAGTATTTTTTGGTGCCCGTAAATGAAGACAACAGGAGGGTTAAAACAGTTCATCCTGGATCAATACCTGAAGTGTTCTGACTCACCTGTGACCTCACCTGAACAGCCGAAAGAGACACATGACAGCACCGAGGGCTCCTATTGGCTGAAGGTGACTCAATGATCCAAAGACCAACGATGAACCTCAGAACTTCTGGTGTCCTTAAACGCACCGCGGTTTGATTTTACTGAAACGCCTGAAGTGAACACGTGACGTTTTCCGCCATCAGCAGGTGAATGTGATGATGTCACACTGAGGCTCTGGAGCTTCTTCAGGTACAACAACAGACACACAAAGCAGCTGGAACAACAAGAACAACAATAAATACAGATTCTAAAGCAGGGGTGTCAAACATGCGGTCTGTGGGCCAAAAGCGGTCGTCCAGAGGGTCCAATCCGGCCCTCAGTGTATAAATTACAGAGAAGACATTAACTGCAGATTGTAAATTAGTAAAACTATAAATTTAAAATCATTTCTAGACCATGGCAAGTTGTTTGGATCATGAAGTAAAATACTAGATTGTTCTTTTGTCATTTTGTGTCTCATTTTTGTAAAATTGTCTCTTGTTTTTGCCTTTTTTTTGTCTGACTTTAGGCGTTTGTCTCATGTTTTTGTTGTTTTCTCGTTTTTTGTCAGTTTTTTTGCCATTTGTCCATTTTTTTGTCGCTTTGTAACTTTTTTGGCAAATTGTTTCTCTCTTTTTTGTTTGGTTTCCTGCCATTTTGTCATTTTGTGTTTCCTTTTGGATCGCTTGTGTTGTTCATCTGTTTTGTCACTTTGATTCTTGCTTTTGTCATTTATTGTCTAATTTTTGCCCTTTGTTTTTTTGTCACTTTGTAAAATTTTTGTCATTTTTTTGTCTCTTTTTTGTTTTGTTTCGTGCTGTTTGTCTCATTTTTTTGTCATTTAGTTTCTCGCTTTTGTCGTTCTGTCTCGTTTTTGTAAAATTTTGTCTTGTTTTTTTTTTGTCTAATTTGTCATTTTGATCATAAAATGAAATACTATATCATTCAGTTCCAGATACAGTAATTTTTTTTGCAGTTAAACAAAGGAAAAATGTGGAGTTGTGGTTATTTCTAGGTTAGCATGTTATGATTTTACTGGTCACTGGAGATCAAACTGAGCTGAATGTGGAACCTGAAGTACGAGTTTGACACCCCTGGTCTAAAGTGTTGCTGTTGACGTTTCTTCTTCATGTTGTTTCTGCGTGTCGCTGAGCAGCTACAGCCTCTAATCAATCAACCAATCAACCAATCAACCAATCAATCAATCAATCAATCAATCAATCAATCAATCAATCAATCAATCAATCAATCAATCAATCAATCAACCAGTGTGCAGCAGCATGAAGTGTGAATGTCGACGTCTTCAGCTTGTTTCTATGTGAATCCTCAACCGTCTAAAGTCTGTATGAACAGAAGCAGCTTTTAAACTATAAATAGGTGAAACTAAAAGTTTCTCTGAGCTGCTGCTGTTTTCTACTTTAATAAATTCTATCATAAAGTATCTTCTATTTTTATTACAGCATCATGTGGACATTAGAATACTGGAGTCTGGTTCGCTGCTGGAAAACGTGAGAATCTGTAAATAAAGAGTTTTACGATTCACTGTAAAACTAAATGAAACGTTTATTTTTTTCAGAGGAAACTGTGTTTGATGTTCTACGTTTTCTGCAGATCAATAAAGAAGTGATTTTAACTTAATGAGTGTCTCCTGTCGTGTTAAATAGAAAAGATTAGAAAAATGAGCTGCTGCAGAGATTTTATTTTGGTTGTCTCATGTCACATTTTGTGTGTTTCATGTCTTTGTTGTCATTTTGCATCTTTTTTTTGTTAATTTTGCATCTTTTTGTGGTTGTTTTGCATCAATTTCGATTATTTTGGGCCAAATTTTGGCTATTTTGCAACAAATTTTTGTCATTTCATGTCTTTGTGGTTGTTTTGCAGCATGCTATGTCTTTTTGGTGGTCAGTAACATTTAATTTTGGTCAATTTATGTCACAGTGAGGTTGCATTTGGTTGTTTTATGGTCAATAGTTTTTCAGTTTTCGCTATATTTTGGTAATTTTCCATTATTTTGTGGTTGTTTTGTATAATTTCTGGTTCATTTTGCATCTTTCTGTGGTCATTTGTATTTAATTTAGATTATTTTGCGTCACATTTTGGTAATTTCACTTCTATCAGGTCATTTTGCAGCAAATGTTAGTCATTTTATGTCTTTTTGTATTTGCATAAGATTTTGGATGTTTCTTGACACATTTTTATTATTTTATGTCTTTTTGTGGTCATTTTGCATCAAAGTTTGGTCATTTTTCACCTTTTTGTGCTTGTTTTGCATCACTTTTCGTTCATTTTGCATTTTTTTGTGGTCATCTGCATTTAATTTAGGTTATTTTGCATAACGCTTTGGTAATTTTACTTGTCTGTGGGGTTGTTTTGCAACAAATTTTTGTCTTTATGTCTTTTTGTGGTCATTTTACAGCACGTCTTTTTGGTGGTCAATAACGTTTCATTTTGGTCATTTTCCATCTTTTTGGGGTTTGTTTTGGTTCACTTTTTGTTGTCTTCTTAAAGAGTTAAGTAGAGGAATTTAAAATCTGCTGCAGCAGTCCTTAAATCACAGACCTTCAATGTAGTTTAAGATGTGTGTTATTCAGTGTGTCTGACAGAGTTTAGACTGTTCCTGATTTTATAAATTCCTCTCGTTCTACTTGTGTGGCAGAAAGAAGCTGAAATAATCCGACTGCGCCGATGTTTTAGACAATATAAGACTTCAGGACTGAAATTACAGCGAGAGGAAGAAGGAGCCTGTCTGTTCCCAGAATGCACTGCACCTTCATGTCTTTATATCAATACAGACAGCATCTTTCTGAGTTTCCATGGTTACAGAGCTGATCCAATCAGACTGAGCGCTGGGCTCACAGGGAACTGTTGTGAATCTGATGATGAAGATGGAAACGATGAAGTGCTCCGTAATCTGCAGCGACCTGAATCAGTCACTGGGATCAATAAAGTTGATGAGAAAAGCTTTTCTCTGGATTAAGGCTCCATCTCATCATCTGCTGTCGGCTCGCTGAAGGTCACAACTCATGATGTCAGCAGCGTTTCACAACACTCCTAGTGTCACAAACACTTCAGCTATAATCAATAATGTCCACACAATAATATTCAATAATCAATAATGTCCTCACAATGAACATGAGAGACAGACAACATTAATCAATGTGTGAGAAATTGATAAGGTTCTGAATCCATGTGACTCTAAAAACTCAACAGCTTGACAAACTCCAAGATTAAACTCTCCACAAGGATCCAAAATAAGTTGGACTTCTACATGAGAGCTTTAATTATTCTTCATCTACTTCCTGAAAAGTTTGGTAAATAAAAAAGACAAAAACTAATATTTTCAGCTGAACTAAAGACAGACTTTGTGATTTTTCTGCTCACATGTTGTGTTGTTGTAAACTCACTCTTTCAAATAAATTCTCGTCTAACCCTCTGGAAACCAGCGTTTGTCCTGTTTTTGTGTTGCTCCTCACCTACTTCAGACAGCCGGGACAAAACAACGTTTTGTGGACTAAAGGCTAAACTATGACGTTTTTTGAGCGACACGCTATACTATAGGCTTTTTAAATTGACATATTACTATGACGTTTTTTTACGGGTTTTTTTTCTTTTTTTAAAGCAACATATTATAAGAATTTGAACAGTTTTAAAAGTGACTACACTTTTACTTGTGCAATTAAATTATTATTCTATGGCATTTTTTAGATGACAGATGTTTTCTTGAATTACATACTATTTTGACAATATACTGCACTATGACATTTTTTGAACCACATATCATACATGACAATTTTAGGCAACATCCTATCATTTTGCGCTTTTTGAACCACATAATAATCTATGTTTTGTTTTTTTTTTCTTGCCAACATGCTGTACTATGAACTACAGGCCATACTATGTTATTCTTGAGTAAAGTATACTATACTTTGACATTTTCTGAACTACATCCTATACTATGGCATTATACACAGAGTGCTTTGGTTACATGTTGATTTATAATCTAGACTTTTTTCTGTTTTGTTTTTTGACGGGATTACCACAGACCTGACCATGAACACCGTCGACACCCACCTCAGGGAGACGCTGCTTAAGATCTCAAGGCTGCTTGGTCGTGGTCTTTCTGGTCCTGCTCCAGAACGCCTTCATCAACTACGTCTTCTTTTGAAGAGGCCCTCAGATGCTGTAATCTCTGACCTTCAGGAGGAACTGCTACTTTCACTCTGTAACGAGACGGCGGTTATTTTAAAGACCCAGCTCCTGGCGGCTTTGACTGAAAGTTTAACATCCATCAAAATGGAACTACAGACAGTTAATCTGAGCTGTCGATCAGTATTTCAAACATCAAGTCCGACCCGGCTGCCCTAAAGCACACTGTAGATGAAACAGAAACTTCACTCTCCACATCACCGACGACATCGTCACACTCCAAAGCAGAGCACCTGTCTACTCAACTTTTAAAAGTGGACTATAAATGTGAAGAATGTGAGCAGCAGCCGCAGCCTGTGAGCAGCGGAACAGATGTGATCAGAAAGAAGTCATTTTCTTTTTTCTTTTCTTTCTGGTTGACTTGATGCTGTCAGATGCAGATGTTGGAGCTGATTCTGATCTTTCAGGATAAAAAGCTGCTTTTCCTTCACAGACTTTTCAGGAAATTATTCTCTACATTTAGCTGCTAATCAGGACTGGTCAGCTAGCTCGGTTAGCATTGCTAATTCACATTAAAGCTAATATTCACTGGATGCTAACTCTCTTCTCTGGTCAACACACACAAATAAACTCCACCAACTCCTGGGGTTCACTGCTCACATTATATCTGACTCTGAAGTTGAACATAAAGTTCATTAAAACCAGCACTGATCAGTAAATTATCATTTATTACCAACCAGCTGTCGGAGTCCTTCAGTGTCTGTTGGTCCAATCAGCCGAAGGACTGAATTACTGAACTGAAAACTGATTAAAACAAGTCAACGGACAGTAAAACTGTCTGTGGAAAATGTTCTGCTGCTCCACCGATAAATACCAACAAACTAAAACAAACTTGGTGGAAGTGTTGCTTTTAGTGATTTTTTTAATAAATGGCAAATATGAGGCTTTTATTTTTCTGGAAGTAAAAGGAAACGTTGCTTCTCTACAACAGTGTATGGTCAGATAACTGTGGAGCTCATGCTAATGCTAATGATACATTAGAATAAAATAGAATAAACTTTATTGTCCATCTAAGGCAGTAAAATGGTCTTTAGCCTCAACCAGGAAAACAAACATTTCCAGAAGATTAAAAAATAGGACAAAATACAAGATTCTATTGTGTTCCATTCATATCCTGCTGTGTTCACTCTCAGATTTAACATTCCTGCAGTTGGAATGAAAGAACCTTGTAGATCTTTTCCTCACCGTTTGTGTCTTTTCCTTCCAGCCTTGGTCTGGATCATTGGGAACATCTGGTCTGATGGACTGAGAGCTCCAGAGAACATGAACATCCAGCTGTGGTTGTCTGAAGAGTCTTTTCTCCTTCATCACTGTGAGGAAAAGCAGCACAGATGTCCTCTTCATCCTTCCAGTAATAACAATAATGCTGCAGATTCAGCTCCTCTCTTCAGAATACAACTTGTCTTGTTACTGTTCAGTTTTTACACTTCACTGTCAGCAACACATTATTTCATCCATTTATGACTTGTGTTTACACATCTTTACAGTTCAGAATTGTTAAATAATGTAGTTTTTAAATGTGTAATAAAGGTAATAATGAAGCTCCTGCTCTGAATGTGTTGATGTTTTAATGCTGCATATCTGCTATAAATAACAGGGACTTTTTAGATTGTATTTCTGCTCCAACAGCAGAGATGAAGTTAAAGGTGATAAATGGAACCTGTGAATACTAAGAACAGAGAATAATAAACTACTGAAAGAGTTGGTCTGACCTTCTGTAAGTGAAAGCTAAACAGGAAGTGGTTCACTGAGGATGTCGTTCATTCAGTCTCCGTCTTCACAACCAGATGAGGTTTTCCTTCTGCTGGCTTCACTCAGAAGATCCTCACAGTGAACATGAGACACCTGAGATGAAGACAGACGTCACAGTATCAGCATCAACAGCACAGGTTCATTTTAAAGTATCCCTGGAAAGATTTCCTATTTCATATAGTTTTCCAAGCACTGAAAGACAGAAAGGCCTGTAGTCGCTTTAGCTTTAGAGGAGAGGATTTTATTATCCAGCCTATCTGTGCTGTAATTTAAATGGAATAACTGTAGTGTTCATCTTTACTTTGATCATGTTCTGGGAGGTTATTTTTCCAATCTACACTGCAGGAATAAGTACTACAACATGTGAATCAGTCACTAAACAACGTTAATGACTAGAGAGCAGATTTACTGTTTTCTCCAGTTTAACTTCAGAGACTCAGCAGATATTCAGGACTACTGACAACACAGAACCTTAACCTCACTGTTTTAATCACATTTAGGTTTTCTAACCATTAAGTTAATGTGAACCAGCGTCTCCACTGACAGCTTTATTAACTAAATGCACCACATTACAGCAACACAACACACTTCAGCTGTTTACATGAAACTCAACACAAACATCGCTAGCTTAATGCTACGTTAGCTTAATGCTACGTTAGCTTTAATCAGGCTACAACTGAGCAGCTAGCTCGGTTAGCATCGCTAACATTAAAGCTAATATTTACCGGATGCTAACTTTCTTCTCTGGTCAACACACACTGAAACAAACTCCACCAACATCTGGAGTGCATGGCACACATTACATCTGACACTAAAGCTGCATATAAAGCGCAGTAAAAGCGGCACCGATACGAAAACAAACATTAACTTACCGAACTATCGGAGTCCTTTCAGTGTCTGCTGGTAGAATCAGCTGAAGGTAGAAAACTGGTTAAAACAAGGCAACGGGCAGGAAAACTGTCTGTGGAAAAGGTTCTGCTGCTCCACCGATAAATAAACCAACAGTTATTATATCAGAATTAATCCAAACGAGGAGAGCAGAGTCTCTGCTGCCTCCTCCATAGGACCTGTCAATCATTCCAGACCAGGCTGTCAAACAAGTAGTCCCGCCCCCTGGCTTCTCAAAACTTTAACGCTCCATAAAATAATCAATATTGATTTATTTTAAGATCAGCCCCCTGAGCTCTCATTTTGACCATGAAAACTAAGAACAACAACAAAAAATTATATCCAGTCCATGCACCGAACTCTGTTTAGCTCCACACTTGCTGATGACCACTTCCGGTCTCAGAAAATGAAAAAACGGAGCTTTTTTTGTTTCTGTCTCTTACTGATTTTACTTTTTTGTTATTCTAAATATAAAATGAAAATCAAAGCATTTTCAAAATTTCGTATATCCCTTTTTGATCATGAAAAGGAAAAGCGCCTTGTATTTATTATGTATTAGTTTTCATTCATTTTAGGTTGTCTTGCATCACATTTGGTCTTTTAACATCCATTTTGGGCTTGTTTTGTTTCATATTTTAGTATTTTAGACAATTTCCATATTTATGTAGTTGTTTTGCTTCACATATAGGTCGCTATCGGAATATTTGTGGCTGTTTGTGTGTTTAATTTTGTTTGTTTTTGACATTTGGTGTCACATTTGTGTCAATTTTCATCTTTTTGTATTTGTTTAGTGTCACATTTTGTTAATTTTACACTTTTTGCAGTTGTTTTACATCACATTTTGAATCGTTTTACATCTTTTTGTGGTTTTTCTACCTCACATTTTGGTTGATTTACATATTTTTGTGGTTTAAATGTAATTTGGTTTGTTTTGGATCACATTTTCATCATTTTTGTCATTTTGTGGTTGTTTAGATTTCCATTTGGATAATTTTATGTGTCTTTGTGGTTGTTTTGTGTCATATTTTTGGATATTTTGCATGTTCCTGTGGTCATTAACGTTTAGTTTTGCATCAAATTTTGATCATTTATGTCTTTTCATGATTGTTTTGTGTCACATTATGGTCATTTTTACATGTTTTTGTGTTCATTTTCATTTAGATTTCATTCATTTTACATACTTCTGTGGTTGTCTGCATTTAAACGGAGTCGTTTTGCATCACAGACCTGATCTGCACCAGTTTCTGTCCCTCTGAATGAATCTCCAGCATGATGAAGTCTTCGTCCTCACAGATTCCCATCTCCTCTGGTTCTGTTGGATCTGCCGCCATCTGGTGGTGAGAACAGACACTCACAGCTGAGCTGCCAGGTGGATTGTGGGTAAAGTAGTTCCCTGATGACCTGCTGAACACAGACAGACTGGGATTAGAGAAAGCTTCATCTGAGCTGCTGCCAGGAGAGGAAACAGCTTCTAATCAATCACAGATCAAATGTATTAATCAATGTATTGATTGATCTGATGGGACAAACACATGTTTTTGTCACAGAATATTAGTTTGAAATTTTCTAATAAGTGTTATAAAAACTGCAGGTTCATCACTGCTAAAAGTATAACATTTACAAATGCTTGCTTTTTTTAATTGGACAAAGTTGTGAGGACATTTTCTGTGTTTTTTAAAGGATGTATTTAATATTCACAGCTCTTACGCTGCAGATTTACCCTTAAATAACAGAAAATCTCCTATTTTCACCATAGATACACCATTAAATTATAGTAAAGGCTATTTTTTAAATCATAGATTTACCATGAGACAACAGAAATATTATTTTATTTATTCATGTAAAGAAAATATCACATTCAGAATATAATGGAGTATATATTTATAATATATATATGGCTCTAGTTACATTTTCCACTATGGATTCTGGTTCTTTGAGCGAATTTTTCATATTTTAAGCAGAAAAAAATGGACTGCTGGTGTCAGAGGTCACATGATGCTCCTGCTGCCTCAACATTGGCTGTTTGACCTGCAGGTGAACTCACTCACCTGTCGTCTGCAGCTCATGACTGACAGCAGAGGAAGCTGGGAGATATTTACCGCTGTGTGTGTGTGTGTGTGTGTGTGTGTGTGTGTGTGTGTGTGTGTGTGCTGCGCTATTGTGTGTGTTGCAGCCTGTTATTAAAGTCATGTTTGATAGCTTTGTTTCTCCACTGAACTCCTCAACTCAGTTTTGTCGGTTCACCACACCCTCACACACACACACACACACACACACACACACACACACACACACACACACACACACACACACACACACACACACACACACACATACTGAGAAACACACGCCCACACAGTCCGGTTTCATCATTTCAGGAGACATTACATTGACTTACAGTCATTCCCTAAAGGCCTAACCTAAATATAACCTTAATTTAACCTTACCTGAACATTACCTAAAGAGAGGAGCATGAAGTCCAGGTCCAGGTTCACTCACTAACAATCTGTCAATAAATAAAGCCAGTGTTCAGGTGACCTGTCATCCTGGAGTCTGTCAGTCTAAAAGGAGGTTGTGGACAGGTGAGTAAGTTGGGGACAGGTAAAGAGCTTATGGACAGGAGAGGGTCATGGACAGGTGAAGAGGTGGACAGGTGAGGTGAACATGGACAGGTGAAGAGGTCATGGACAGGTGAAGAGGTGGACAGGTGAGGAGGTTGAGGACAGGTGAGGAGGTCGTGGACAATTGAGAAGATTGGACAGGTGAGTATGTTGAGGACAGGTGTGGAGGTTGTGGACAGCTGAAAAGGTTGTTCATAGGTGAGAAGGTCGTGCACAGGTGAGGTCATGGACAGGTGAGGAGGTCATGGACAGGTGAGGAGGTTGTGGACAATTGAAAAGAATGGACAGGTGAGCATGTTGAGGACAGGTGAGAAGGTCATGGACAGGTGAGGTTGTGGACAGGTGAGGAGGTCGTGGACAGGTGAGGTCGTAGACAGGTGATAAGACTACGGACAGGTGAGGTTGTGGACAGGTGAGGAGGTCGTGGACAGGTGAGGTCGTAGACAGGTGAGGTCATGGACAGGTGAGGTTGTGGACAGGTGAGGTCGTGGACAGGTGAGGAGGTCGTAGACAGGTGATAAGACTACGGACAGGTGAGGTTGTGGACAATTGAAAAGAATGGACAGGTGAGCATGTTGAGGACAGGTGAGAAGGTCATGGACAGGTGAGGTTGTGGACAAGTGAGGAGGTTGTGGACAGGTGAGGTCGTAGACTGGTGATAAGGCTATGGACAGGTGAGGTTGTGGACAGGTGAGGTCATGGACAGGTGAGGAGGTCGTGGACAGGTGAGGAGGTCATGGACAGGTGAGGTTGTGGACAGGTGAGGAGGTCGTGGACAGGTTCCAGGTGAGTCAGTCTGAGCAGGAACAGGATAATTACCACTGAGGAGCTTTTAGCGTGACGGCTTCAGGATTTATAGTTCAGTGAGTCACACCGAAACCCTGAAACCTCCTCAACAGGATCTGATCCTGAAACCACCTCAGTGACGCTAAAAACTACATTTCAGATGTTAAAACTGTCCTGTTGTTCCACGTCCAAGTTGTCCAAACAGTCCAAATGGTCCAAATGGTCCAGAACTTTGGAGAAGTTCTCCAGGTCGAAGGATTACCCAGAATCCTGTGGTTTTAGTTTAGGTCTTTCTGTTCCAACACCTCCATCACAGGTCTATCTGGAACCAGAACTCTGTAAGGAACCTCTTAGTCCAGGTCCAGAAGACCCAAAGATCAAAAACAAGAGTCTTGATCCAGACTACTTGGTCCAGTTCGCAGTCTGAGGTTCAGCAGGTCCAGAATTCTCCACCAGGGTTCTGATTCCAGGTTTAAATGAGACTGTTAGTTTTAAACAGGATCAGATTGGTTTGGATTTAAGTTTAGTTTTTAATCACATTTGATATTTGAACAGGTTTAGTTTAGTTGGTTTAGTCTTTTTTTGAAGAAGAAATATTTTTGTGTAGTTTTTAAGCAGATTCACTTGAAAAATAAGCTTTTAAGCAATAAGTTTGTTTGTTTTTGAACAGGTTTAGTTTTTAATCATGTAGGTTAGTTTTGGTTTCATTCTGTTTATTTCTAGAGATTCTTTTTGTGTGTAGTTTTTAAACAAATTCAGTTTTTAATAAAGTTTTTAAACAATAAATTTGGACAGATTCAGTTTTTTTAAAAGGGTTAGCTTAGTTTAGTTTTTAAACTTGTAAGTTAGTTTTGATCATTGGCTTGGTTCTAAAGCAAGTTCAGTTATGTTTATTTTTTAAATAAATTAATATGCAGTCATGGAAAAATGATTAGGCCACCCTTGTTTTGTTGTTCATTGTGTTCATTTTAATGCCTGGTACAACTAAAGGTACATTTGTTTGGACAAATATAATGATAAAAACAAAAATAGCTCATTAGAGTTTCATTTTATCAGTCATTTTCTATGATTTTCTTCCATCAACATCATGACATTGTTCTGCTGAAAACAGCATTCAGGATTCCATGTTTCCTTTTCTGCCTGTTTTAGTCTCATGATCCACACAGGAGTTACAACTTGATTGCATAATAACCATAATATAACCATTAATTAACCATTATATAACCGTTTTTTTTTAAATGACAAAAGTGGTCTAATATTTTTTCCATGACTGTATTTTGTTGTGTAGTTTCTAAACAGATTCACTTTTTAAAGTTTTCAAACATTAACTTTTGATTATTTTAACAGGTTCATTTAAGTTCTAGTTTTTAACAGATTTAGTTCATCAGAAGGTTTTGTTTTAGCTTTAAAACAGGTTAATTTATTATTTTTTTCATTCTTAATAAGTTTAGATTAATTTTTAAACACAATCCCTGTTAGCTCTGGTTTCGTTTTAAACAGGTTTGGTTTTTAAACATGTTGGTTAGTTTTGGTTTCATTGGTTTAGTTTTAAAATAGGTTCAGTTTTGTTCATTATTTGATGAAATTTATATTTTTTTTCTGTAGTTTTTAAACAGATTCACCTTTTGAAGTTTAGGTTATTTTAGCAGGTCCATTTTATTTTTAGTTTTTAACAGGTTTAGTGGTTCATTTAGTTTGTAGTTTTTGAACAGGTTTAGTTTTTATTTTAAATGGTTGCTTCAGTTTAACTTTTAACAAATTCAGTTTGGTTTTTGAGCAGATTTGATTTTTGTTTCGGTCTTAAAGTTGGATTAATTTTCAAACACGATCACTGCAGTTTAGTTTTGAAATGGGTCCAGTTTAGTTTCATTTTTAAAAACATTTGATTTTGTTCAGTTTTCAAGGTTTGGTTTAGTTAATGTTTGATCTGGTTTAGTTTGGCTTCATTTTCAAACACATTTCGTTTAACGGGAAGTTTTTGCATCTTTCAAACAGGTTCAATTTAGTTTCATTTTTAATCTGGTTCATTTTGTTCTCGAGGCGCTTCAGTGTTTTTATAATTTCTCTGTTTATAAAATGATCAAACATCTTGTTTTCTTTCTTTCTTCTCACGGCGATCAGATCAATAACTGTTCTTTTGGGAACCTCCGTGAACACATGAAGCCGTTTGAAGTCGCTCCTCCTCCTCCTCTTTTGTCTCGTCTCGGTGTTTTGGTGTAAGTGTCCTTTAATCCGGCGGCTCATCCAGTTAATCCAGTCGGATAATCGGTTGTTCTGCTCTTTAACAGCTTTAAACCGCCGGACTGGAACCAGTCAACCGGAAGGAACGACACCAGAGCCATTAACAGACAGAAAACTGCTCTGAAACCAACAACTTTCATCATTAGTAGAATAAATTAAAGAATTTCAGAGCTCAGGCATCAAAAAATGTGAAAAAAATATCCAACAAAATTCCAACAGAACACAACTTAAGTACCATAAAATGCAGAAAAGTTGAGGAAATGTGTTCAAATTAAAGAATTTTAGGGTTCAGGTGTCAAAAAATGTGAAAAACGTCCAATGAAATGAAGAAAAAATGCCGAAAAGTTGAGAAATTGTGTTCAAATTAAAGAATTTTGGTGCTTAGGCATCAAAAAATGTGAAGAATGTTCAACGAAAATCCCAAAAAAATGCCGAAAAGTTGAGAAATTGTGTTCAAATTAAAGAAGTTTGGTTTTCAGGCGTCCAAAAATGTGAAAAACGACCAAAGAAATTAAGAAAAAATGCATAAATGTTGAGGAAACGTGTTCAAATGTAAGAGTTAATAATGTGGAAATACTTATTAATGCACTTTTAAAAAATCAAACAATGATCACATTACTGGCGATATTTCACTGTTTGATCAAAAAATTAGCTGTAAATTTATGTCTTGTTTTCAAACATTGGATCCATTGAATCCTCCAATTACTGATTTTTCCAAAGAATTCAGACGTTGAGTGTTATTCTGAAATACATCCAGGTTTTCAGGGATTATTTCACAGTTTAAATGGTTTCAGTGGTGAAAACCTTTAAATATTCCTTAGTTTTAATGGAAATTCTGCTTTTAGATCCTTTGTGTTGTTTGTTTTTTGTTCCATTTCTGTGTATTTTCAGATTTTCCAACTACTTCAATTCCAAATAAATGTGCTTTAAAGTCATAAATACCCTCAGAATCTCAGTTATTCTGTGTCTTTAGGTGATTTTCTGCAACTGTGAGCTGAGAAAGTCCCTTAAATTCTGGCTTTTTTAATCACCAGTCTTGTATTTAAGGCTTACAGGTGGAATCTGTTGTGGTTTTAAATGTTGTTGAATGTTAATGTTCGTTAAATCATTGTGTTTTTTTAATGGAATTTGGTTTAATCGGTAAAATTGACCAAATACACTTAAAGGTTAATACATTTTTCCTGCTCATGGATCCTTTCATTTGCATTTTCACTTTATTTTCCAATAAATGTGATTAAATGTCACAAATCTCCTCCAAATGTCCTTTAAGTCACATTTAACAACCAAAATCTGGTCAGTTGCTGAGATTGTTGTTATTATTCTGTGCATTTTTATCTCCTCTAATTACTTTAAAATCCTAATAATTACAGAAAAAATTTGCCTGAATGTGATTAAACATCATAAATGTAGTTTTATTTGTTTCTGGGTGGATTTTTAAGCTGAAACATGAAAGAATCCTAAAATCCTGCCTTTTTTAACAGGAGTTTTGTATGAAGGACTGATAGAAGAATTTATAAAAAACTGTTCATTTCAGCTCCACTGACCACTTTAATTTTACATAAATGTCATTTAAAGCCAAATATATTCTCAGAATGTGCTTTGATTTGTCTTCCTGGGACTGTGAGATGAAAAATTGCTGAAAAAGGTGCATTTTTTATGGGAATCACATGAAAAAAACCCATAAATCTGCTAATTTCAGCTCCTTTGACCATTTTAAGTACAAATAAATGTGATTTAAAGCCAAAAATAATCTCTGGATGTGCTTTAATTTGTTTTTCTGGAGCTTTGAGCTGAAACATTGATGGAAATATTTAGATTTTAACGCTCTGCAGGCGGAGTGTGAATAAAGAATAAAACATCTGTTCAATGTGGTTTTTAATGCACTAAATGTAACAAATATAATAAAAACTCATTTGTTTTTCTCCTTTAAACGTTAAATTCTCAGTGATCTGTGGAGATTAAACTCCTCCTAATCGATCAGTTCCAGCTCTGATCAGCTGGGATCGATCAGGTGGAGGGTCGGACTCCACCTGGGTGGAGGAGCGGCCTGAAGGAGTGACGGAGGTCCGGAGGGTTGGACCTGCCGGGGGGAGGAGGACCAGCAGCCGCAGGTCACCGCCGCCTCCTCCTCCTCTCCGGCACTCTCCGCTCGGCTCGGCTCGGCTCGGCTCGGCGCCTCCACCCGACCAGGACGCACAGGACCGGGACAGGACCGGGACAGGACCGGGAGACCAGGAGACCCGGAGCGGGACCTGCAGGATCCGCGTTCCGGCCGCGGACTCCCGCCATGCTGGGGACGGTGAAGATGGAAGGACACGAAGCTCCGGACTGGAGCGGATACTACAGCGAGGAGGTCGGTGTCTGCAGCCGCCTCACCGGGGCAGGGACCGGGGCAGGGACCGGGGCAGGGACCGGGGCAGGGGCAGAGACCGGGGCAGGGACCGGGGCAGGGGCAGAGACCGGGGCAGGGACAGGGGCAGGGACCGGGGCAGAGACCGGGGCAGAGACCGGGGCAGGGACCGGGGCAGGGATCCGGTCCGGAACACACTAAAAACTATTTTTCTAATCAATTCTAATAAAGTTCAGATCGGGCTGAGATTTTAATAAAGGTTTAAAGTTTCAGAGTTAAAAGTTTTGTTAGAATAAATGAATTTATAGAGAAAAATATGAAGGTTTAAGGAGCTGAAATACCCACAAAAAAGACAAAGTGACTATGTTTATTATAACCAATAAGTTTAATAATAAAAATGGATTTTAGTTCGTTATTTAACGAGATTCTGTGTGAAAATGTTCTAAAATAAAATAAAACGGGATTCATCAGGTTTAGTGTTCAAACTGCGGAGTTATTTAAAGCCGGATTTTCTGTCAAACTGAGAGAAAATAAAATAAAAACAGTATAAAGTAATAAAAGTCTTTATTTTTCATTCTTCTGGTGCCGTTTTTCATTCGAATCGCGTCTTTCTTTCCTGTAAAACCCGCTAAGATCAAGCGTTCATGTTGATTTAAAATAAAACTAACGGATTCATTCTGACACTATAATGTTGTTTTGTTAATATTATTTTTATTATGATAAAATAAAAATCAGGTGGATTTAAATTGTCTTTTATTAACTTATTAAAACTGAAAAAACGGCTGAAATCACGTTAATTCCTCATAAAATCCGTTAATTCAAACGTTTTCTTTATTAAATCTGACCCCGTTGCTGATAAAAATCAGACTATTTTAACGTTTATTTGTTTGAATGAATGTTTGAGGAGAAAAACGGGCGACGAGCTGCAGGTCTGATGGGAGTTCAGTTCATTAAAATGAATAAGTCTGTCAAACGAAAATATAGAAATATTTCAGAGATTAAAGCTGATTTTTAACATTAAGGTTCAGAAGAAAACGAAAGAAAAAAGCAGAATAAAGCAAAAGAAGCAAAAAATTGATCTTTCTTATTAGAAAGAAGGATTCTACTGATATTAATAATGTTTATTGATTTGTATAAATTGGGTTTTAAGAGGCGAATTTAAGCCTTAATGTTGAATTATTATAATTATTTATAATAAACCAGAAGCTGTTGTTACATTTAAGCTTGAACAGGCTGATTTTATGCTCATCCTTTTTATTAACAATAATAATAATAATAATAATAATAATAATAATAATAATAATAATAATAATAATACACCCGCTGACTCTATGTTGTATTAATCTCTATAAAGTTCTGTTTAATTTGATATTTTTCCTCTTTCAGGTCACAAACTGAAGCTAAATTTAAATTACTGATGTTTTAAAATGATCTGTTGGTTTCACAGCCTGAATGTTCACCCGTCAGGTTGATTTAAAAACGAGGATATTTCACTTTTCTTAACCTTAAATTAATAAGATATAATTATTGTAGAAATATGATTAAAATAAAAGCCTAGTTTTGGTTTCGTTCTGTTGATTTTGTTGCTTATTTCCTCGGCAGCAGCTGATTTAAAGCAGCGGCTTCACCAGGAGGAGAGCAGTCATTCAGAAATATTTACAACTCTTTTATTATTATTGCATGGAATAAATAACATGCATGTAGGTGCTGAAAATGTAGCTCATAAAGGTCAAATTAATTCATTAAAATGTGTTTTTGTCACGTATTCAGATTAAAAACTGTTTTTTTCCTGCTGCTCTGATATGAAATCATTTAATTTGTGGAAGAAAAATGTTTTAAAATGTTCTCACAGCTGTAATAGAAACACCAGATGTTTATATTAATAATAAAACAACATCAGCTCTCAGAAATTCCACTGATTTGTTTCTCAGAAGCTGCGTTTATGTGAAGCAGTGAATCAGTTTTTATTATTAAGATGCTGTTTTTCATGTAAACTGCCAGCAGGGGGCGCTGCAGGGGTCAATATAGTCAATATCTGATCAATAACTGACTGATCAGGTACTGATCAGGTATTCAACTGAGGAGCCGTTTGTGGTGTTTTTAAGTCTTTGATGTTTCTTTGCTTTGATCCGGTTCTACTGGTTCTGACTGCTTCTAATCTCGATTTAACAGTTCTAGATGTTCCAGCACCTCTTAGATCAGATCAGACCAAGTAAATCTGGTTCTGGTTGACCGAGCTGCAATCTGTAACCGGTTCTAACTGGTTGTGTGATCTGATCAAACGACTTCCTTTCTGTTTAAACTGGTTCTGAGCACTGATCTCCAGCCATGTCAGACCTGTAAACCTGGTTCTGGTCTCATCTAAAAGGTTCTGCTTCCTCTCTGACTGGTTTTGATCCATCTGACTGATTGTGTTCCTGAAGCTAACTGGTTCTAGCCGGTTCTGGTCTCTCTGCAGATGTTTTCTCTAATGGCCTGCATCTGGGATAGCTTGAGGTCTAGCTGGTTCTGACTGGTTCTGGTTCTAATCAGTTCTTGTCTAACTGGTTCTGATCTCTTGCTAGGTGTACTTCCCAAAGGGCGAGTGGTGTGATGGGTTCAGGGTGTGGTTCTAACTTGTTCTGGTCTCTCTGCAGGTGCACTCCTTAATGGTTGGCAGCAGAATGGGTTCTGGTTGTGGTTCCAGTCCTAACTGGTTCTGGTCTCTCCTCAGGTGTACTCTCCAATGACGGGCAGTGGAATGGGTTCTGGTCTCGGGATGGGATCCATGTCTGGTTACATGTCTAGCAGCGGGACCACATCAGGTTCTTTCAACATGCCGTACAGCGGTACCGGTCTGAGTCCGGCCCCAGTCGGAGGGATGGGTGGCTCGGCACCGTCGGCCATGTCGGGTTTGGGCGGGGGCGTGGCCTCGATGGGTGGGGCCCTGAGCCCGTCCAGTATGAGCTCGGTATCGGCCCAGCAGGCCTCCATGGGCCTGAACCCATACGGGGGCATGAGTCCCACCATGAGCCCTGGCATGGCGTATGGCGGCAGCGGGCTGAACCGAGCCCGAGACAACAAGGCGTTCAGACGGAGCTACCCGCATGCCAAACCACCCTACTCCTACATCTCGCTCATCACCATGGCGATCCAACAGGCGCCCAGTAAGATGCTTACACTGAGCGAGATCTACCAATGGATCATGGACCTGTTCCCGTACTACAGGCAGAACCAGCAGCGCTGGCAGAACTCCATCCGGCACTCACTGTCCTTCAACGACTGCTTCGTGAAGGTGTCCCGCTCGCCGGACAAACCAGGGAAGGGCTCGTACTGGACCCTGCACCCGGACTCTGGGAACATGTTTGAGAACGGCTGCTACCTGCGTCGTCAGAAGAGGTTCAAGTGTGAGAAGAAGATGACGACCAAGTCAGATGGCAGGAAGGAGCAGGGGGGCGGCGGAGCGTCTCCTGCGGCGGACGCCATCAAAGCTCCGGGACTCCTGGACTCTTCCCTGCCGTCCTCCAGCCAGGCGTCCTCGCCACCAGGCCTGGACCTGCGGGGCGGCGTGGGGTCGGACCTGAAGGTGTCCGGCTCCCAGCTGCTGTCCTCGCTGTCGCTGCCCCCCCACTCCATGGCCCACGAGTCCCAGCTACACATCAAAGGTGACCCGCACTACTCCTTCAACCACCCATTCTCCATCAACAACCTCATGTCGTCCTCGGAGCAGCAGCACAAACTGGACCTGAAGGCCTACGAGGCGCTGCAGTACTCCTCCTACAACGCTGGCGGGGCGTCCGGCCTCGGAGGCAGGACCATGGAGCCGCTGGAGGCCTCCTACTACCAGGGGATGTATCCCAGACCGCTGCTCAACACCTCGTAGCTGCCGCTGCACTTCCTGCCTGGACTCTCTGCATGCAGCCGTCCTGGACTTCCTGAGTGACTGTGATGAACCGGAGACTCTGGACTGAACTCCTGCACTGTGACCAAACCGGGACGCAAACAGACACCTGAACTCTCAGCCGGTTTACGTGGTCCCAGGTCCGTGGTCTCCTTTTACACACCGAGTCACAAACAGTCTGAAGGTATGAAAACATCGACGCAGGATCCCACAGGTCACCAGGTCAGACCAGAACCGACGGCTCAGGATCCGTACGAACCTGCTGATTCATGTCCTGAACCCAACTATTGATGTCCCTGTTATGTCTTCAGTTTCCTGGATAGTTTCAATCATTCACTTTAAAGAACCCCAGAACAACTGACCTGCTGGTTCCTGGACACCTGAGAGTCCTGGTTCTGGTTCTGATCCTGGGTTTGAGGTTTAAATGGAAACTTGCGTCCTGTAACCTGTTTGATAAACATTATGTCTCTCCAAACTCCATTCAGATTCCTGCTAATTTAAGATACGCTGCATGGGGAGGAATATTTGCTTTAATCAGAGCAGCGACACCAAACGCCTTTAAAAAAATCAGACGATTTCAGACACGTTTCCCAGAAAATCAACATAAATCAGTGAATGCTGCTGGTTAAACTGCATGGTTTCAATGATTCATTGTAAAGAACATGAGAACAAATGACCTCCTGCGTCCTGATTCCACCAAACTCCATCCAGAATCCTGCTTATCTAATATCTGCTGAATGAAAACCAAAGTCCAATCAAATATCAGTCGGTTTTGACACCAATCTCAGCATAAACCGGTCAGACGTCAATTTCCTGGGTAGTTTCAATGATTCTTTTTTTTTTTGTGTATCTCTAATTTAATCTACACTACTCTTCAAAAGTTTGGGGTCAATTCCACGTTTTCCAGTAAAACTCCCACTTTTCTCCATGTGCTAACATAACTGCAGGGTTTTCTAATCATCAATGAGCCTTTCAACACCATTAGCTAACACAATGTAGCATTAGAACACAGGAGTGATGGTTGCTGGAAATGTTCCTCTGTACCTCTATGGAGATATTCCATTAAATATCAGCCGTTTCCAGCTAGAATAGTCATTTAGCACATTAACAAATTCTACACTGGATTTATCATTCATTTAATGTTATCCTCACTGGAAAAAAACTGCTTTTCTTTTAAAAAAAAATAAGGACATTTCTAAGTGACCTCAAACTTTTGAACGGTCATGTACATTTGTTTAAATCCGAGCAGCTAATATGAAACTACACCAAACTCCATTCAAATATGCGTCGATTTTAGTCACATTTCTCAGATAATCGGTGAGTGTTGCTGGTTAAAACTGCATTAAAACACCAAACAGTTCAGTTAATCACCAGTAAAACTATTAAACTGGCTGACTGGACGTATCGTGTGAACAGAGATTTGCTCTTCGTGACTCTAGAACGTGGATCTGATGTTCACATGCAGATTCAGGCTTCTGTAAATAGGAGAAGATCTGATCCTGGTCTCTGAAATCCTCATGTGAAGTTTATTTACACGACCAGTCAAAAGTTTGGACACACCTGCATTCAAAGGTTTTTATTTCATTATTTTATACACTGTAGATTAATACTGAAGACATTAAAACTATTAAAGAACACAGATGGAATTATGTTGTAAACAATAAAGTGTTGATCTTCAGTATTAATCTACAGTGTAGGAAATAATACAGATAAATAAAAAGCATTGAATGAGAAGGTGTGTAGAAACTGCTGACTGGATGTTTTAAAAACCGGATCAGACTCCGGAGATGAAATCTGCTGATCTGAAGCCGTCGGTGTTCATTTAAACCCTGAGTTCGTCCTTCAGGCAGAACCTGTTACCTTCTCATCTGATCTGACTTTAGGTTTCATTTTAATTTAATTAATCTGCAGTTTCACCAGAAATGATCTTCTTTCTGTTTTTAAAGATGCTTCAATGTTTCACCAAAAGTTCCTGTGGACCCTGGGAGGGCCGCGGGCCGCAGGTTGAACACTTTGTTTAGTTAAAGGTCCGAGGTCACCGGCGGCTCGTCGTCATGGCGACGCCGCAGACGTTTACACATTAATGTCAGGAATTAATTTTCCATCGAGGGTTTATTTCTCCCACGACCTCGCCTGCCGCCGCCCTGACCCCCAGAGGGGTCGCGACCCGCGGCCTGAGAACCCCACGCGTTAGAGGCTTTTAATTTGAAGGGTCAGTTCACCAGAAAACAGCCTCCATTTGATGTGTTCTGTTTGATGATCGATCAGTTCAGATCTCTGATGGATCAATAATTACTGATAAACAGGAAGTTCTTAATTAATTTCAGTATAAAGTAAAAGTATTTATTAGTAAAAGAAAAAAAAAGGTGCTTCCAAACACTGAATTATTACTGCAGTTTTAATCTGATCAATCACCTGACTGATTTATTTGGTCAGACAAGAAGATTCCTAATAAATTAAAGTTTAATTTAATTAAAAGAAAAAATCTCTTCTTTTTAAAAATAATGAAACAATCAGGAGTTCATTCATTCGTTCAGCTGCATGGTTTCTTTACAAAATAACGTTTAGAGTTCAATTGTAATAAACTATATTCAACCAATAAACTAAATTAAGTTCCATGAATTAAATTTTAATCTTTAATTAAAACTATTTTTAATTGCATGATATTTTTAAGCTGATTATTTAAAAAATGAAGTCATTCCAACTAGTTTTTCTACATTATTTAAAGGGACTTTCAGTGTTTTATAAACATTATTACGAACACGAGTTTTTAAGTTGTTCAAAAAAATTATGTTGCTCCAATTAGATTTTCTTTTCTTTTGGATTTTTCACATTTTTGTTCACTCTAATAAAAATACTGATTAAAATAAACCTTTAAAGTTTTTTTTAACATAATATTAATGATAATTACAGCAACTTAATATTTAAACTAATTTTTTTGCATCGATTGAATAAAAACAAAGTTCAAGTTGCAGTAAATTAATTAAATTGAGTTGATAACTTTGAGTTCAGGATTTCAAACATTTAAAAACATAAACTCTGGTGTTTATACCAGTTAATAGTAATTTATTATATACAACATATTTAATTCCAGAGGAAAGATTAATTCACGGAATTCAATATGGTTTGTTGGTTGAACATAATTTCATTAAAAGTTGTTTTAACTCAAAAAGGTTTCATTTTTAAATGTTATTTTTAACACACGATATTTAAATCTGAAACGCAAAAAAGATTCATTTAAAACTATAAAAACACATAAAGTCCTCTGTTGCAGAACAGTTTGATTTATCGTTCTGATCCACTAGTTTGTTAAACTGAAGAATGAATCCTTTATTATTATAGTTTTCCCAAATGTGGAGGGAAGTTCATTTTAGAGTTCATGATATTTAAATGTGGAACCAAAATCAGATCTGCACCTAAATGTATTGTTTCTTCCTTTGACTGCTTTCCACCTTCTTCACTCCGTTTCATAAAAATCAGTGCTCTAGTGTTCATATAATCCTGCAGGCGGATAAATAAATGTAATAAAAACATCATTTCCTCTGCAGAGGCCTCAGATTTATCAGCTTTCTTTCATTTTTAACGTCATCACATAAAGAAGAGCTGAAAAAACGATCAGATTCTGCAGCAGAAACAAAGTCAGATAAAAATCAGAAACACAAATAGAATAAAAATACCTTAAGTGTTAAACTGGAGAGTCTCCTCAGATGGTTTCATGAAGCTCTGGACGCCTGACGAGACGAACTTCAGGAGGAATCAGATAAAATGTTCTGACACGGATCAGCTGAAGACAGAAAAAACAACAACGTTCATCAGTTCAGGTGTAAAAATGAGAATGAATATGGTTTAAAACCTGATTAAAAATCTAAAAATCAAATCTGACAAATCCCAAATCTGTGTGACATTAATTTAAACATGTGGAGTAAAAATCAGATTTCAGGAACATTAAAGCTGCTGAGAACAAACGAGACATTAAAAGATCCAGTTAAATTATTCAATCAATCTCAAATTTACTCGTGAAAAACTCCCAAAGGTTGAGCTGCTGTGGAGAAAAACTGAACAACATCTGGATCGATTTTATTTTCACCTGAAATACAAACAAACTGAACCAGAAAGAACCAGAAAGTGATGCTCCTGAAGCTGGTTCGGACCCAGTAGAACCTCTTTAATCTGGTCAACATGGAGGCAGGTTCTGGTTTACTGACAGTCAAACTGTACAGAGTCGGTTTAAAGGACCCTGAAGGGGCTGTGATGCGTTTACAGACCAGGAAAAGTAATTCAGCTCCAAACAATGTTCATGGACTTTGGCTTCCACATTTTAGTTCTTAGACTTTAGCTACAAGGAACGTCCCTGGAATTGAGTTCCTGGACTTTGGTTCTTGGAGTCTTTTCTTGAACTTTAGTTCTTGGACGTTGGTTTTTAAGACTATAGTTCTTGGACTTTAGCTAAAGAAGGTTCTTGGGCTTTGGTTCTTGGACTTCAGTTCCTTGACCTTGGTTCCTGTAATTCTGCTCTAAAGAACGTTAATTAGCTTTGGTTCCAAGACTTTAGTTCTTGGACTTTTGCTCCAAAGACTGGAAAAGAAAACCTGAGTTTATTTTTCATCAGCGATGGTTTGACCTTCAGAAAGAACTTCTGCCAGTCAATTTCATGACAGATTTTTCAATTTAAATTAAGATATAATGAATTCAAGTCAAGCTCAGATCAATGTTGTCTGTAATATGCCAAAAAAAATGTATAGGTTCTAGCTGGAACCAAACCTGGTTCTTCACATTAATCCCATCAAGAGAAAAATAATGTTTCCTCAGAAGACTCTCTGGTTTCTCGAAGAACCAACAGCAATAACCACAATAATCTTTACTGAGGGAAACGTTCTTCACCTGCTTTAAATGGTTCTTTAAAAGGTTCCTCAGTTTTATTGGAGTTCTTCGGTTTGTTCAGGGGTAAGAGCTGGAAACTAGAGCTGAAATTAATGAATATTTTCATTATCAATGAATCATTTAGTCAATAAACATCAGAAAACTGAGAGAAACATCCATCTTGTTGTTCTGTCGGACCAAGAACCCACAATATTAAATGTGTTCTAAAGGAAGGAACCCAGACATGCTGTAAATTCTTTTTTTTAAACTTAGAAGTGACTTATCAAGTCCTGTTAAAGAACCCATTTTTGCTAAAGTTCTTTAAAGCGTCACTGATGATGCATAATGGAACCTTTTGTTGAGGGTTCTTTGAGGGTTTTTCAAAGAACTATTTGAAGAAATGTTGCCATAAAGGTATTTTGTGGAACTGAAAATGGTTCCTCTATGGCATCACTGAGAGCAACTATTTTGGATTCCAGTTAGAACCTTCATTTATTTTAGTTATTAACCTCCTAGCAAGATGTTCTTGAAAGAAACATTTCTGTTGATCAGCTGAATCTTTGGCACCATGGAAACACAAATCACACTGTTCTCCAGGAACTTTGATTCTTGGGAACGTTTCCAAGGATCAAAGTTTCTGCACTTTAGTTTGTCGACTTCAGTTCTTGGACTTTGATCCCAGACTTTGGTTTTTGGAATCCAGTTCTTGGACTTTGGTTTTTCAGACTTGAGTTCTTGGACTTAAGTTGCTGGACTTTAGTTCCAAAGAATGTTCTTGGATTTTAGTTCCTAGACCTTTGTTCCTGTAATTCAGCTCCAAAGAATGTTCCTGGAATTTGGTTTCCAGACTTTAGTTCTTGGACTTTAGCTAAAAGGAATGTTCCTGGACTTGAGTTCCTGGAATTCAGCTTTAAAGATTGTTTCTGGACTTTGGTTCTTGAAATGTAGTTCTTGAACTTTAGCTAAAAGGAATGTTCTTGGACTTTGGTTCCTGAATCTACTTCTTGAACTTATGTTGTTGGACTTTGGTTTTTCAGACTTTGGTTCTTGGACTTTAGTTCCTTGACCTTGGTTCCTGTAATTCAGCTCTAAAGAATGTTCATGGACTTTGGTTCCCAGACTTTAGTTCTTGAACTTTAGCTCCAAAAAACATTCTGAGACTTTGGTTCTTGAATGGTAAAGTTCTTCGGTTCCTCGCTCTCGTCTTGTTTTGGGTCGCTGCCTGCAGACTGAACTTGGGGCTAAAATAAAATCAGTTTGTTTCTAATCAATTCCTGCTCCAGCCACCGATCACTGATCAATAAATCATCCAGGGGAAGGTTCAGTTTTACTGTCTGATTGATTGATTATGTGACTGATCGATTGATTACAGATCTGGTCCTGCGTCGACGTCTCTGAGGATCTTTGTTTGGTGACTCTTACTCTGTGTGTAAAAGCAGAACCACTTCCTGTCTGTTGAAGCGTCTGTATTTAAACTCAGCTCTCCTGTCATCACTGATTATTGATTATTGATTATTACCATGTGCATGAATGAAGTGGGAGGTCTTCTTCTTCTTCTTCTCCTTGTTTTCTGGAAGAAATGGGCCGTTTAATGGAACATGGAACACTCAGACCCTCCTCTTCCTCCTCATCCTCGTCTTCCTCCTGAAGGAGGTTAAAGAGGATCAATGTCCAGAAGCTCCTCGTCCTCGTCGTGTTTGTTCTTCGTTGGTTTTCGACTCTGATGCATGTTCTTAACTTATTCTGTCATTTTCAAATAAAACAAAGAAACACTGGAAACCTGCTGGTTCACTGATTGATTATTGATTGATTGATTATTGATTGATCAAGCAGCTTTTAGTTCTTCTTTTTGTGAATTTGCTCATTTTGTTTAGTTTGAATCACACTTTTCTCCAACATTTATTGATCAATAATTTATCAGAAGACAATAAAAAGAGAATTCATCCTGATTGATTTTACTCAGTTTGAAACTGATCAGTTTATTGATCGGTTTTGGTGTTTTCATTTGAACATTTTGAAACTTTTTTTGTTATCAAATGGTTGATCGATTATTTATGTGAAAAATCTCTTTGGTGTAAAAACCAGAAGGTTGATTATTAATAAATATCTGCTGCTGTCCTGTAAAAAACACGTATGTTGCTCAGATAACAGATTCATTTATGAGGAGGTAAAACTCGTATTTCATTTGTTGATCAGTAAAGCTGATCAGTGATCAATAAAGAGTCATTTATAAACAATATTGATCATTTTATGAGAAGACTTTTAATCCGGTGATAATTTATGTCTCAAATTTTGTTAATTATGTGATGAGTTGAGGAAGATTTTCACTTTCAAAGAAACAAACAAAAAATGATCAAAATGATTGATTTTAAGAATTTTTTTATTTCTTTGAGCTGTAACATTTTTTTCCTGTTCTTTAATTCAGATTTTTTTTAAAAGTTTGACTTTAACGAATCAGTTAAATCAGATTTCTGACTAAATAAAAATCCAACAGAGTTCCTTAGAATCAGAACAATAATAACAATGACAATCAATAGCTGCTGATTATTTATTATTAATAATATTCTAATCAAACCGTCATCTCTGTGGTCTGACATGTTTCATTTTTAAGGTGGATCTGCGTCGCTGCTGCTCCGTCTGTCGGTTTCACGTTTTTGTTTGTTTATTTTGTTTGTTTTGAATAATTTACGGACAAAAACAAACACGAGCGTCATGAAGTAAATATTAAAAAACAGCGCAGAGACACGAGGTTTATTTATTCAAACAGAGAAAAAGAAAATGAATTTATTTTGTCCTTTTAAAACT
The DNA here is from genome assembly GCA_027123335.1 of Amphiprion clarkii. NCBI lineage: Eukaryota > Metazoa > Chordata > Actinopteri > Pomacentridae > Amphiprion > Amphiprion clarkii. Next base: position 30,798,977 of record CM049584.1, on the reverse strand, counting down.
TGTTCATATTTCAGCTGCTCCTTCTTTAATTATTGTTTTGTTTTCTTGTTATTTCCGGTTGCGTTTTTTCGCTGTTTATTGATTGTTTTTATTTTGTCATATTTCTAAATGTTGTTGGATATTTTTTAGTTTTCTTTTCTACTATATTTAGTTTGTTTCTCTGTCCTCCCTCCGGCGGCCCCGGCTCTCCCCGCCGCTGAAGCCGAACACGGTGCACCTCCTGCGGCCTCAAAGCGCCTCAAAGCGCCGCCGTGTCGCCGGATTTCGCGGCCTTTGTGCGGCGTAACCTCCGCCGCGGCTCCGTGAACCTGAACACATCCCGACAGATTTCACTTTGATCTGAAGCTTTTTCACGCGTTTTGGCCGCAGAGCCGCGAAATGTCTCTAATGATCCCGTAATTATCCGCTAATTATCCGCGGACATGATCCCCGAAGCAGCGACGCTCGGAGCGGCCCGGAGCCGAGCCGAGCGGAGCCGAGCGGAGCCGAGCGGAGCCGCGGCAGGAATCTGGGTTATTGACGGTTAAAATCACCTGAAACGCAAATAAAATGTGGATTAAACGTGCAGCTTTAAACGCAAATTATTCTACATGAAAAATAAATTAGTTCTATATTTTTTTCCAACCTGTTTGCTGGTTTCTAAACAAAATAGTTGATTTTTTTTATGTCAGTGTTTGTTTGCTTTTAACATCATAAACAAACAATAATCTGACTTATTAACGACTGACAAACAAAAGACAACGTTTAAATATGCAGCTTTGAAAACTATTCTCTAAATTAAAGGAGTTTTTATCAAATAAGGTTTTATTTTCATCCTGTATGTTTGTTTGTAAACAAAGTAGTTGCTTTTTGCTTGCTTTAAACATCACAAACAAATAATAATCTGAATTATTAAAATTTAAAATCACCTGAAACAACCAAAAATATTGTAAAATTTGTAGCTTTAAGCACAAATTATTTCCATAAAGGAAATGTTTTCATTTAAAGGTTTTACGTCCAATCTGTTTGTTCGTTTGTAAACAAAATAATGGCTTTTATTTACTTTACAGTGTTTGTTTGCTTTCAACATCACCACAAACAAACTATAGTCTGAACTATTAACATTTAAAATCACCATAAACACAAATAAATATATTTTTAAATGTGTAGCTTTAAACCTAAATTATTTTACACAAAAATTTAATTAGTTCTATATTTTTATTTCCAACCTGTTTGCTTGTTTGTAAACAAATTATATGCTCTTATTTACTTCACAGTATTTGTGTGCTTTTACACAAACAATAATCTGAAATATTAACAAGTGAAAAACAAAAGAAAACACATTTAAATCTGTACCTTTAAACACAAATTATTTTCCATCATAAAGGAAATGTTTGTTTTTAAAAAATAAAGGCTTATATCCAATCTATTTGCTTGTTTGTAAACAAAATAGATGCCTTTATTTACTTCACAGCGTTTGGTTGCTTTTAACATCATGAACAAACAATAATCTGGATTAATTAATTAAATCTGCAGCTTTAAACACAAATTGTTTTACACAATAAAGGACATTTTATTATCTTTGAGAATATAGGTTTCATTTCCAACCTGTATGTTTGTTTGTAAACAAAATAGATGTTTTGTTTACTTTACAGTGTCTGATTTTTAACTTACAAACTGCTGCAAAAAAATCTAAACATGTTTTAGTTTGTTTACAGTGACTGTATATATTTACAGTTTGTTTTCTTTAAGTTCACAAACACAAACCAATATATTTTAAATAATATACTATATTATATTAGTATCATTATTTAAAATAACGCCTCTGAATATTCACATTTTATTCTGCTGGGTTGATTACTGGCTGATGATTGAATCGATCAGAATAAAAGCAGCAGCTGTATTGCGTTCGCTGGTTTCTCCAGTAATAAATAGTTGTGAGCTGCAGCAGCAGAAGGAAACGTTCTCTGCAGTCAGATGACATTTGATTTGTCTCATGCTTATTGTCGTTTCACCGACTCTGACCTTCACGCTTTAACAGGGAGGCTTTTATTGTGGAGGGTCACAGCTGTAAGGCCTCCATCATCACATTCCACATGTTCAATAAAAAGGATCGATGTGTTTAACACGGCGGTCCACAGTCAGTAAATATTCATGTATGTTTATGCAAAACACACCTTATGAAGTGTTTACCGCCGCAGGGAAACCTCATATCTCCACCTGACGGGACGATTCTCACAACCGCTGGAGTCACATCTGGATCTGCTGCAACAGAAAAGGAAATACTGACTTTATCTGTGTAAATAACAACATAGAAATATTATGTGAAGTAATAAAATCAACATAAATATGAGAATAACTCGTATGGCAACGATAATATTCTGTACAAAGACAGAACTGTTCAAACGACAAGTCAGTTTTACTCAAATAACAGCTGGAAATAGAGAAAAAGAAAATAATTTATGTCTCACAAACAACAAAATGTAATGTGACAACATATAAATATAATATAAACAATCTAACATAGAATACAAACAAGATAACATTTATGAACAAGAACAAATAAGATATAATGCGAAAAGAAAATAATATGTAAGAAAAGACACCACGTATGAAGATCATAATAAAACAATGACGTGCACGAAAAAGATAACGTACACAAACAAGCTAACACGTACGAACAAGCTAACACGTACGAACAAGATAATATCTACGAACAGGAATAATAACGTGTATGAAAAAAGATAACGTACACAAACAAGCTAACACGTACGAACAAGATAATATCTACGAACAGGACTAATAAAGTGTATGAAAAAAGATAACGTACACAAACAAGCTAGCATTTACAGCTAAGATAATTACACATGTTAACTAGATTTGACATCGCTAACAGTTTGACGATCTGTACCAACAAAATATTACTGTGAAAACATGCTAACAACATGTATGAAGAAGAATATAACCTGTGTGAACTAACTAGTAACATGAACAAAATTACAGCACAAACAAACAAGAACATAATGTGTACAAATACACTAATACTGTGTATGGACAAGCTAACAAGCTAGCATGTAAATATGAAAACAACGTGTGCTAACAAGATCACAATGTGAGCTATCAAGATAATGTCTACAAACAAGAATATAACATGTATGAACGAGCTAATAATGTAAGCGAACAAGAATATAACCTTTACAAAAAAATTAATAAATGTGAGCAAAAATATAACATGTGTGAACTAGCTAATAATGTAAATACACAAGATAAAAACATGCTAACAAGATAACGAGATAGTAACTTATACACTCGAAGCTGACGTTTGAAAATTGAACTAAGAACAGAAAGAACGTTGAAAACTGACTTTTTTTAAAACCAGTTCAACACAAACCAGTTTGAACCTGAAGCTCAGTCAGAAAATATTAAAAACCATCAAGAAACACATCAAAGATTCTCATGACATAAATATTAATGACTGCGTCTCTCTTGATTCATCGTCTTAATAACGGCTTTAATGTCAGATACGTGTGAATTATTAATAAAATGGACTTTATTTAATCACAGAAACTGATCACTGCTGTAATGATGATAAAATCTATAACAATAAAAATACTTTTTTAATGGAGGCGACTGTAAAAACACACAACACCTGTAGAAGCATCTAGACAATAAAGTTTAGAGTGAAAACTGAATTTAACATGTTTTTAAATCTCCAAAGGAAACATTTATTTAATCCTTCAGTTTATAGAAATGATTCTGACCGTGTGGTTTTCAGCTCTGGTTTTTTAGATCTGAAGAAAATGTGGTTTGATTTCTTTTAGTTTCGGTTCATTTCAGTCGTGATGAATCAGAGGAGAAATAAAGATCATTTCAGTTTTGTTACTGCAGCAGATGAACCGAGGCTCCGTCACATTTTATGAACACATTAATCTCAGTCCGACACAATAGTTATTATTTTATTAATCAGTTATCAGATGGTTCTGGTCTTTTCTAGCAGATTCCGTTTTTCTGTGGGTTTAATTCAAGGCTTCTGTTGCTTTGTTCTGCACAAATGATTTAAATATATTTTCAATTCTAATAATTAATTCACCAAATGTTTTAAGCAACCTTTAGCTGCTTTCAGAAAATTGAATATATGTTGTTTTATAGATACTAAATTATCAGATAATTATTAAAATATGTGCAGCTAAATTCATTGTACAGTTTTTATTGACGTTGTAAACAAAGCTCATGATTCTGCTTCCTGTTTTTATTTAGAAGTGTTCCTATTATTACATCCACTCCAGAACATTAGGAACATGAGGCAGTTTAATTCACCACCAAAACATAAAAGCTCCATGGTTCATATCGGAGCTTTTATTCTGGATTCTATCAGATCTTACAGGTGTTCCTAATAAAGTGGCCTCTTGGTGTGTTATTTTCTCTCAACTAAAATACTGTTAAATATGTATTTTAATTCAGTCTCTAACAGGTTGTAGAATAACTGAATTTTACTGATTGATTTTGCTTGTGAATAAATGAGAACATTTCCTTCATAAACTAGAATAGATGCTGTTTAATTTCCTACTTATCTGTGCAATAAGGTTATTTCTAGAACTAGGGCTTGTGTATATTTAGGTTTATTTGTATTTTCTAAACTAAATTCCTTAGTAAAGGGTTATCTACTATTATTAACATTTTACATGAAAAACCTTTGAGAAAATATATATTTATATGTCAAACTAAATTCACAACTAAAACTGAAATATTGCATGAGTATAAATAACTGCATATTATGACAGCATTTGCACTTTTATTGTGAATACTTTTAGTACATTTTGACGATTATATTGATGGTTTTACTGCAATAAAATGGTCGGAAATCAAATTCACAGCACTTTTCTCACTCTTAAAGCTAAAATTCAAATAATGAATTCAGCTGTTAAAGGTTCGGATTGAAACGTTTAAAAGTTCAGTTTGTTTGTGATGATTGTAAGAATAAAATAATCAAATATAAGATGATTAATAAATCCAGATTCAATGGCTGCAATATTCACACAGATTTGAAATATACTAAAAGTGACAAATTCTCACATGACTTTTGTCGTTCTGACAAAGTGCATCACATACTGTTGTATAAAACTGGATGTGTTCAACCACCTAAAGTCATTCATACTTGGAGTTAAAGGACAAAATGTGAGACACATTTAGGAATATTCTCCTTCGAAAACCTCGATTTCAACAGAGGAGTTTTCTTGTTACGGTCTTGTGTCTTCCAGTGGGCCTGAGGTGGGATCACTTCAACATTCTTTTGAAAACGTTAAGAATAAACCCAGAATAATGATAATTCTGCTGAATACTGGTGTTTTTACTGCAGTAAAGGTTCTGAATTTTCCTCCTGCACTGATTGAAGAGCTGCAGAGTTTGTGTCTCTGGTTGGACGGCGGATGAAGATGTGTCGTGTTAAAGGTAGAACTCTAACGGATCGTCTGCCACCCAGTCTGCTGCTGTAATACGAGCCATATGTTCCCGGTGGGGAGGATGGGTCCGGTCGGGGCCGGTCGGGGCCGGTCGGGGCCCTCCGGCGGCGGCGGCGGCGGCGGCGGCTTCGGGGCCCCCGGCATCATTTCACTAAAGCCCTCGGCCTCTTTTCTCTTCACTCGCGCCTTATGGAGGAAAATGTCGGCCACAATGCGACGGCCCTCGGCCCCTTTCTTCGCCTCGCCTTTCATTCCCACACTAGAAAGCCACGAACAGGGGCCCCGGGGCCACTAATGCCTTTTGATGGGGATTGGAATTAATTATCTCCAATAACACAATTGTGCTCGGCCAACGAAAAGAGCAAAGAAATCCCCTCCAGAATCAGAGAGAGGCGAGGAAGAAAAGAGGAGAGGGCAATCAAAGCGGGGCGAGAGACACCCGCACTGGCTGGGGGAGAGAGAGAGCAGCTGCTTTTCCATTAAAAATGATACGGAGGAAGTTTATTAGAGCTTTGTGAGGCGCTAATATGGCTCAGCCCGGAGGTTGGTGGTCCTCGTGGAGGGAGGGGGCTTCATTACTGAGCCGGACGGGGGAGGGGGGTAATTGGCAGAGCTTTAATGGTTGTTCTGGTCGGACTGGTGCAGCTCGGAGAAGTTTATTTCATCAAACTATCAGTTATTGATCGATCAGTTCACTCTCCATCCAGACTGGAGGATTAATTACACATTAAACTGATCACACAGAAGAACTGACCTTCTGATGGACAGATAGTCCATTATTATTAGATCACAGTTATAATCTGGATCTAAACACAAAAATAAAGAGCAGCGGCGGGTTCAAAATCACTGAAATGTCAGATAATTAGAAATTGCATCACCCTCAATAAATAGAAGTTGAACAGTCGAGTGTTTGTTCTGATGAAAATTCAAAAACAAATCATTTATAAAGAATATTTAGAAATTTCAAAGTAGAAACTCAAAGCGACAAAAGTGAAACTAAAATGAGTCCAGCTGTGATTTCCAGTCAGTCTAACTGCATCAACGTGGTTCTATAATGAGCTGAGAACATCAGAACCTTCTCAGTTCTGGGTCTGTCTATGTCTGCATCATGGCTCCACATGGAAAAGAACTGAAGACAGGAAGACAAAAATCTGACTGAGAGACTCGACAAAGATGGAAAAAGATCCAAGAAGATCAACTAAAAACCAGTGAAGCAGAGAGTCAGCAGTAATCAGGAGGTCTAGAAGGAGTCATAGTTCCACTAATCAGAGCTCCTAAAATGACTCCACAGACAGTGAACTACTTTCTCCATCCAGCTATAAAAACAGACATCAGCTGCTTCAGACTTGGTTCAGGGGTTCTCCATGGAAACCAGAGTTAGTGTGAAGCTCAGACAGAGTGAAGGAACCTTCAGAACATCAACCTCTATGGACGGAGGACCAGAACTAAACCTGGTTGCTGCTCAGAACTAAACTTCCAGATGAAAGTTTGCTGAAGAACATGAGAAGAAGCCTGATGGATGTTGGAGAACATTCTTTGGTCAGATGAAGATCAATGAGTTCAGATGGAGTCCAGATGTTTGGTGTGAACCTGACCAGGACTACCACAGTGGATGCATAGTCCTGACAGTGAAGAACGGAGGTGGGAGTGTGATGATACGGAGCTGCATGAGGTCAGAAGGTGTTGAAGGCGTTTCTAGATGCAGCATGAAGATCTGAAGATAAACCAAAATACTGGCTGATGAAGAAGAGGAACATTGCAGCAGGAGAACCATCCAAAGAACATCACATAAGATGTTCCACGTATGAATAAGTGAAAACCAGAATGTTCAAACTTAATATTTGTTCAAAATGACACAAAATGCATCCAAAACAAGTTTAAAAATGGTCCAAAATTTGTCTTAAATGAGTGAAAATTTGCCTAAACCGACTAAAAATTTGCCCAAAATTATGACGTTTGTCCAAATTCTGCAAAATGTGTCCCAAATTACTCAAAATTTGTCCAAAACAAGTAAATAAATTTTCCAAAATTACTTGGAATTTGTCTATAATGACTTGAAATTTTTACAAGTTACTGAAAAATTGATCCAAAATTAGTCAGAAATTGTCCAAATAAGTCCAGAATAAGTAGAAACTTGGCCGAAATTACTGAGAAATTGGTCCAAAATGAGCTAGAACTGGTTCAAATTAACCCGAAATGAGTCGAAACTCGTCTTGAAATGACTGAAAATTGATCGAAAACAGGTAAGAAATCGTTCAAATTGACCAGAAATGGGTCGAAACTTGTAAAATTACTGAAAATTGGTCCAAAATGGGTCAGAAATGGTTCAAAGTGATCCAAAATACATCCACAATGAGTGGAAATTCATCGAAAACTATTGAAAATTTGTCCAAAATGGGTTAGAAATGGTCCAAATTGACCTGAAATAAGTCCATAATGAGTCGAAACTTGTCCAAATTTACTGAAAATTGTTCCAATATTGGTAAGAAACGGATGAAATTGACCCAAAATGAGTCAAAACTCACCCATAATGACTGAAACTTGTTCATAATGAATCATAATTGTCCAGACGAGATCCTACAGAAGAACTTAGTTGTATTTCTAAATGAAGGTTGAGCAGCAGGAACCCAACAGTGAAGAACAGGAAGTTCTAAAAACATGGACTCAGTTTTGTTGTTAGGTTTCCACTGTTGGGCCTGAAGTTGTATTATAATAAACACAAGTTGTTGGTTTTTCATTTGACATCAAATACTCCTAGAACCTAGAAGTAATCTGACTACTCTACAGGGATACGGTTTGGAGCCACACTATAAACCACAAACAGGAAGAGCTCAGGGGGCCGTCAGCCAATCAGAGCGCAGGATTCCCCACGGCGGTGGACTTCAGTTTCTCATGTAGAGAGAGAACGTGATGCTGGAGTTAACAAGAGATCAGACACACACACACACACACACACACACACACACACACACACACACACACACACACACACACACACACACACCACACACACACACACACACACACACACACACACACACACACACTCTCCCAGGTGGCGTCAGAAGTTGGAGCTCCAACAAACTGAGTCTTTCTTCAGAACAAGCAGATTAACGGCTGCAGGATTAAAACCAGGACACCCAAGACGACCACGAGTGGTCTGCCGTCGCCATGGAGACCCACCGTGTGTGTGTGTGTGTGTGTGTGTGTGAAGGGAACCACACACACATCATCCTACATGTCAGGAGGAAACCAGCATCTCCACAAATGTCTAAATTAGACTCTGATTTATTGAAGGTTCTTGGTTTTAATCCTCCAGTTGTCCTCATTTATCGGCACCAAAAAATATTGTTTCCTTGTTTGAAAAAAATCCAAAAAATTCAGCAAAAAAAATTCCCCAAATTTCTGAAAATTTGCAGAACCTTCGGGAATAAAATTACAATAATTCCTTAAAAGTTCCCCTTAAAAGTTGTATTTTTAAAAAATCCCCCAAATTTGACAAGAAAATTCTTGTAAATATTTTCAAAAAATGAGTAAAAATCTTCCAAAAAAATCCTAAAAATATCTAAAGTGATTCCATATATATCAGTAAAACTTCTATTTTCTTTAAGAACATTCACATAAAAAACCAACCAAAATCCAGTGAAATTCACTGGATTTTGGTTGATCTTTTTGTGAATGTTCTTAAGAAACATTTTTAACATTTCTTTTTTTCCACCAAAAACTGTTCAAAAATTTCCCAGAAATGTTGAAAATGTGGACATCAGAAGTTTCACTGTGAAAATATATTTATATATATTTAAAACGGGTCAGTTTTGACCCGCAGGACGACACCAGGGTTAAATGATTTATTAATTATTAATTGACGTGTTTGTTCCTGAAATAAAACGCTGTTAAATTAAACCAGGGTTCATGTCAGAGTCCTGGGAGTGTGTGTGTGTGTGTGTGTGTGTGTGTGTGTGTGTACTGCAGCAGAGGTCGACCAATCAGGTTGGCCGTGGTCCTGTTTAGACAGCGTTAGTATGCAGAGCAGAGAGTGTGTGTTTTACTTTCTGTTTGAGTGTGTGTTTGTTGTGTGTGTTTAGTTAGTATTTGTGTGTGTGTTTAGTGTGTGTGCGTTTGAATATAAAGTGGCGTTTTGTGTAAAAAACTGAGGAAAAAGCAGCTTCAGCAGATTCTTCAGTCAAACTAACAGCAGGACGTTTACTGTAGTACATTCTGAAGTATTTCTACTTTATTCCAGTATCTTCCACTGTGTACTTCTACTGCAGTTACTGGTTGTTGTGAACACAGAGCATGTACAGCATGTATTTCTCATCATGTTTTGGTGATTTTAGATGAATTTGTGGCTTTTTTCAGTCCTTTTATGTTTTTGTAGGTGTTATTTAGGTCATTTTAAGTGTTTTTCTATCACATTTTAGTCAATTTACACATTTTTGTGGTTGTTTTTCATCATATTTTGGCCATTTCACATTTTTTGTGGTTGTTTTGAATCACATTTTCGTCATTTTACACGTATTTGTGGTGGGTTTGCAACACATTTTGGTGATTTTACATGAATTTGTGGGTTGTTTTTGGTCTTTTTACATGTTTTTGTGGTTGTTTTTCATCATATTTTGATTATTTTACATGTGTTAGTTATAGTTTTGTATCATGTTTTAGTAAGTGTCACCTTTTTGCAGTTGATTTGAATCACATTTGGTCATTTTTTTTATGATTTTGTGTTTGTTTGCATTATATTTTGGTCGTTTTATGTGTTTTTGTATTACATTTTGGTCATTTAACATGAATTTGTGGTTGTTTTTGAACATTTTTACATGTTTTTGTCATTGTTTGGATTTTATTTGGGTTGTTCTGTGTCACATTTTGATCATTTTTATGAACATAAAAACGTTACTTCTACTCTCAGTCCAGTCTCAGTACTTCCATGACATTTTCCATTCTAAACTCCACATGTTGATGCTCCTGCTTCTGTAGATTTAGTTTCTGAACTTAGTTTAGTTTCAGTGTCGAGTTAATGTTTCAGTAAAAACTCTTTTTAATGTGTGACTGAGAGCAGATTAAAGACGGAGCTCAGCTTCTTTAACGCCGACGGTCTGACCGACATGTTCAAAGTTGTCAAAGTTAAATTTTAATTTCAAGTTTTTGGGGAACATAAAGTCAGAGCGGCTTCCTCGCATTTGTCACAGCGATCCTCGGAAATTAAACCGAGCAGTGACTCCGTTTGAAACAGGAGAGTTAAAGAGACGTACCTTAAATCAACAGAAGAACTAAAAGGAAGGCTGATCTTCAATTAGCGCCGCCGACGATGAGGAGGAGGAGGAAGAATCCCTCAGAAACCAGACGAACACTGGACCCAGAAAAAATCAGAAAGTTCATCAGACAGTAGAATCTGCTCATTAAACTGTGAATTATCTCAAAATGATGAGTTTACCACAGATCAAACCACATTTCACTGCTTCAGGATCGATTTTCTAACCTTAACGTCTCCTAAAAACAATAAAAAACAAGCATTAAACCAAACTAAACACCAGCTTCAGCTACAAAACTCTGAATCACGTTGACAAAATAAAATACAATAGTAATGGAAGTACATAGAGGGATAAAAAAGAACATTATCACCAGTTTATTTCATGTTTACACCAAAAATAAGTACAAAGAAATACAACCGGTCATATTTAACACAGATAAAATCAGATAGAAGTGTCAAAAAGTAAAAGCAACAGCGCAAATAAAATCAGCTGATTGTCCCGTTCTAATATAGATTCATGTTTAGAACACAGTCATGATTGAAAACACCTGAAAAAAAACAGAAAACTTTAAAACTTCTGAGGCGTTTTAGGGCTTAAAAGTTCCAAATCCTAAAAAATATTGAAAGAAGAGGAAATAAAAACAGAAATACTTGTAGGTTCATAATACCAGAATAGAATAAAATAATAGTAATGATGACAGAAGAAAACAAAACAAACAAATAAAACCTTCATTGATCAGTTCAGTGACGTAGAAACAATCAATACTTCAGATTATTGACGAGGCGATCAGATGACGGATCGAAGGCTTCCGGCTCCGACTTTCTTCCTCAACACTTCGACCAAACGCTCCAACCTGAAGAAAACAGGAAGTGAGAAGAAGAACCGCATGAATCCTGAAGACCAGAGAAGGAGAAGAAGAAGAAGAAGAAGAAGAAGAAGGTTCCACATGTTCCTCCTGTCAAGAAAATAATCAGCTGGACTGGACTGGTTTCACCTGGTCTCAGCTGGTCTCAGTTAGTCTCAGCTGGTCTCAGTTAGTCTCAGCTGATCTCAGTTAGTCTCAGCTGGTCTCAGTTAGTCTCAGCTGGTCTTAGTCTCAGCTGGTCTTAGTTAGTCTCAGCTGGTCTCGTTTAGTCTCCTTTGACAACACCCAGGTTTCTAATGATGACGTCTTGTTGCCATTTCCCTTGTTTTGACTTTAGGTACAAACTTTAGACCAGACTTAAGGTTCTGAATCACATGTTTAAGGCTGCAGAGTCGAGTTTTTAGCTGCAGAGTGAACTTTGAAGACGTAGAGTCGTGTTTCCAGCTGCAGTGACGTGTTTTTCGCTGCATATTTTCCTGCGGTCTCCAGCTTTTGACAGACATTTCTTCATCATCATGGTGAGCCGGCTGGAAATGGTTTTCTGACTCTCGGGAGAAAATGATCAGGCCGAGTGCCGACAGAGAAAAAGTAAAGTGAGAGGAAGCTGAAATGAGCGAGGAGTTGGAAAACTGACCCTGGATGACTTTCTGATGCTCGGTGAGGCTCTCTCTGCCTCTTCGCCTCTCTCTCCAAATCAAATTAAACTTCCCGTCTCTAATAACCAGCAGATTTTTATCGCCACCCCCCCTCCGAGAGCAAATATTCCTCTCTCCACTGTTCAGAAACTTGGGAGGCTCTTCAGAGTCGGCCGCCCCCCCACTGGCAGCCAAATTAGAGCAGAAAGCCGCGGGTTTGAGCCCAGGAGGACGGCGCGGGACGCAGACGGACGACTTAAGCTGTTTTCATCATGAATCTCATCCCTTCATCTTCAGGCTGATGAGACGAGGAGCAGCAGAAGAAGAAGTCACGTTATTCAGCATCAGACCGTCATCCTGCGTGAGGCGAAATCTGAAGGATTAATTCTTCCTGATCAACTCGCCGGCAGAGACACTCACTCCGATGCCCGCTGAATATGAATCATCGCCACCAAATCTTCTTAGTCCCACGCGCTTAACCGGCCTTTGAACGCCTCGCCGAGAGTCTGACGGCTGACGTTCCACTCGGCAACATGTTTCCGATGGCGGGAAAACGTTTGTCGAACCACACGGTGACGTTTCCCTCTGGAACCCTTTAACTCAGGGGTGTCCAAACATGCGACCCGTGGGCCAAAAGCGGCCCTCCAGGGGGTCCAATCCGGCCCTCAAAGTGTAAAAATTAGAGATTAGACATTAACTGCAGATTGTAAATTTTAAAACTATAAATTTAAAATCATTTCTAGTTGTTTTGATCATGAAGTAAAATACTAGATTGTTCTTTTTATCATTTTGTGGCTCATTTTTGTAAAATTTTGTCTTGGTTTTGTTGTTTTTTGTCTGACTTTAGACATGTGTCTCATGTTTTTGTCGTTTTGTTTCTCGTGTTTGCCGTTTGTCCATTTTTTCTGTCAATTTGTAACTTTTTTGTCAAATTTTTTGTCTCGCTTGTGTTTTTTGACTCGTTTGTCATCTTGTGTTTTGATATATTCATTGTTTTGTGCATTGTTTTTGTCTTTTTTTATCTCGCTTGTGTTGTTAATCAGTTTTTTGCCATTGTGATTCTCTTTTGTCATTTTTTTGTCTAATTTTTGTCATTTGTCCATTTTTTTTGTCACTTTCTGACTTTTTTGTCTATTTTTTGTTCAGTGTCGTGTCGATTGTCTTATTTTTTGAGACAAATGACAAAACTCAGACAAAAACAACAAAAACGAGACAAAATATTTTAAAAATGAGACATAAACTGACAAATATAACAATGAGCAATTACGATTTTACTTTATGATCAAAACAACTTGTCATGGTCTAGAAATTATTTTAAATTTATGGTTTTACTAATTTGAAATTTGCAGTCAATATCTTCTCTGGAATTTTTACACTTTACAAAGTCGTCCCACGGGACTGTCTCTCTGTTAAGCCTGTTTTATGCTTTCCGTGTCCGTGAGGTCCGTGCTGCTCCATGCAGAAAAATTGCATCATTTTAGGAGCTACGCTCCCTTGAGCGGCCGTTCCCACGCGGAAAATTTCTGCGCCGTGTACCTCCAAAGTTTTCTAACTACGCAGACGGAGTCCGTGGAAAAACATGGCAGAGGGCCAGGACCTACTCGTAGCTGAAGTCTAGAAATACGGGAACTTAAACGATTCATCGCACAGAGATCACCGTGGTAACCGGGTTATGAACAATTCATGGTGTGAAATTAAAACTAACTGCTGAAATGCAACTATTCGGTAAAATGCCGTGTTGTAAGTGGAGTAAACAATGGCAAACTTCTTCTACTCTAGTTTAGTACCAGAGTAGACCAGGTAGATGTGGGTTTGCGATACGTTGCCCCCTGCAGTTTGGAAGCAGACGCTGCATAGAGTATAAATGTACACGTTTTCTAGCGTGGATTTCCATGCGGCTCGTTCGTGCAGAAAGTATAACCCAGCCTTTAGCAACATTACTTAAAAATGGACCAACGGATTTGGATGAAATTTTCAGGGAAGATCAGAAATGACACAAGGACCAAGTGATGAGATTGTGTCAGTGTTGCGGCTTATAGTCTGGATTTGGATCCATTGTGTTGAAAGGCTCATTGATGACTAGAAAACCCTTGTGCGGTTATGTTAGCAAGTGTGGGTTTCATGGAAAACAAGAAAGTGTCTGGGTGACCCCAAACTTTTGAACGGCAGTGTAACAAAACAGATTTCTTGAGACTTTTAGAAACTGAATTTGAGACTCGTTGAAATAGAATTTAAGAAATTTATGAAGTAAATTTAAGATCTTCAGACACTGTATTTAAAACTTTTAAAACTGATTGAAACATTTTCAGCGCCTGAACTGAAGATTTAACAAAACATTTTTAGACTTTTAGAAACTGAATTTGAGACATGTGGAAACTGAATTTAGGACTTAGGAATTGAATTTAAAAGTTTTACAACTGATTGTAAGACTTTTAGAAATTGATTTTAAGCCTTTCCAAGTAATTTTGAGACTTTCAGCAACTAAATTGAAGATTTACCCCAAGTGATTTTTAGAAATTGAATTTGAGACTCATTGAAATTGAGTTCAGGTCTAAAAAAAACTCAATTTAAAGATTTTAGAAACTGAATTTACGACTTTCTAAAACTGAATTGAAAGTTTGGGAAGGTCCCGGACTACTTCTATGTTGGGAGAACATCTCCGAGTCTCATTGAGGAACCTCAAACTAACAATCTCTGATGTAGAAACACATTTATGCACTAAGCACATTGAGAACCACACTAAGAGCTGCAGCCAATTAGCTGTTCTGGCGACGCTCTGATTGGCCGTCAGATGCATGATGATGTCACAGAGTAAAAACGTGATGTCACACTCACCTGCGGACTCTCTCGCTGGCCTCTCGCTCCGCCTCCTGGCAGCGCTGAAGCTCCGCCTCCATGTTCTGCTTCTCTTGAGACATTCGCTGAAGCTTGATTAGCAGGGCCTGAGGGGGCGGGGCTTGCTGCGGCTCCACCTGTGGAAGGGGCAGGGCTCCATCACCTGGTGATGAGGGCTGGGAGGGTGGGGCGAGGTCCTGAGAGCTGAGAGAGGAAGAATAAGAAGTTACTTTTTCTTTTCACTGTGGAGTTTCGATCAAACTGATATTTGTCTGAATTAAACTTCTTTTTAGTTTAAATTATAAACAGAAGAGCCTGAGACTTTTAGAAACTGAATTCAAGACTCTTAGAAACTGAATTCGAGACTTTTAGAAACTGAATTCAAAACTTTTAGAAACTGATTTTATGACTATTTGAAAGTGAACTTAAGATTTTTACAAACTAAATTTAAGACTTTGAGGAACTGAATTTAAGATTATTTGAACCACAGGACTGAATTCTGTCCAGGAGAAGCAGAAACATTCTGTGGATGGAAAGTGATCAGAAAGCTGAGATCTGATCCTGTTTGAGAAGCAGCTGATTGATAATCGATCAGCTGGGTTATTGATAGGCGCTGAGGGGGATTCAGGCTAATTAAAGACAAACAGAGCAGACGGACATTAATGTTTCTCTCCACATAACCTCAGGAATCCTCCTTGTTAGTAAACTACTGCCACGTTTTAATTTGTGCTTTAAATTCACAGAAAACTGTCACAAGAGTGAAAAAGAAAACAGAAGCAGTGAGAACTGGACTCCTTCTACCTGATTCCGTTCAGATTTAACCAGAATCACCGATAAGAAACCGATCAGCAACGAACACAAACACAGACAAGTGTTTGTCCTGAACAGAGGTCAGAGGTCGGAGGTCGGATGTCAGAGGTCGGCCCGATCTGACCTTCACTCTAAAACACATGTTGGACAGAAGAACCCACCTGATCCACATCTGTCAACCTGCTGAGGTCAACTGATCGTCCAGCAAACACAAAGACTTCTAGAACCAGAGACCAAACCAGATGAAGGAGACCCGGACCAGAACTACAAACCCAGACCAGACCAGATACCCAGACTAGGACCTGAAACCCAGACCAGAACCAGAGAGCCAGACCAGACCCATAAACCAAGAAAAGAACCTTAGATGCAGACCAGAACAAGAGAAAAGAGAGTTCTGTAGTTTTTAACAGTCTGATCCTGGTCTCATCGAAATATTCGGCTTTGACAGATTCTATCAGCTGATTATTGATGCGTTCACTGACCAGTTTCTCCTTCTAATCCTGAACGTGACCCGGTTCTGACCTGAAGCCTGAAGACTAAACGACCGCGGTCCTCACAGAGACACAAATAAAGCTGCGAACACACAGATAAAAGCGATAAAATCGAACAAATCTCCGAGCCAACAGGAGAAACAACAGCAGACGGGAGTTTTTGTTTCCTCCAAAAAACACTGAAATCAAACCAAAATCCGGCGTCCCCCCCTCGCCGTCCCCCGTCTCCCCCGGCGTCTCTGCAGGCGTCCAGCATCAATCCTGATGATTTATGGAGACTCACAGTTTGGTCAGCGTGGACTCCGTTCATCTTTATTCTGCTGCAGCTGCTGAACGCTGAGCTGGACTCAGAACACCAGAACCTGCTCAGAACCTCTCTGATGCTTTAATCTGCCTCTTTATCTTCCCTTTATTTACATGTTGTTTGCTGTGCTGCAGGTTATTAACATTCCTCTCTGGTCATATGTGGCTGCCTGTTCTGGAGTCACAATAATCTGCACATGGACGTTAAAGACCTCGATGCATCGGACTGAACGTAAACTCAGAGAATCCTCCTGATCGCTTCACAGGCTTTCTCTGTCGCTTCCTGGATTTTAATCTTGATGAGAAGCTCCCTGAATAAAATAAAGATTATTTCAGTTACGTCTCAAAGAAACGCATCATAAAGAATGCAGAAAAGAGCCTAAAAATAAGTCAGGGGAGGACGTGAGCAGGTCAGAGGTAAGCAGTCTGGTGTTTATCCACCATATTCATCACATTAACAGTAGGTGGCGCTGATTCTCCTCATGGTGTCATTAAATCACCGTAGAAGAAGAGACGACGCCATTTAAAGTTTAAACACGATGGAAGCATTTCTTTTCATATATTTTTATTTTCCTTTGAATTTCTAAAGATTGTGAGGGTTTTGTTTTTGAAAAATGTGAATTTAAAAAAAGTTTTCGACTCATTTAGTGCAACTGCTTTATGAGTCATTTCATATATAATCAATCAAATCTAAAAAGAAAACGTTCCCACCTGACCATCCCAGAATCAGCTGATTTTTTATGTCCAATAACTTTATTTTATTTAACGGAGCAAAAATCTACCTTCATACTGTGAATATTTCCAGAGTTCAGCTCCTTGAAGTACAACTGTCCATTGTTATGTTTGTATTTCTGTTTAGATACAGGCTTAAATACCAAGATATCAGTACAGTTGTTGGTAGGTATACTCCTTAACTTTCTACAGGGAAAGTTCTCCTTTCTTGCTTCCATTCTTTAAGTTTAGTCTCAACTGGACAGTTACAGGGAGTCCATAGAGGTGGGTCCAGATTTATCACTTTTAATGGACTTTATGATGCTGCCACCTCATTAGCATGCTGCTATAGAAGTCATTCCGTATAAGATCAACCAAATCTGAGAGAAGTTCTCTCTGACCTCCTCAGAAACAGCTGATTCTTGATATCCTTTAACTTTAATGAGCCCATGCAAAGCTGTGCCTTCACACTATGACTATTTCCAGAGTTCCAGGTCCTTGAAGTCCATAGAGGTGGGTCTAGATTCAGCACTTTTTAATGGACTTTTTCCACCATTTCTGAGACTCATCAGAAATGTATCAGTACAGCAGACAGACACTTTACATTGTCAGGGCTGAAAAACTTCATGATTTAGAAGTGATCTACATGTCTAAGTGTAGATGGAAACCACTATTAACTCTGTTCACATCCACAAAATGCATCAAAAAATCCCCGAATTGAAGCTCCATGAATGAATCCCTGATTTTCTGTTTCCGACTGAAGTTTCAGCTGTTTTCTAAAAGAACTTTGGATTCAAAGGATAAATTAGGGGTTAATTAAGGCTTCTTTAAAGGTTATTTAAGGTCTGAATTGTCACAAACCCATTCGAGTTCTGATAAAAACTGCAACCAGATCAGTGTCACAGTCTGAACACTGAATCTGGTTTCCAACAGAGTCATAGAAACAATCATTGGTACCCTGGGCGTGTTTGTGTTTTCTGATAATTCACCACAGAAAACTTTAAGAAGTGCATTCTGGGTAAACTTTCAAGGCTCATATCAGCATGTGTGATAGGTGGTTGGTCAGAACAAGTTGTAGACAATGAAAGGAGCATTTTACCTACATTTGATACCAGAATCATTTTATAAACAGCTATTGAAACTTCACCCAAAGGATGACATGGAGGGTTCAGACATCATTTTAACATGTCATTGATGCAGCAGAAGTCTGGATCTTATCTCAGTACAACAGTGAGGAAGCCCAACATTTCAACACAGTTTGTTGTTGGCATCATCATTGACTGGCAAGACCTTAAATAACCTTTAAAGAAGTCTTAATTAACCTTTATTTTCTGCAATGAATCCAAAGTTCTTTTAGAAAACAGCTGAAACTTCAGTCAGAAACAGTGAAATTCTGGGATTCTTTCATGGAGCTTCATTTAAAAGATGTTCTTGATGCACTTTGTGGAAGTTTACAGAGTTAATAACGGTTTCCATCAACACTGAGACACGTAGAGGCACCAGATTACTTCTAAATCTACGTCTGATTTTAGTTTTTGGAGATTCTAACCTAGGTTTGCAGAATCTAATGTTCAGTCTAGTTTTAAGCATTCAGACTCGAGTTTTCAAACCAGTTTCTATGATTAAACCAGTTCCGGGGTACAAAGTCAAGCTTTTAAACCAGTTTACAGGATTTAGAATTAAGCTTTCAAACCAGTTAACTGGATTAAACCAGTTAAGGGGTACAAAGTCAAGTTTTCAAACCAGTTAACAGGATTTGGAGACAAGCTTTTAAATTAGTGTACAGAATTTGGCCTTGAGTTTTTCAAACCAGTTTATAGGATTTAGACTTAAGTTTTCAAACCAGTTAACTGGATTCAACCAGTTCTAGGGCACAAAGTCAAGCTTTCAAACCAGTTGACAGGATTAAGACTCGAGTTTTCAAACAAGTTTACAGGAACTGTTGGTTGGTCTGGGAGTGTTGTTTTTAGAGAGAAGTTAGACTGTTTTCTTTTTTTTTGGAATGCTTTTGTGGGGGAGAAAAACAAAAAATGTTGACTGTATCCAATTGCACTGCAAGTCTTGAATTTGCTTAATAAAAATATGTTTAAAAAAAAAAAATGTTTACAGGAATTGGAGTCAAGCTTTTCAGCCAGTTTACAAGATTCAAAGTTGAGTTTTTAAACCAGTTTAAAAGATGTAGAGTTCAGTTTTCGAACCATTTCTTTTCACAACTTTTAGCTGTGAAAGCTGTGGATTGTCAGGATTGACAATCCAGGTTTTGAAATAAGTTCACCTGATTCAGAACTGAGTTTTTAACCAAATCGCAGCATGAAAAATCTCGTTCAGCAATTTCACAGCAATCAGAGTCAAGTTTTAAAACCAGCTTACAGGTTTACTCTTGGGATTTAGTCCTCAATCTGGTTTAAATCCTCACAACACGATACTAAACTAGTTTTACATGATTCTGGACCAAGTTGTTCAACATTATCTCAACACTGTGTTACTTCCATTTGTGAAGAAACAGTTCAAGTAGAAAAAAGTTGCTGAAGGTGATGCAACATGGAGATGAGCTGAAGCTCAAGATGTACGATGACTCTGCAGCGGTGATAAGATCTTTGTTGTTCTTCTCTTTTCTTTCTTCCTGATTTTTAAAGTTCTGAGTAATGATTTGTCTCTCTGTCTCCCTCGACTCTTTTTAAAACCCCTGGTTTACAGACAGAAGTAAAGAGGACTCCACTTCTACCTCAAGAGCAGAAACCTTCCTCCACCTGAGCAGGTAAATGACCGACAAGCAGCACTTTGTTCAGAGCTGAATCTGTTTCTGCTTTGCTTTGTTAAAATTTAGTTGATTTTCTGTTTCTTTCTGTTGCAGGTTTGGAAACAACCACAAAGGTAAGAAATCTGAAGAGATTTTTTCAGTTGAGCTGTCGCAGATTTATCTTTACAACATTGTTCTTCACAGAAAGGTTCACAAAAGGGGTTAATAAATATGGATCATTCCAAGTAAAACCAACCAAATCTGAAAAGAGTTCATATCTGACTCTACAATAACTTTAATATTTTTAAGGAAGCCATATAAAGTTCTACCTTCAGATTCAGCGTTTAGACTGTGACACCTGGATGGATGTAAAACTATCTGCTGTACTGATAAAATTCTGAGGCTCAGAAATTATGGAAAAAGTCCATTAAAAAGTGATAAATCTGGACCCACCTCTATGGACTTCCTGTAAGTCTCCAGTGCTGAATGTTCTCAATGAGACTAAACTTTAAGAATGGAAGCAATAAAGGAGAATGTTCCCTGAAGAAAGTTAAGGAATATACCTAACGACAACTGTACCGATATCTTATTAATATCTTGTTAAACATCCATAGTATGAAGGTAAATCTTTGCATTGCTTTATTAATTGCACAAGAGTTATCATAGATTAAAGTGTAAATGCGTACTGATTTTTTTGAGGAATAACCAACATATTGAACTGTTTCCCTGCAGATGTACCTGCTGCCCCGAATGATGCTGCTGTTGCTGCTGTCAGCTGGAAGCAGTCTGGCTGTGGATGCTAACTGGTTGGCTCGTATTGTAAATGCCCTCCGGAGAGAGTGAGTGGATTTTATAAATTACCAGGACCGCAATAAACAACAATTTCCTTATCGATTCATTCTATCGGTTTATCTAAATGATGAATTTTTCTCCAAAAAAAGAACAAAATCACCATTGTATTTTCACTACTGTTCAAAAGTTTGGGGTCATCCAGACAATTTCATGTTTTCCATGAAAACTCCCACTTTTATCCATGTGCTAACATAACTGCAGGGTTTTCTAATCATCAATGAGCCTTTCAACACCATTAGCTAACACAATGTAGCATTAGAACACAGGAGTGATGGTTGCTGGAAATGTTCCTCTGTACCCCTATGGAGATATTCCATTAAAAACCAGCTGTTTCCAGCTAAAATAGTCATTTACCACATTAACAATGTCTACACTGGATTTATCATTCATTTAATGTTATTTTCATTGAAAAAAATTATTTTCTTTCAAAAATAAGGACATTTCTAAGTGACCCCAAACTTTTGAACGGTACACTGTAAAAAAAAATGTTCGTACATTTTACGGTGAAAAACTGTCAAACCATGGCGGTAAAAACCTGTAAACTCTAAAACAGTTTGATGCCATTTATATAACACTGAATCACCATAGAGAAATGTGTGCTTTTTAGATTTTTTTTTCTCTTGAGAAAATACATTTCCCGACTCCTGCAGCTTTTTAATGGAAAAATGCCATAATATGTATAACAGTTATGTAATTTTTGCACTGAATTCTCAAAAAGAATTCAGTTTTTCCCAGTTAAATGTGCATATTGTTGTGCTGATAATGGAACATGGCAATTCTGCATTTATTACATGTAAAAATTACAGTTTGTTACTGGACAAACTGATGTACTTTTGTGTTAATAAAGGACATATGCTTTAATATTTATGACAGCTTTAACTGCAATTTTTTGCTAAAAATACATCGATTTAATGTTAAATACATCAACTGTTGTGCTGATAATGGAAAAATGCTGTAATATTTATCACACGTTACACAAACTAACTTCCATATAGTATTTTCATGTAAATTTTCAAATTTTTAAAGGTTAAAACTTTTTTCAGTAAAATATGGAATGAAGCACATTTTTTAACCCTAAAATCAACAATATCAATATGTTTCTTTACCGTAAATGTAGAAAATGTTATACTGCAATTTCACGGCAGTGTTCTGGCGACCACAGCTGCTGGAATTTTACAGTGTAGTTTAGGTTCATTTTAGTGTGACGAGAATGTTGGCCATTCCATACCGCAGAACAGTACCACTTCTGTTTTACATTAGCCATGAAAAATGAAAACTGTGTGAGTTTTCTTTTGGACTCAAGCAGAGGTAGAATGACGTGTTTGGGTCCAATTGTCATGTTGCAGCTTTGTGCTTCTGTTTGTTGTCGACAGGTACAGAGTGTCGGGTCAGTTCTGTTTGGCTGCAAACATCCCAAGAGGTCAGGACCCAAACACCCTGAACCAAGTCCTTCAGAACGACGGCTACAGGGAAAAGGTTGAGCAAACACTTAACGGTGGTGAAGTGTACGTGGGAAACGCTGTGGTTCTAGCTAAACCCGTAAGTCCGGTACATGCAGAACCTCGAGTTCTGGAAAACTTGGAACCACTGATGGAGAACAGCCAAGGACACGTCCTGGTCATCTACTCGTACCTCTCCCCATGCAGCAAGTGTACAGGCCGTAGAAGTAGGTTCAGGATCACTGACATGATCAGAGACAACATCGTGAACCAGTGGACTGAGTACGCCTTCGTGTTTACAACTCTCTTCACCAAGCCGAGTTTTTCAATGGCAGGTCAGTCTGGTTCACGAGGTTCAAGCGAGTTAACACAATCCCTCACTGATCTGGCCGACTCTGGGCTCCGCCTCAGAAACATCTTCCGCTGTTACAAACCACAGACAGAGTTTCAGTGCTACAGCTGCTCGTCACGCGGGCAGCTCACGAATGTTTGCGTTGACGACAATGCTCAGCCTCAACAGGGAGGAAGTAGAAGCAGCAGCAGCGATAGAAGTGGAAGCAGAAGCAGAGATAGAAGTGGAAGCAGAAGCAGAGATAGAAGTGGAAGCAGAAGCAGAGATAGAAGTGGAAGCAGAAGCAGAGATAGAAGTGGAAGCAGAAGCAGCAGTGAAGTCAGCAGAAAGAGACCCAGATACGGCACTCAGAGTCAAAGCAGCAATAGAGGTAGGAGATGGGACAGGAGCAACAGGAGGAACAGTGAAAGAAGCGGTAGAAGCAGAAGAAGAAGCAGCAGCAGAAGAAGAAACATCAGAAGAAGAAGCAGCAGAAGAAGCAGAAGCAGCAGCAGCAGCCACAGAAGTTAAAAGATTTCAGAGTCTGATGTGATTCAGGTCGATCAAACTTGCATCGTCCCTGAACTCAACCTGAATGGGAGAAAAACCTCCTTTATGCTTTAAAAAAAATGCAGAGTTTTCTGCTTTATTGAGCAGAGCTACGAGCGTTTGTCGATGCCGCGAAAGTGCAGAATATTTAGTCAGTTTGGTCAGTTTTATGTTACTCTTAGCAGGTTACAAGTTATTTTTAGACGAACATAACACATAGTGGATTAATAAAATAAATGCAGCATGGCTCAGAAACAGTGAACAGAGGAGCAGGTTGTTGGAGATACGTTCAGCATGGTGAAACATCTTTCTACTGATGATGAGCAGAGTAGAAAAGGTTGTAATTATTTGTGGCATTCTAAGATTTAAGAGTTTTTTCTGCTGCTTCATTGTTGTTCTGTTTCCATAGAGGTGCAGGATTTTATAAAAATGTGAAAAGAGCGAAATCCTAAACACCCAGAACTTGCTGTTTGGCGTTCAGAGGATTAAAGTGATTCTGTAAACAGAAGAAGTCATGTTGTGTTTGTCTGAATGAACCTTTAACTGCTTTGTTCTTCTGAATAAAACTCAGCTTCAGCATCAAACCTGCTGTCGTTTTCTTTGGTTCCCGACGGACCAAATGCACCAGTCAGCGTATTTGGGTTCTACATGTGGGTTACAGCAGCGTTCAGTGCAGATGCCTGTATTGATGGACTTGGTTGCAGTGATGCATCAACACATTTATATTAGCCATAATTATGACTAACCAAAGGAGTTGTTCCTTAAAAAAAAATCAACCAAATCTCCATGAACTTCCACTCTGACCTCCTCAGAATCAGCTGATTCTTAATCTACACTAACTGCAGCATTTTTAATGAAGCCATATAAAGTTCTACCTTCATGCTATGAATATTTCCAGAGTTGCAGGTCCTTGAAGTCCATAGAGGTGGGTCTAGATTTTTCACTTTTTAATGGACTTTTTCCATCATTTCTGAGCTTCAGAACTTCATCAGTTCAGCAGATAGAACCATGACATTTAGGAGGAAAAACACATCTGAGTTCTGGTAAAAACTGACACCAGATCAGGATAGATGCAGAGATCTATTCAGTCTTCTTGCCAACTAATCAGCAGAAACTCCAAGAACTTAATGCTCACC
Organism: Amphiprion clarkii; assembly: GCA_027123335.1. Lineage (NCBI taxonomy): Eukaryota > Metazoa > Chordata > Actinopteri > Pomacentridae > Amphiprion > Amphiprion clarkii. The sequence goes on along the minus strand of CM049584.1, from coordinate 30,774,590 downwards.
TAGCTTCTGTTCACCAAGAAACAGTTTGAATTCTTGCAGTAAAATCACCCATGAAACTACCCATTGTTGTATTTGTGTTTCTGCTAAAGTACAGGCTTAAAAAACAAGATACTAATAAGATATCTGTACAGTTGTCGGTAGGTATACTCCTTAACGTTCTACAAGTTTAGTCTTACAACATTCAGCACCGGAGACTTACAGGCCGTACATAGACGTGGGTCCAGATTTATCACATTTTAATGGACTTTTTCCATCATTTCTGATCCTCAGAACTTCATCAGTTCAGCAGATAGAACCATGACATTTAGGAGGAAAAACACATCTGAGTTCTGGTAAAAACTGACATCAGATCAGTTTTACATCCATCCAGGTGTCACAGTCTAAAGACCAATTCTTTTTTGATTCATTTTCTCTACAACCAACTTTGAGCATCAATATTATGGGATGTATCATCGTCCAAACAGCAAACTGCAACAGTTTAATGTCTATTGCAGTCATAGAAACAAGGCTTGGTATCCTTTATATTTACCCTCTACCTTTACAAGCCCTTCAGGACCTGCTGCTGAGAAACATCTCCATATCATGACGCTGCCACCACCGTGCTTCACATCATGATGCTGCCTCCACCATGCTTCACATCATGATGCTGCCACCACCGTGCTTCACATCATGATGCTGCCACCACCATGCTTCACATCATGATGCTGCCTCCACCATGCTTCACAGTGGGGATGGTGTGTTTGTGATGATGTTTTGTATCTGTCAAACATGGTGTCTAGTCTAATGGACAAAAAACTCCATTTTGGGTTACCTCAAAAAGTGCATTCTGGGTAAACTTTCAAGGCTCATATCGGTATGTGTGATAGGTGGTTGGTCAGAACAAGTTCTAGACAATGAAAAGATCATTTTAACCTACATTTGATTCCAGGATCAGCATCTAGACAGGATTCCTTCTGTGGCACAACAGTGCTTTACTTTGATCTGGTGTCAGTTTTTGCCAGAACTCAGATCTGTTTTGACTCCTAAATGTCATGTGTCTATGACTGATGAAGTTCTGAGGCTCAGAAATGATGGAAAAAGTGTTAAATCTGGACACACCTCTATGGACTTCAAGGACCTGGAACTCTGGAAATATTTATTATGTTTATAAATTCTAATGTTATGTTTATTATTATTATTATTATTATTATTATTATTATTATTATTATTATTATTATGAGTTAATGCAGCAGAAACAACGTAAATAATCTACAAGGATGAGGACGAGCATGGTCTCACAGCAAGACCTCGGGCCACAGGTTTCACCCCATTCCTGTTGTGAATTTAACCACCATGTAAAGGATGCGTAAAGCTGCAGAGGTCTGCTGCTCAGTAATCTGACCTGTGATTGGCTCGTAGTGCCTGAATCTCCGCCTCCAGCCGGCGTCTGTCCTCCACAGCTCGGTCACGCTCCCTCTCCAGCCTCAGCAGCTCATCCTGATTGGATGAAGCACACGTCAGTCAAAGTTATCTTCAAACAGAAGTCCGTTAGAGAAGAACAAATGATGGTTTAAAGTTTCTACTGAACCACCCTGTTCAGAGCCTGAAAGCTCCTATTGGCTGCCAACTCTGTCACCATGCTTCATGATGCTGCCACCACCATGCCTCACATCATGATGCTGCCACCACCGTGCTTCACATCATGATGCTGCCACCACCGTGCACAGAGAGAATGGTGTGTTTGTGATAGTGTTTTGTGTCTGTCAACAATAGCGTCTAGTCTAATGAACAAAAAGCTCCATTTTGGTCTCATCAGACCAAAGAACCAGGACAGTTTTATATCCACCCAAGTGTCACAATCTAAATACTAAATCTGGTTTTTGTTCCTTTTTTCTAAAACCAACTTTGAGCATCAATATTATGGGATGTATCATAGTTTCAACTGCAGCAGTTTTACATCCATAGATGCACTTTTCAGCACCAAAAAAATTATTCTGTCTCTCTCCTGAAAGAAACAAACTTTTCTGACAGTAAAACTTGTGTCAGTGTTGGCGTTTCGGACAGGAAGAGGACTTTAGCTGAGGTTTTGGTTAATAAAAAGCAACTTGATGTGACACATTTGTGGTTGCCTCTGATCATTGAAGCTTGTGTTGAGTATGAATCTACAGGAGGAGTCAGTATTTGACTGTATTACAGCAGAGCTAACTGATGCAGATGTGCACCAAGCTGCAGCGAAACAGAGATCGAGCTCTGGATCTCCCTGTTTAAATAAGGGATTAATTAACTAATTGCCTAATTAACTAACACGAGTGTCAACACACTTCATAATGAGGATTTGATTTTTTTTATTAGCATGTGTTTAGCTGCTGCTTTATTAAGGGAGCACATCATTACAGTAAAACTCCAGGTGCATTGTAGGAATAAGAGAGTTTAGAGGAGGGATTTCTGTGTTTGTCAAGGTTTGTAAATTAATGATAATGATCTGGATTATCAAAGTTTCTGAAAGAAGCAGCAGGTGGAGAGACTGCAGGAGGATGCTGACTGTCTCAGATTTTGTTCAGAGTTCATTGTCTATTATTTAGGATCCAACACTAAGTTCTGTAAAATATTTTGGCCTAATTTTGAAGCGTTCATGCTGTCAGGCCTGAAAACAGCTATTTATTTGGTGAGGAAACAGACAGAAATGTAAAATTCTGCTGATGCTGAGGCTTCAAAAGTTGGTTAAAAGTTGACCAAAAACATAATTTTTAGCAGGATATATCTGTATATACATAACCTTAAAGGAACTATTTTAGTGAGATTCACAAAATTCCAGTTGAAGTGCTGCTGTTTTCACACAGTTTTGAAGATTCAGTTCAGACAGACCTTCTTTTAAGTGTTGCAGTAGCACTGGGAGCAGAGTATCGCTGCACAGGGAGATTACATCGAAGGCAACGATGGCCAAATTAAAAATAAGTACAGTTTGTAATTGTCATGGGAGGAGTCTGTGAACTTTAAATGAAACCACGTATTTTGGTCTGCTCTGTGGGGTTCCTTGGGGTTTGATGCTTAGCCCATTTCTATTTTCTGTCAATATGCTAACTCTGAGATGTCTTTTTTAGTGTAAATTCGACTTTATTGATCTATATTAACTAGCTTAGTGAGATTCTGTTTTGACAAACAGTGTTTTAAAGATTCAGTGTAGATGGACCTTATTTTAAGTTTTGCAATAGCACTGGGAGCAGAGTATCACTGCACAAGGAGATTACATCAAGGGCAACAATGGCCAGATTAAAAAGTAGTTTTTGATTGTTATGGGAGGAGCCTGTGAATTTTAAATAGCACCATGTATTTTGGTTTTCTCTGCGGGGTTCCCCAGGGTTTGATGCTTAGCCCACTTCAATTTTCTGTCTACATGCTAACTCTAAGATGTCTTTTCCAAGTGTAAATCTAATTTTTTGCAGATGACAGGCACATCTATATTAACTACTTTAGCGAGATTCTAAAAATTCCAGTTGAAGTTGCTGTTTTCACACGGTTTTGAAGATTCAGTTCAGACAGACCTTGTTTTACATGCTGCAGGAGCACTGGGAGCAGATTATCTCTGTAAGGAGATTGCACTGAGGGCAACGATGGCGAAATTAGAATCAATTACAATTTTTTAACTTTAAATGGCATTATGTATTTTGGTCTGCTCTGCGGGGTTCCTCGGGGTTCTATGCTCAGTCCAGTTCTATTTTCTGTCTACATGCTTTCTCTGAGATGTCTTTTCAGAGTGTAAATCCAACTTTATGCAGATGACAGCTGGATCTATATTAACTATCCTAATGAGATCCCTGCAGGACATCCAAAATGGGTGAATCCAATTAAGCCCACAAAAAAAATCCACACATCCTTTTAATTTCTGCTGATGTTACTAAATAGAAATCAGAGTGAAACTCAGTTCCTGGTGCAGAATTACTTCTGTAGAATAAACTCCTAATAATGCACGCCCGATCCTGACCTCCTCCTCCTCTATGCTAATTAAAGCCTTCAAGGTCTGAGAGTTTAAAGTGAGACATCAAAAGAGAAACCAAACCCAGAGAGTCAATATGTGTCTTCTCCAGCCGGGCCGGAGGAGACGCTTCAAAAGAGCCGCCCGACTTATTAATCAGAATAATTTCCAAATGAGGTGATCAGCAGGCAGGAGCGACGCCAAGCTGACCTTTAACATGAGGAGTTAAGGTCAACGAAAGAGGGGGAGGACGAAGAGGGAGGAGGTAATAAAACTACCCTGCCCGGACCTTTAACATGAGGAGATCAGATCAATGAGACAGAGGGAGGACAAAATCAGAGGGATCTTTAATTACCATAGAGGAGGTGGACATGGGGGTGAGACAGGCAGAGGGGAGGAAGATGGGGGAGTAAATGAAAGAAAGGTACTTTGACCTTTAACATGAGGAGTTAAGCTCAACGAAAAAAGAGGATGAGGAGAGGTGGTGGTTCAGGATGTGGAGGTGAGGAGAGAACCAGAGGAACCTTTAATTATAGAGGGAGGACAGGACAGTGGGGGAGTAAAAAAGGGGAAGGACAGGGGAGGAGGAAATGAAAGAAACCTTGTCTGACCTTTATCGTGAAGAGTGAAGGTCAACGAAGGAGGAGTCAAAAAGGGGAGTGGAGGTGAGGGAGGCAGAGGGGTGAGGATGGGAGGTGAAGGTGAGGGAGGGGAGGCAGGAGTTAAAGATTAAGCCCCTCATTCACAGTGTGGTACTTCAGGAGTAACAGTACTAAATGTAACTAAGTAACTAGGTACTGCAGTTACCATTTAAAGATTCTTTTACTTATTTTCTGCTCTAAAGCTCTGGTTTAAAGTTTTGGTTTAAAGTTCTGGTTTAAAGGTTTGCTTTAAAGGTTTGGCTTAAAGGTATGGTTTAAAGTTCTGGTTTCTGGTTTGGTTTAAAGTTCTGATGAGTTCTGGTTTCAGGCCTGATTTAAAGTTCTGGTCGAAAGGTCAGGTTTAAAGTTCTAGTTCCTGGTGAGGTTTGTGGTGCTATTTAAAGGTCTCGTTTATAGTTCTGGTCTAAAGTTCTTGTCAAAAGGTCTGGTTTAATGTTCTGGTCTAAAGTTGTGGTTTGAAGGTCTGATTTAAAGGTCTGGTTTGAAGTTTGGGTCTCATGGCCTAGTTTGCAGTTCTGATCTAAAGTTCTTTTTTAAAGGTATGGTCTGAAGGTCTGGTTTAAAGTTCTGGTTTCGGGTATCAGTTCTGGGTTTTGCGGTGGCTCTTTGCCTGTCTGGCGTTGATTTTCCGGCAGCTGCCGGTGTTTCTGTGTGAAATTAAAAAGCTCTCCAGGCTCTAATCCCCCCGGAGTCCTCCAACCTAATTAACAGGCTTCAGGAGGAAAAACGCAGCAGCGCTACATTAATAACAAAATTTAATTTATTTCAGCAGCAGAAAACAGACGGAGCTGCAGATTCTACTGCAGGTTTTACTGATTCAACTGGCAGTCTGATGCCAGACTGAAACTGTGTTCATTAGTGACACAGAGCAACTAAACAACTAAAAAATATTTTTGTCAGTAATCAACAAAAACAAAAAGAAAAAACTAATCCCTCAATAAATAAATCCATAACGGACAGATGAAACAAAATAAGCTAAAAAACACAACAGAAAAAAAAAATTAACTGGTGCAACGTAAAAAAGTAAAACCGAAGTAATTAAGTTCAGTGTTGTCTTTGCACTGCCACTTATCATCATTTCATGAGTATTGAGTATTGTTTCGATTGTTTGCTTCTTTAGTCAGTAATTAAAAAAATGCTGCTTTGTCCCAACAATGGAGAAATGTCCCCACAGTGCAGAAATGTCCTCACAGTGTAGAAATGTCCTCACAGTGTAGAAATGTCCCCACAGTTTAGAACTGCCCTCACAGTGCAGAGAGTTCCCCCCAGTGCAGAAATGTCCTCACAGTTTCGAAATGAACCCATAGTGTAAAAATGTCCTCCCACAGCAGAAACACCCCCACAGTGTACCAATGCCCCCTTACCTCGCTCGTCCGCTGCTCTCTCTCCTGAAGCAGGTCCTGTTCCAGACGTTTACACTGCAGACAGAGATGATTGGCCATTATTGATCCGAACGGTTTGATCAGCAGAGACATGACAGTGCTACATATTTGTGTTAATATGTGTGTGTGTGTGTGTGTGTGTGTGTGTGTGTGTGTGTGTGTGTGTGTGTGTGTGTGTGTGTGTGTGTGTGTGTGTGTGTGTGTGTTTGAGCTACTATTTCAGGATTTATTAACATGTCACAGTTTCAAAATCCAGCAATTAGACCGATCCACTGTTTCATCCACTAATAATGTGTTACACCTTCAAACTCCAGAGATTAGATTCATCCACTCTTTCAGTTGTCAATAACACACTGCGGCCTTAAATTCCAGCAGTTAGACTGATGCATCATGACAGCCCTGAGTAACGTGTCATGCCATCAACTCCAGCATTGAGACCAGTTCACCGCTTCCACCATCACTGCCTCAAACTGCAGCAATTAGACCGATACACAACTGTGTCACAGCTTCAGACTTCAGCAATTATACTGATCCACTATTTCTGCTGTTAATAAAGTGTCACAGCTGCAGACTCCAGAGATTAAACTGATCCATTGCTTCAGCTGGTAGTAAGATGTCATAGCCTTAAACTCCAGAGATTAGATGAATCCACTGTTTCAGTTGTTAATAACACACCCCAGCCTCAAACTCCAGCGATTAGCCGATGCACTGTTTAAGTTTCTAATATCATGTCATACCTCTAAACTCCAGCAATTATATTGATCCACTATTTCTGCTATTAATAAAGTGTCACAGCTGCAGACTCCAGAGACTAAATTGATCCATTGTTTCAGCTGGTAGTAAGAAGTCATGGGCTGAAACTCCAGCAATTAGACTGATGAGAACATTCACACTGACTTTCACTGCATATTCAGATTCATTCATTTGCATCTCAGGAGTGTTTGTCATGATGAATGTGACATTAAAAATGACAGAATGTGGAATATAACAACTTTAACTCATCAGTTTGTGTTTTTTTATTGCTGTTTCAGTATCATCGGCGACAGGTGACTTTCCCTAAACGAGCTCAGGTGATTAAAACAACGAGATGCTCCTTTAAAGAGCCTCTCGGCTGCAGGAATCAAACCGACAACCTTCCTGTCGGAGCGTGCGGCTGCAGGAGAGCTTTAATAACCTGTAATTACCTGATATTAACTCAGTAAGAAGCAGCAGCTGCCGGCCGGAGAGAGAGAACGGTTGAGACAGGGAGGCAGGGACTGAGCGCGCTCAGGGACGGCCCTCCCCCTCTTTTCTAATATTTCCCAGAAGCCCCGGCTGCAGGGCGAGATAATCCCTGAGAGATGAGGAGAGGGAGCGAGGGATCGGCGAGCGGCGGGGGGGAGGAGAGGAATCCTCCAGCGTGGAGTGTTCGCTCTCTTCTTCGTTCCCTCCGAGGATTACGGCGGCATTTGAAACATATTTCAGCGCGGCGCGGCGGAGGAGCGAGGGCGGGATTAAGGTGTTACCGTGGAGGGGTGGTGTTAACGCAGAGGGGCGGGGTGTTAAAAGACGGAGAAGCGGCGATATTGGCGGGGGTTAGCGGCGGAGGGCCGGGTGACGCTGCGGGGACGGAGGTACGACGGTAAGTTTTGTGGGGTTAATGGAGCCGGAGGGGGGTGACGGCGACGGGGGACGAGGGGGAGGCAAGGTGTGAGGCCGGTGGGGGCGGAGCTACGAGAAAGGTGAAGGTGTGAACAGTGTAAAGATTTCTACAAGTACAGCTGCATCCCTACATGTCCGGAGTGCTCTACTGTATAAGTGTTTGAACCTCTGTGACGTCATCGCAGGGTGGTTTGGAAGCTCCGCCCCCTCATCATCTCCACAGTGTCCGACTCCTGGATGATCCCAAAATGAATACGGCAGTCCAAAACTGAGGCCAAAGCTAGTCTAAAACCAAGTCAAAATCAATCTATAAGTATAAAATAAGCATTTTGCAAGGACAAAACAAGTCCTAAACCACCTGAAAACTAAGTCTTCAGCTAGTCCAAGACCAGCCTAAAACCACAACAAAACCAGGCCAAAATTAGTCTAAATCCAAGTCAGAAACCAACCTGTATGTATAAAGCAAGCAAAAAAATTAAGTCAAACCCCTGTCCACAACCATGTCCAAACTCAGTATCCTCAACTTGTCCAAAACCAGAACAAAACCAAAATCAAACTCAGTACAAAAACAAATACAAAATCAGACCAAAACCAAGTCCGAAACCAGTTTCAAACTACACCAAAACCAAGACCAAAGCTAGGAAAAACCCAGCTGAAACCAATCATGAAAGCAGTCTAAAACGAGGTCTAAAAACAGATAAAACCCATCCCAAAGAAAGTACAAAACAAGAGCCATGCTGCTTTACTTTGTTGATCCAGTAGGTTTGATTTTCCTCTGTCTGTCTGTGGAAACACTGCCTGCAGTTCAACCTGATTAAACACTGGTCACACCTGAACCTGTTGTACTGAGGAGTGAAGAACTTGTAATGTTTTACAGAATCTGGTTAAAAGGAACGTTTCTTTTGGCAAATTTTTAAAATGTCATTTTGATGAAATATCAGGATGTGGAGCTTCAGTTTCGTTATATTGCCCAGTTTGTTTTTCCAGTTTCTGGTTGACGGAGGCATCATTTTGGATCACGTGACTTTTAAACCTGCCGGCTGGTTCAAGGGTTCAGGTTGTTAAATTACACCATCACAGGTGAACCACAGACTTAATGCTCCGACTGTTTCAGCTTCTTTCCTATTGGCTGCTGAGTTTCCAGTACACGGAGTAGTACACGGAGTAGCACACAGAATAGTACACGGAGTAGTACACGGAGTAGTACACAGAATAGTACACGGAGTAGTACACAGAGTAGTACACAGAATAGTACACGGAGTAGTACACGGAGTACTGCGTTGTGACGTAGTACAGGTGTCTGCCGTCGCTGCTTCATCCAACAAACTTCCAGCTCCTGTACTTTTGAAGAACCACCTCATCGCTCCCTCCTCCGCTCCCCTGACGACGGTTGCCGTGGATACCGGTGTTCAGCCGTGCTGCTGCAGGTCCGTTACCATGGCGACAGCGGTCCGTCAGTCACAGCGAGGGAACAGATGAAGGTTTCTGATCTGCGAGAGGTGTGTGTGGGGGGGGGAGGCGGAGCTTCTGAGCCCGCCACCCGCCGCACGGCATGCTGGGAGCTCCACCCCTCCTCCTCACCCCTCGATCGCCTCGCTCCCTCTCTCTCTGTCATCCCCCCATCAGTCAGACTTCTCATCTTTTCTCATTTCTGCTCGTCTCCCTCTCTCCCCCCCGATCCTCCCACAGAGAGCGGTATATGAATCCAGATGAATTGTGGGTAATAAATCCAGCACTCTGCAGGTTTTGGTAATAAACTCTGTGAACTGCACTTCGATAATAATCAGCCTCCAGAGGGGAGACGGGGAAAGACGGAAATCTGGATTTTCTTCTTCAAACTTTAAACTTTTTAATCAGCCGGTGAATCAGCCGCACTTATTGATTATTTACTGACATTTATACTGATTCTGAGCAAAGATTAAAACCTGAAGAAAACACTTTGAACCACACAGAACAGAGCAGCTCCATACATCAGGTCTGACTGTAACCTATCAGAGAATAAAAACTATAAATATTTAAAGGTCAGGAATGAAGCTGAAACCTGGAAATATTATAGTTTAGTAGCGACCAAATAAAGCAGCTGCTACAGAAATGTTCACACAGTTAAACTATATGAAACTGACGAAATGATCAGTATAAATAAAGTTATTTCATTAGTTCGGTAATGTTTTAATTAAAGGAGTATCATTTCTACCGTTATTATTATTATCTGACGTGAATCTTCATTTGGGTAGTTTTTAGGTTGATACTGATTCTTAGTTTATTTGTTCATCCTGATAACCTGATATTCAATCAAAACATTTCATTTTTATTGATCACTAGCTATAGCACAACACTTACCCAGTCCTAAACCAAGTCTTAACCAGTCCTTAACAATCCTAAACTGATCCTTCACCACCCCATAACCAGTCCTTAACCTTCCATATACCAATCCTAAACCTCTCTTTAACCAGTCCTAAACAAATCCTTAACCAGTCGTAAATTAATCCCTAATAGCCCTTTGCTTAATGAGTGTGTAACCTATCCTAAAGTAATCCTTAACCAGTCCAAAACTACCCCTTAAGTAGTCATAAATCTGTCCTTAACCACTCCTAAACTAATCTTTAACCTTATTCAGTCCTTAACCTGTTTTTATCTGATACTAAATAGGCCTTAACCAGTCCCAAACAAACCCTTAACTAGTATATAACTAGTTCTTCACCTGCCACAAACTAATCCTCAACCAGTCATAAGGCAATCCCTAATCCCCCTTGCTTAACCATTTCTTAACCTCAAATAAAGCTTTCCTTAACCAGTCACAAATCTGTCCTTAACCCTTTGATGTGCAGTGTGGGTCAGGAGATACCCATTTTCCATTGGACTTGGGTCACTTTTGACCCATGTTGCGCATCAAAGGGTTAATGATTCCTTAACTAGTCCTAAACCAGCGCATAATCTGTCCTAAACAAGTCCTTAACAAACCCTTCTTAACAGTTCTATATCACTCCCTACCCAGTTTTAAATAAATCCTTAACAGCTCCTTAACTAGTCTTAAACTAGTCTTTAACCCTTTCATGCGCAATGTGGGTCAGGAGATACCTATTTTCCATTGGATTTTTTCTGCATCAAAGGGTTAAATAATCAGAAACCAGTTCTTCAACCCATCATAAACCACCTCTAGCATCCTAAACCAATGCTTAACCGGCCATAAACAAGTCCTTAGCCTGTCCTGAACAAGTCCTTAACAGTTCTAGACCTAGCTAGTTTTAAATAAATCCTTAACAGTTCCTTAACTAGTCCTGAAATCATCATGAATCAGTTCTTAACCAGTCTTAAATCATCTCTAACCATCCTAAACCAATCCTTAACCTTTACCAGACATAAACCAGTCCTTGACCTGGCCTTAACGAGTCCTTAACAAGCCCTTCTTAACAGTTCTTTATCAGTCCTTATCCAGATTTAAATAAATCCTTAACCAGTCCTTAATGACTCCTTAATTAGTCCTAAACCAGTCCATAACTTGTCCTAAACAAGTCCTTAGCAAGCCCTAACCCGTCCGTATCCAGTTCTTAAGAGCTCTATCCCAAATCAGTTTTAAATAAATCCTCAACAACTCCTTAACTAGTCCTAAACTAGTCCTTAAATAATCATAAACCAGTTCTTAACCAGTCATAAACAATCTCTAACCATCCTAAACCAATCCTTAACCTTAACCAGCCATAAACAAGGTCTAAACTGGTCCTTAACCAGTTCTTAACTTCAACCACCTAACCTTACCCAGCCATAAACTAGTCCTTAACCAGTTCTTAACCTCAACCACCTAACATTTCCCAGTAACAAATCAGTCTCTAACCAGTCTGGTGCCCAGTTTGAGTCCAGCTCTGTTCCTGACGTCTCGCTTCTGTTCAGTTGTTACAACCATCAAATCTTCACCAATAGAACAAATCTAATCGATCATCAGGCGATGCTTCTGTCACACCTCTCTGATGATGTCATCCAGGTGAACTGAGGAAGCTGCTCTCCAAACAGGAAACACCTGCAGCAGCTTCACCTGAGAGTGAGTCCATCAGCACAGCGTCTCCATAAGCAGAGAGATTACATTCAAATACCACACACACACACACACACACACAAACACACACACGTAGCGCAGACAAACAGGTGAGTAAACAGCAGGTGTTCTGCAAACATCATGTCAGCTCGTCAGGTCGACTCAATCTGGGCGTCAATATTTGTCTCCGCACCACTTTGTTTTCACACCATTCAAAATATTCATGTTCAGATTCAAACCGCAAATATTTGAGGTTGGGGCTGCCGGAGCCGCTGTAACCCGGCCGACGCTCCACGCCACGCCGCCGCCGCGCTGCGCCGCAACAGCCGGGTTAAACAGACCACTTAGACACGACGACGGCGTGGAGTTGTGAGAAAAGTGGAGGAAAAACATTCAAACATCACATCTGAATTCAGTCTCAGCAGCTCAGACTGAGGAGAGTCAACGACTAGAAACAAGTCTGTAACACAAGTCTCTAACACAAGTCTGTAACTGACACGCAAGTCTGTAACACAAGTCTATAACCGACACACAAGTCTTCAGTCATCACCAGTTACTTCTTAATAAAATGTATACACACTCTCTGCATCTTACGCTGAAGCTGACCCTTTAAGTCAATAAGAACCTCAACTGATCTGTGATAATAAATAATATAGAACTTCACAACACAGTCACAGGCTGGATAACAGGCAAAAAAAGACATCATATTGTAATAAGAGCCACCACTTTAGTAGAAATTGTAATTTTTAGTAATTTTTGATTAAAAATATCATGGAATAATGATGGGATTTTTATTTCATGTTCCCTTATGTTTAGAGAGTATGTTTAATAGGCCAGAGTGTCTATGAAATTCTTAATTTTTGTAAGGTTATGTTATAACAGCTCCTGTGATCTGGATACTGCACTTGGACATGTTCAGTTTACATAACAGGTCAGTATTTCTACTTTATAGTAGTTTATAGGTTTGTAACCCACAGCTCACAAGAATAAAACTCAAGGTTCTGTCTGCAGCAGCAACAATAAAAAGCATCAGAATGTGGCTCTGATCAGAAAAGATACTATGATCAGCTGATCAATGCAACCTGTTTAAAAGTGCAATGAAATAAAGAAAACTGTGACACTGTCATAAGAATGAAAGCCTTCCAGGATCAGTCCGTTATGTTTGGTGGTGGGAGGAACAGACTATCTACTTACTGGGAGTCGATCCACAGCAACTAATCTGAAAGAAGTCATCGGTGCTTCTGCATTTTGTTCAAAAAGTGGAGTTTAAACTTCGCAAACAGCAGCTTGTGTATCACAGCTCAACAACCAGCATCTAAAAACAGCAGCTATCTGGTGTGTTTTATTCCTCGATAGTTCTTGTGCTCCATCAACAGCTGATCGTATGAATGTGAAGCTGCTCCCAGTCTGTTCTCATCATCAGTACAGTACGAAATAACCACTGATGACTCCAACGATACACCAGACTCACCTTAACAAAAGATCTGTCTCTCTCCTCCATCACTGCCTTCATCTCCTGGGCTGTGATGTCATTCCGTCGTTGCCGTGCCAACCGCAGGCGCTCGACCAGAACTGAACCAAACTGGTGGACGTCCTGACCGGAGTCGGCGTCATGGACCTGCTGAATGAGCTCATCAATGTCCTGACGATCAGAAACACACAGAGCTGATCAGATCATTGATCAGATCATTGATCAGAGATTAAACTGTCAACATTAACATGGTGAGTGTTTTTACCAGGTCAGTGTCCTCCAGGTTAAAGATGTCCGACCTGAAAAAACACAAGGACACAGTCAGTATCTCTGCATGTGTTTCTGTATTAGACCGAGTCTCTGTGTATAAACTGTATAGAAACATCAGTAAATCTGATCTCTGATTACTAAAACTACCAACAACCTGACCAGTAACTACCTACACCCAGACAGGTAACTACCTCCAACCTGACCAATAACCCACTTCAAATTGAATGATAACTACGTTCAACCTTCCTGGTAACTACTCTAACCCAACTGCTAACTACTAACAGCCTGACCTGTACCTACCTAGAACCTGATCGCTTACAACCTACCCCTTAATTGCCAACTATCTACGACTTGACATCTAATTACCTCCAACTTGATGGCTAACTACCTACAATCTGACTGTTCGACATCTACGATTCTAAAGGTTCCACAGGCTCTCTTGTTTGCGTCTCTGTCGAGTTAAAGGTTCTCAGTGATCTGACAGCTGTTTCCATCATGTTAAAGGTTCTGAAGGATGTCATCTGTGTTTCCATAATGTTAAAGTTTAAACATGATCTTCTGTTTGTTTCCATCGAGGTAAAGGTTTTACAGTGTCTCTTGTCTGTGTTTCTATTGTGTTGCAGGTTCTACTGGATCTGCTGCTTGATTTCCATGATTCTAAAGGTTTTATAGAATCTCCTGTCCAATTTCCATAATGCTAAAGGTTCTATAGAATCTCATTTCAGTATTTAAATCATGTCAAAAGACCGACATGATCTCCTGTTCTTCTCCGATTGTGTTAGAAGTTCCACATCATCTTCTGTCCTGTTTCCATCACGTTTATGGTTCTGAAGGACCTCTTGTTTGTGTTTTCATCATGTTTAAAGTTCTACTGGATATTCTTACTACTACTAGTAGACCAATAACTACCTACAATGTCATCTGTACCTACCTACACCTTTACAGGTAACTACTAACAGGCCTTCAGATTTCTGCTTTATTTAACCAGTAGAGTTTAATCAGCAGAGTTTAACATTCATAGATTATCATTCACTCATCATCAGAGTCTAAATGTAGTTTTAGCATCAGTCAGTTGTAATGAGCAGCTCAGTGTTCAATCACAACAAACTCCATGTTTGTGTTTCTGTAGATTGATTAGTTTCCTGCTGCTCTGTACTTTTACTCTATTAAAGCTGCCTCTGCTCAGTTTCAGTTGCTGCTGTGTTTATTTCTATATTCTTAAATAAAGTGTAAGTTGAGGAACAGGTGAGGCGATGAATCGGGGCTCTGCAGCAGCTTCGGGCCCCCCGTGTTCCTGCCTCCGACCAAATTAAAGCTGGACCTCTGCAGCAGCCGTTAGATGACCTGAGCGCCGTGGCTGCAGCAGCTGTGCAGTAATTTCGTCCTTCGCTCCCCCAAGTCCACCCGAAACTCTCCGACATTTTAATTCATGGCAGAGCTGCGAGGGCGTCTGCCGTTCAGGAGCTCCATCCTCCCAGTGACAGCCGTCAGGAAGGTGGACGTGCAGCTGGTAACGGGCTGATCTGCTGCCTCTCCTCCTGGGAGGCTCTTTTCATTTAGCCTGCTGCTGTTTTGCTGTAATAAACTGTAATAAGGTGGCCGAGGCGGCTGCGCTCTGCAGGGAACAGCAGGTAATGAAAGACCGGCCGCCTCCAATAAAGCTCCTCTAACACCCTGCTTACAGCCCATCCAGCCCGGCTCAGCCCGGCTCGGCTCGGCTCGCAGCGCCGCCGTCATTAACACTCCCACACACCTCCACGGAAACACGCCGCCGCCCGCCATTAGGACGATCCGATGATCCGAGCCAGAATAACAGCATTCATCACTTCACAAGTTTCACATGTCAGACGGAACATTTCAGACCGGCAGCGTGGAAAACAAAAAAACATTCAGAGACACGAGGGACGTTCTCAGGTCCTCAAAACCAAGATACGTCTGCTTTAAACTACGGTTTCACTTCATCCATGACAAAACTAAAAGGAACAAATTGAGAACATCACAATCTACAACGTTAATGAACTGCAGCAGAATAAAAAACTGACCAATAAATAAACAACAGGAGAACAGCAAAGTATGTAAAGAGGAAGATTCAGTTCATGTTTCCATCATGTTAAAGGTTCTACTGGATCTTTTATCCATGTTAGGATCATGTCAGTGTTTCTGCAGGTTGTTCTGTTTGGGTTTCTGTCACATTAAAGGTTCTACAAGAACTAATTTCTGTATTTTCATCATGTCAAAGGTCCGACGTGATCTCCTGTCCTCCTTCCATGACTCGAAATGTTCCACAGGATCTCCTGTTTGTTTGGTTCTAAATGATTGTAAGTCTGTTTCCATAATGTTAAAGGTTCCACATGATCTTCTGTCTGTGTTTCCATCACATTAAAGGTTCTATGTGATCTATTGTTTGTGTTTCTATCATTGTTAAGGTTCTACAGCGTGTTCTGTTTGTTTCTATCATTGTTCAGGTTCTATGGGACTCTGCTGTTCAAGTTCCATGATTCTGAAGGTTCCACAGAATCTCCTGTTTGTGTTTCCACCATATTGAAAGTTCTACTGGATCTCCTGTTCGCGTTTCTACCATTGTTAAGGTACTACAGGTTCTTCTGTCTGTGTTTCCATCACATTAAAGATTCTACGTAATCAGTTGTTTGTGTTTCTACCATTGCAAAGGTTCTACAGGACCTTTGTATCCATGTTAGGATCATGTTAACGGTTCTGCAGAATGTGCTGTTTGTGTTGCAGTCATGTTAAAGGTTCTACAAGATTTCATTTCTGTATTTGCATCATGATCTCCTGTCCGTTTTCCATGACTATAACGGTTCCACAGGATCTCCATCAAGTTATAGGTTCTGCATGATCTTAAGTCTGTTTCAATCATGTTTCAGGTTCTACTGGATCTCCTGTTTGTATTTAAACCATTTTAAAGGTTCTACTGGATCTGTTGCTTGTGTTTCTATAATACTAAAGGTTCCACATAATCTTCTGTCCTGTTCCCATCATTTTTAAGGTTCTGAAGGATCTCCTGTTTGTGTTTTCATCATGTTTAAGGTTCTACTAGATCGCTTGTTTGTCTCACGGAAAGAGTTGAAAACTTCCAACTCTAGAACTGCATCAGTTATCGATTGTTCTGCAGATATTCTGATAATCTATCACGTGGTTCCTCACAGGAAACTGCGGATCTCGGAACACTTTAATAAATCAAACAATCAGCTGATTAATCCAGAACTAATCAGAAGTGATTGATTAGGAAGATCAGTGCAGCTGATTGTGTGTTTGACGAATAAAACGTGAATAAAGAGAAAAACAAACACATTATTCATACACACACTTCAGAGATGGAGGAGGCTCCATCAGGAAAACACACACATTAACACACAGCAGCGACACACACTCTGAGTCCTGACAGATGGAACATGTTCCTCCATATTCCGTCCCTCATAAAAAGGATTGTGGCCTCCAATATCAATTACCCTCTCATCCTGGGGGGAGGCCGGGGGGCAGCAGGGAGGGGGTATTATCTCTAATTAGATTTTCTGCTCTATTTGGCTCCTCCAAGAGAACGAGAGCTCATTTCACAGCCCTTAACAAGGCCGAGGAGGAGGAAGAGGAGGAGAACTGGGGAACTGGAGAATGTTGGGTTCTTCTCTCAGTGGACAGCAGAACAACAGAACAACAGTACGGTGTTTCCTCATCAGCAAAACAGCTGAACAATAAACCAGGACAACAACAGAACGTTGAGTTCCTTTCTATACAGACAGTAGAACAGTAGAAAGTTGCGTTCCTTTGTCAGTAGAATCGCACAACAATGGTATGTCGTGTTCCTGCCAATACAGACGGTAGAAGAAGAGAACACTAGAACGTTGTGTTCTTCCCTCAGCAGACAGCAAACATGTTTCACATGTAAATAAATGAATAAACAGATTCTCCTCAGAGGAAACAACACCAGGTCTGTTTACAAACAAACAAACAAACATTGTGTCGGCTGCTCCACACCAACCTGCTGCTCTCAGTAGCAGCTGTCTGTTGGTGGTTATTGATCAGTCGTTGCTGTTATTGATGGAGAACAGAGACTGTAAACTCATCATGTCTGGTTCTATCAGTCGGTTCCTGCAGTTAACTCAGGTTCTCTAGGTTCTCTTACAGAAATAACAACTGAAATGTCACCAGCTGATACACTATCAGGGTTCTGCAGGGTTCTACCTGTGGTTCTTCATGGTTTCAGTTACCTGTTAGCTGTTAATCTGTTAACTTGTTACCTGTTAACCCGTTAAAAAGTCTCAACAACAGAACATGATGAATTCGTACTCAGCCGCCTGCTGCAGTCGTCGAGCTCGAAGCAAAGCCTCGTCTCTCTCCTCATTGGCTAGCAGGAGTCGTGACATCAGAGCCTGATCTCTGTCCTTCTGAGCCGCCAGCACCTCCTCCAACACCGCTGAGGAGACGAGGAGATAAGGAGGTAAGGAGACAAGGAGTCAGAGTGAGGATGAAACCAGTAGAAACTAAACATCAGTGAGTTTTGCTTTCCACTCAGACTGACTGACCAATCAGAGCACAGATCATTATGACCAATTATGACTGCTCTGTGTGTGTGTGTGTGTGTGTGTGTGTGTGTGTGTGTGTGTGTGTGTGTGTGTGTGTGTGTGTGTGTGTTCCAGTTGTTATAACAGAAAGGACCACAGCTCAGGTGAGACTGAGTGCAGAAGAAATAAATTTGGTTATTAAATCACTGCGGTTCTCTGTGAGGTTCTGACAGGTTCTCTGCCACAAAACAATGACAAAAACATACAGGAACTCCAGAAATCCAGATTCAAAATGGAGATAAATAGATGCTGATTCAATGGAAACTGATAAAACCACCTAGTAGACACAGTTCCAGATGCTAAACAATCACAAAGACACACCACGTAACCAAAAAAAGACCAAAACTGACTAAAAAAGATACGAAAACAAGCAAATGCATGCAAAATGATGTCACCACCATGCTTCACATCATGATGCTGCCGCCAAAGACACACAAAAACTTTCTAGATGTAAAATAATCGAAGACACACAAAGTGACCAGAAAAAGGTAAAAACTGACTAAAAAAGATACAAAATACATGGAAATTGACTCAAAACAGACACCAGGAGCCGCCATGAAACAGCAACAAAGAGGCTCAAATTAACTAGAAAAAGATAGAAAACTAACGTAAACAAAGACAACCACAAAGACATGTAAAGTCATGTAAATCTCAAAACTTCCAATAAAACTACTGAAGACAAGCTTCCAAAGCAGTAAAACATGAATGTGTTGCTGTTTGGCCGTTTGAATCCACAGCTTGAACTGTTCCAACATGTTACTTCACTGTATCTGAACAGCGTCTGTGTGCTTTTATGCCTCCGACATCGACAAACTTCAGATTTTCTAACTTTTCCGCCTCAGACGGGGAAGGAATATGATTCATTTTGAGACTTCTGCCGGTTATTTCTCTTCAGGATTTTTTTAATAGAAACACAATCGAAGCGAAGATAAAATAAATGTGTTGCGTGGAGACTTTCTGTTTCCGTGATAATCCTGCTGGATTAAACTCACAGAAACAAACACACACATTAACACACACACACACACACACACACACACACACACAGCTCAGTTAAATCAACATCACATCCGAGTGTGATTGCTGGTTAAACACACACAAACACACACTGTTCTGTTAAACTAACAGCTGCCTCGTTAACTGTCACCTCGTTACCACTGCTGTTGTTTTAATTACTGTGTGTGTGTGTGTGTGTGTGTGTGTGTGTGTGTGTGTGTGTGTGTGTGTGTGTGTGTGTGTGTTGGTATTAAACAGTGTGCATGGAAAATATTCAAATATTTAAGAAGTCGAGGTCGGATCAGATCTGATTAAGAGGAGAGTAAACCGTCGCCTCCCCCCCTCCTCACCTGCAGGCCTCCTCCAGTGCTGCGCCTCCCTCTGCTCCTCCCTCAGCTCTTCCTCCACCTCCCTCCTCTGCAGCTCCTTCTCCTTCTGGACCAGCTGATCCTGCAGCTGAAGCACAACAACGTCAAACATCTCAACAACATTTACTGCATGTATAAAGTCACTGTTGGATCTGAAACCTGCATAAAGAAGTTAACTAAAGATCATGAAATCAACCAAATCTGAGAAAAAGTTCCACTGACATTCTTGATCTACAGTAACGGTATTTAATGATCTATTGTCATACTATGAATATTTATAGAGTTGCAGGTCCTTGAAATACATAGAGGTGGGTCCAGATTTTTCACTTTTTAATGGATGTTTTCCATCATTTCTGGAATCATTTTGGACCAGCTTCCAGTATTTTAGACATTTTTTCATAATTGTGGACAAATTTAATTGATTAAAGCAGTTCACAGCATTCAGAGCTTGTTTGTTTGCGAGTCTTTCAGATTCTCCTCTAATAATGGTCAGTTCTGTGTCCATCTGTGAAGATGTGTAATCTTGGTCTTTTCTACAGAGCAGAAAATGATGCTGCAGAAATTATCAGGGTCTTAGTTCCTTCAATGACATGAAGCACGGTGGTGGTGGCATCATGATGTGAAGCATGGTGGTGGCAGCATCATGATGTGAAGCATGGTGGTGGCAGCATCATGATGTAAAGCATGGTGGTGGCAGCATCATGATGTGAAGCACGGTGGTGGCAGCATCATGATGTGAAGCATGGTGGTGGCAGCATCATGATGTGAAGCACGGTGGTGGCAGCATCATGATTAAAGCACGGTGGTGGCAGCATCATGATGTGAAGCACGGTGGTGGCAGCATCATGATGTGAAGCACGGTGGTGGCAGCATCATGATGTGAAGCACGGTGGTGGCAGCATCATGATTAAAGCACGGTGGTGGCAGCATCATGATGTGAAGCATGGTGGTGGCAGCATCATGATGTGAAACATGGAGGTGGCAGCATCATGATGTGGAGCTTGGAGGTGGCAGCATCATCTACTAGACATGATTCTCTCTGTGGAAAAACTATGTTCTAATTTTGTCATATTTTAAAACTTGCAAAACGCAAAATACCAAGATTACACATCATCACAGCTCTACACAAACTGACAGAACCGGAACTGAACACTATCAGAGGAGAATTTGTCCAAACTGTTTTATAAAACAAAAATGATTCAGATGCTGCATCCACCAGAGTCAGAATATGAAATCCCTGTTTGTGTTTATTCACCTTGTTGTTGATCTCTCTCAGGGCGTCGAGCTCCTTCAGGAGAAGCGAGACGTTTTTATCTCGATCAAAACTCTGAAGTCGACCGGCTGCAGAGATCTGATGAGGACTGGAGAAAAAAATCGGGTTTAGTGTTTAGTCCAAACACAATCACACAATTTATCAGCCAGAAACGGTAAAAACAGAAGATTTTTAATGTTCAGATTCACTGAAATGCAACATCTGTCAAGAAACTTTACCAAATTTAAGTTTAAAAACGGGAAAATTCATCAAAATCACTTTTTTTTTTCTTATTTCTTATTTAAAGATTCACCAAAAATAAACCATTTATATCCGATTCTGTAAAAATCTGGAAAATGAAAGCTACTTGATGAGTCAAATAAAGTCAGCATGGCTCAGAAACAGTGAACAGAGGAGCAGGTTGTTGGAGATACATCCAGCATGGAGAAACATCTTTCTACAGATGGTGAGTAGAGTAGAGAGGAAAAGTCTGGAAACATGGAGATAGAAAAACATCTATAATATGTGGAGACAATAGTTTTCTAGTGTTGGTAACTTTGGGCACCTCAGGACTTAAAATTGGACTATAAATGGTTTAAAATAACTCAAATTTCGTCCAAACGGACTCAAAATTTGTCATTTTGAAAACATTACGAGTAACTTTGGACCATTTACTAGTTATTTTGGACAATTCTTGGGTCAGTTTGAGCAACTTTAGTCTACTTCAGACAGATTTTAAATAGTTTTGGACACATTTTGAGTGATTTTGGACATGCTTGGAGTAATTTTTTAAAAATTACCCAAGGAATTTCATGTTTTCCATGAAAACTGACAATCACACTTTTCTCCATGTGCTAACATCACTGCAGGGTTTTCTAATCATCAATGATCCTTTCAACACCATTATCTAACACAATGTAGCATTAGAACACAGGAGTGATGGTTGCTGGAAATGTTCCTCTGTACCTCTATGGAGATATTCCATTAAAAATCAGCTGTTTCCAGCTACAATAGTCATTTACCACATTAACAATGTCTGCACTGGATTTATCATTCATTTAATGTTATCTTCACTGAAAAAAATTGCTTTTCTTTTAAAAATAAGGACATTTCAAGTGTCCCCAAACTTTTGAACGGTGGTATATATGAATTAAATTTGCTCTATATTAGCTAAAGTTGCTCTGTATCAGTTAAAGTTGTTCTAAAATGGGCTAAAGTTGCTCTAAAGGAGTTAAATTTGCTGTAAAATGAGTTAAAGTTGTTCTATATGGGCTAAAGTTGATATTATTGGTTAAAGTTTCTCTATAAAACTGCTTTTCCCTCAAAATAAGGACATTTCTAAGTGACCCTAAACTTCTGAACGGTTGTGAACGTTACTTTGGACGAGTTTAAAATAATTTTGGACTACTTTTGTCTTTTTTCATGATTCTCTCTCCTCCTTCATTGTGTTTCCACGGAGCTGCAGGACTTTTGATTACAGTGAAAAATGAACCACAGAGCAGAAAAACTGAGTTAAAATCAGCACATTTTTAATGTCTGGGAACCTAAAAATCAAACTCTGGATGATTAAAGAGTCTAAATCCTCTAAATTCAGAGTTAAATCTGCAGTTTGCTGTAAAACTAACCTGCTTTCTACCATAATAAGAGTAAACCAGCAGTGAACGTCTCCGACCCTTTAGACTGCCGGCTGTTCAGCGTGGCTCTGATTGGTCAGCGCTCCCGTGACATCACCTCAGAGTGTGTTTCATTAGTGTGTCACCTGTGCGTGATCAGGTCAGGTGTTTTAACGCGAGGCCGCGGCCTCACATTATCAGATGAGAGGCTGGGAGCTGCAGCGGCAGGTTTAATAAGCAGCGACTG
Organism: Amphiprion clarkii; assembly: GCA_027123335.1. NCBI lineage: Eukaryota > Metazoa > Chordata > Actinopteri > Pomacentridae > Amphiprion > Amphiprion clarkii. Next base: position 30,752,126 of record CM049584.1, on the reverse strand, counting down.
ATGTTCGCCTGTAATTCTCTCATATTACCTTAAAGGTCAGGCGGCTTCATGGCGTAATAAAGCGGGTAAATAAGACACTGGAATGTGGCTGACACTGTCTTCTGTAATTGACTGTTTCTGACTTTATAATACCAGCTGCTTCTAATCAACGTTCTCTTACTATCCTTTATTCCCGTCTCGCCCTCCAACGCCTCGGCTAATCAAATCAAATCTAAATTTAATCGCTCACATTTCACACAGTGATGCAACTCAAACGGCTCCTCAAATTTAGCTGAAAATGCAGCAAAAGAGACAAAAAAAAAACCATGAATGACAGAATCTAAAGAAAGCTGGAAGTTTAATGAAAAGCAATAAACTTTTTAATAAAGCTCAGCGTGTCGAGGCTCTAAACATATCACACTAATCCTCTCAAAAAGCACCACAATATCACACTACAGCATCCAATATCCACAACACCATGCTTTAAATGTCTAATCATCTATAGCTCACATGCATTTTAAAGTCAGCAGCACTTCAGACAACTTCAGGGATGAGACGTTTGATTCTTCCTGCATATCTGACACTTTTCAGTCCAGTTTAGAAAAGCGTCACTGAATCTGCTGGTCAGCGTGAAAATCAGAATCTGAAAAGTTTTAATCCAACATCAGCCTGCAGATAAAAACAGCCGTTAGCTTCATCTGATAGAAAAACTGATTCACAAGTGAAAAAACTGGGTTTGATATTATTTTATAGCTCAACATCAGTGTTGTTTCCACTCTTTTTATTTGGTCGCATTTTTCACTTCAGCTCCTTTAAGCAAATTTACTTTAATTCCATTTGGTGCAAAATGTTCCCTTTAAAATGCCTTTTATCACTTCACTGCATTTCTCCTGAAATTTACATGCATGTAACCTTTTTTTTTTAACCTGTATTTCCCATTTATTTCACCTGCATTTTGCCAGTATAAAAACTGCAATTCACCTGCATTTAACTTGCATTTCATCTTTTTTTCACCTGCATTTCACAATTATTTTGTCTTTATTTCACCTCTATTTCATCTGCATGCTTCCAGTACTTCACTTGCAGTTTACATTCAATTCATCTGCAATTCGCCTGTATTTCACCTTCATTTCATCTGTATTTTGCCAGTGTTTCTCTTGCTATTCACCTAGAAATTGTCTGCAATTTGCTTGCATATCACCTACTTTACACCTGCATTTCTACTGCAATTTACATGCATTTTGCCTGTTTCACTTCTTTTTTACTTGCATTTTACATTTATTTCGTCTGTATTTCACCTCTGTTTCATCTGCATGTCACTTGCAATTTACCAGCAATTCACCTGCATTTAACTAGCATTGCACCTCTTTTTTTTTACCTGCATTTCACATTTATTTCACCTGCATTTCAGAATTATTTGGTCTGTATTTCACCTCTGTTTCATCTGCATGCTTCCAGTATTTCACTTGCATTTTACATGCAATTCATCTGCAATTCGCATGAATTCCACCTACATTTCCCCTGTATTTTGCCAGTATTTCACCTGCAATTCACCTGCAATTTGCCTGTACATGAACTGGAATTCACGTGCATTTCACCTGTTTCTCACCTCTGTTTTTTACCTGCTTCCGCATTTATTTTACCTGCATTTTACATTTAATTTGTCTGTATTTCACCTCTGTTCCATCTGCACGTTTCCAGTATTTCTCTTGCATTTCAGCTGCAGTTTGCCTGCATATCACCTCCTTTACATCTGCATTTCACCTGAATTTCACCAGTATTTCACCTTTATTTCATCTGTAATTATTCCTCAGTTGGTTCATCAACTACTTTAATCTAAACTGATACTTCCACTGATTTCAATACTTTCATTCTGAAATTAAACTTCCATTTCAACTCCTCACAGCATTTACACTTTAGCCATCATTCCACCACCTTTCACTGCTCACAGATACTTCCAGTTCCTTCAACTTCTTCCACTTGAATTTCCCTCAGGATTAATAAAGTATCTATCGATCTATCTATCTATAGTCTATGTATCTATCTATCTATCTATCTATCTATCTATCTATCTATCTATCTATCTATCTATCTATCTATCTATCTATCTATCTATAGTCTATCTATCTATCTATCTATCTATAGTCTATCTATCTATCTATAGTCTATCTATCTATCTATCTATCTATCTATCTATCTATCTATAGTCTATCTATCTATCTATCTATCTATCTATAGTCTATCTATCTATCTATAGTCTATCTATCTATCTATCTATCTATCTATCTATCTATCTATAGTCTATCTATCTATCTATCTATCTATCTATCTATCTATCTATCTATCTATCTATCTATCTATAGTCTATCTATCTATCTATCTATAGTCTATCTATCTATCTATAGTCTATCTATCTATCTATCTATCTATCTATCTATAGTCTATCTATCTATCTATCTATCTATCTATCTATCTATCTATCTATCTATCTATCTATAGTCTATCTATCTATCTATCTATCTATCTATCTATCTATCTATCTATCTATCTATCTATCTATCTATCTATCTATAGTCTATCTATCTATCTATCTATCTATAGTCTATCTATCTATCTATCTATCTATCTATCTATAGTCTATCTATCTATCTATCTATAGTCTATCTATCTATCTATCTATCTATCTATAGTCTATCTATCTATCTATCTATCTATCTATCTATCTATAGTCTATCTATCTATCTATAGTCTATCTATCTATCTATCTATCTATCTATCTATCTATCTATAGTCTATCTATCTATCTATCTATCTATCTATCTATAGTCTATCTATCTATCTATAGTCTATCTATCTATCTATCTATCTATCTATCTATCTATCTATCTATAGTCTATCTATCTATCTATCTATCTATCTATAGTCTATCTATCTATCTATCTATAGTCTATCTATCTATAGTCTATCTATCTATCTATCTATCTATCTATCTATAGTCTATCTATCTATCTATCTATCTATCTATCTATCTATCTATCTATAGTCTATCTATCTATCTATCTATCACTTTGTTTGCTTTCACTTCTAATTATTCATTAATGGTAATAACAGACGTCATCTCACCTGTCGGCAGTAGGGACCAGGTGTCTTCTGAGGGCCGGACTTCCAGGACCTCTGGACGTTGCTCCATCATCTGGGGCATCTCCGCTGCTCTCTACCCGAGGAGAAGGGCCTCTGCTGTGGGAAAGGTCCACCTCCATCTCCCCTGGAACTCTTGGAAGCCTGGAGGACAACGGAGATACAGACCTCCTGTAGGATGGAGGTGAGACGGGGGAGACAGACCTCTTCTGGAAGACGGGAGAGACGGGAGAGACGGACCTCCTCTGGAAGACGGTGGAGATGGGAGAGACAGACCTCTTCTGGAAGACGGGAGAGACGGGGGAGACAGACCTCCTCTGGAAGACAGTGGAGACGGGGGAGACAGACCTCCTGTGGGACAGAGGGGAGATGGAGCAGGGGGTTGGAAGCTCCTGGAGATACTGAGGAGCTGAGAGACAGACAAGGAGACAGGTGATGGATGGATGATGGATGTATGGTTGGACGAGGATGGATGAGGAATGGATGACGTTTGAATGTTACCCTGAGGCCAGTCAGGGTTCTCTTGGTTCTGGCTGCTCCCTGGCCTGGAAATAAGAAACAGCATGAAGTTAGTCCTGATGCTGGAATTATGCATCATGTTTACTGTACAACGGATTTATACAAATTTAAAACATAAAACGTAAAATAAATGATTGTATAAATGTTCACCTCCTTTAAAGAGACTCAACTAATTGAAGACAGGTGCATGCAGTTGGTGTTAGAAGTCACAAAGATACAAGAACATTTCTGAGTTCCTGAATATCTCTTGGAATCCAGTTAAATCCATCATTAAGAAATGGAAGGAAGATGGAACATGAATAAAAGCTTTATGGGAGAAAAAGAGAAAGACTCTGTTGGAAAAAACGCAAATTAAATCTGAACTAGAGTTCAGTAGAAGAGACTCTTAAGTCAACTGAAGAAGGTTCTTTGGTCTGACGAGACCAGAATGGAGCTTTTGGACCATGAAACCAGGTGTTATGTTAGGAGACATCATCACAAACACATCATTCCCACTGTGAAGCACAGTGGTGGCAGCATCATGATGTTCCTCAGCAGCAGGTCATGGAAGGTAGAGAGTAAATGAAATCCTGGAGGACAACCTAATGCAGTCTGAAGAGAACTGAGACGTGAAGAAGATCAGTTTTCCATCCAGACAATGAGTCGAAACAAACAAAGATCCTCAGAGATGGTTTAAAGACAACAAGGTGGACGTTCTGGAGGCCGAGTCAGAGTCCAGATCTCGATACAACTGAAAACCTGACAGCATTTGATCAGTTTTATAAAGTAGAATGAGGAAAAACTTTAGTGTCCAGATGTTCAGATTGATGGAGACCAACAGGATCAAAGATGGAACTGAAGGTTCATCGACTAAATACTGACTATAAGGAGATGAATACTTATGAAATCTCTGACTTTACATTTGATATTATATTTTTAATGAACTGACATTACTTTGAATAAAAGGGGAACACTATGAAGGGAGGTGAACTCTGTTCGTAGATGCGTCAGAGCTGCAGGTGTTGAACTCACCTGTCGGGGCTGCTGAGGTGGTGTCTTCCAGGTGAGGGCAGACGCTGTCGCAGCTCCACGTTCACTTTAGGATTAGCTGGAAAAACAACACACCACAAACCAACAGGTGAGTCAGAGCGTCACACAACACCTGTCTGTCTGCAAACTGTAACTCCTCGAGGTTCGTCAGCAGAACAAACATCTTTAAGGCCTCGTTAATGGTGGCTAACGACTCACATTAGGGGAGCACCAATCAGAACGCAGCTCCGCAGGTGTAATTAAAATGGAGGCAGAGCTCTAGTTAAACACTCGTTAATGCATAAGTAAGCAACCAAACACACACACACACACACACACACACACACACACTCATATCTAAACGAGTGTGTTAGCAGGAAATAAAGAGACCGACTGCACTGATGGTCTACACCTGAGCTGATGGTGTTGTCATGACGACACCAGTGTATTGATGAACCTGAGGAGATAATTGATCAGTGATCAGGTCTTTTTGTTCTTAACTGTTTCCACTTCCTCTCCTGTTTTAAAATAGTAAAGTTTAGAAAGGTGAACATGTGATCTGTGACAATTTGAAACAAGAAGAAAAATTGATTCTGTGCAGAAAACAGCAGATTTTAAACAAACTGGGAGTTCAGAAAAGAGGCCTGATACATAGAACCCAGTTGAGTTCTGCTCTGTCTAGTCCTGCTCTGGTTCTGGTTCCAGTTCTGTACTGTTCTGTCTTGGTTCTGGTTCTGCTTTGTTCTGTTCTGTCTAAATTTAGCTTTTGTCCTGGTTCTGTCCTCTTCTTGTTTCGTTCTGCCCTCTTCTGTCCAATTTCTGCCCTGTTCTTTCCTGGTTCTGGTTCTGTCCTGTCCTAGTTCTGTTTCTGGTCCGGTTATATTTTTTCTGTCCAGGCCAGTATTCTGCCGTTTTCTTTGCTGGTCCTGTTCTGTTTTGGTCCGGTTCAGTCCCATCCTTGCTAAAAGTCCTGCTACTTACTGGTTCTGGGTTTATTCTGGTTCTGGTTTAGTTCTGGTTTTGTCCTGTTCTGTCCCATTCTGTGCTATTCTGACCTATACTCGTTCCTTTCTGTTGTGGTCCTTGTTGTGTTCTTTTCTGTCCTGTTCTTTCTGTTTTCCGTTCTGTTCTGAGTTGTGTTCTGCTCATTAGGTTTGTGTTCTGTCCAGAACCTTGTTCTGGTTCTGTTTTTCCATGTCCTTATTTTTTTTCCTGTCCTGATCCTAATTTATCCGTTAATATCGGTTTGTTTTCCCCCCTGGTTCTGTTCTGTCCGGTACTTTCCCTTTTCTGTTCTGGTTCTGTCCTGTCTTGGTTTGGTTTTTGTTCTGTCCTGGTCCTGCTGTCTGGTCCTGGTTCTGTTTTTCCATGTCCTGGTCCTTGATCTGTCCTTCAATATACTTTTTTTCCCCTGCTGTGTTCTGGTTCTTGATCTATCGTTTAATATCAGTTTTTTTCCTGGTTCAGTTCTGCCCTGTTCTTTCCCTTTTCTGTTCTGGTTCTGTCCTGTCCTGGTTTGGTTTTTGTTCTGTCTTATCCTGGTTCTGTTTTTCCATCCTGGTCCTCAATCTATCCTTTAATATCCATATTTTTTCCTGTTCTGTTTTCCCTGTTCCCTCCTGGTTCTGGTTCTGTTCTGATCGTGAAGCAGCTAAGTTACAGTCAGAATACATTTCCTCTGTGAGCGTCTTCACTTTGAAACTTTTCTCATTTCTCGCCGTCCTCTGCGTCCCCCCTGCGTCCCCCCGTCTCTGATCTTCTTGTGGACTCAGAGCTAATTGAGCGCGGCGGCTCTCCTTATTATTCATGTACAATTACAGATGTGATAATGTGCTTAAATCCTTCTAAATGACCGTTCATGCCTCGCGCTCGCTTTGAAGTCTCGTCAAAGATGGAAAAATGAGCAGAAAAAAGGGAAAACACAAAGGCCAATCAGAGGACCAATCTACATTAACCAATGGGGAGAGGAGGGGGGAGGAGGGGGGAGGCGGCGGGAGGAGCGTCCCCCCTTCTTCTTCATGTAATATAAACTGAAGTCCATTAATTTTTTAAGCTGTATTTAATACATTTTGTGCAGAAAGTTTGGAGCGGTGAGTGCCGGGTGTTCCAGCTGACTGCATGAATATTAATGACGGTGTTATGATGATTAAAGAGGCTTCAGCTCAAATCCAACACAATCCGCCTGTGATCCGCCCCGCCGACACCACGCCGCCGCCACGCCGCCGCCACGCCGCACATGAATTTAGATACGGACATTAAGCCGGGGAGAGGCACGACGTACAGAGGACGCTCAACACGCGTGTCCGTACGAGCACGGAGAACATACAGTAAACATGATGCGGAACATACATGTTCACACAAACATCCCGCTCAGTCGACCGGCAGGAAGCAACCGGCTGCTCCGTCCATCAAACATCAATCAGAGTCATTTAAAAAAGACTAAAAGAAAAGAGAAAATGTGATTCTGCTGCTTTTCTTCGTCATCTGTGATCAATAAAAACGTTACAGGAGATTCAAACAAACGTTAATCATCTCGTGACCTGAACAGGTTCCAGCTCTCAGATCTGCAGTTTTTCTCCATTAAACTGAATATTTAGATTTTTGAAATGTGAATAGAATACATGAATTGATAAACAAATAACACCTTACATTTTTGATGAAGAAAACAGTTCTGTTATGAATATTTCGATTGTTTGTTGTTGTTTTGATACCGAGGCCCAATTTGATACAATTTTCCTAGATAAGACACACTGACGTTATTAAAATCAGTATACAGGAGGTCCTCAGCTTATGACGTCCTCGACTTACGGCCATGCGTTACGTCAGAACTGGTTACGCAGGGCTGGCCTGAATAGCAATTTCTGGGCTCTGGATAGTCCGCCCCGATTAATGACGAATATCTGAATATTCGGTTCGGTTCATAACATCCGATGGGGAGGGGGGGTATAGAGGAACAACACGGATATTCGGTTTGTAACGTCCGACGGTGAGGGACGGACGGACGGACCATAAAACGGAGCAAGCCGCACATTACGATCGGTTCGCAACGTCCGACAAAGGGAAGGTGTGCGAATTGACGAGCTGAATACCGATCGTGCAACATCGTCCAATGGGGGGGTGGGGTATCCAAATATTCAAATCTCAAAATAAATATTCGGATACCAACGTAACAACCGAATATTCGAATATCCGGATATTCGGGTCCAGCCCTATGTCTATGCTGAACTAGTTGGCGAGCAGAGCGGAGTGGATGAATACGTCGTCATGCGGCGCTACAAGTCGGCTTTGTTTACATTCGACAGTTGTATGCCACCCTGGATTGTGCTACATTCGCTAACTTTTTGCCCTTCATCGCGGCTCCCAAGTAGGGGTGGGGGAAATTTCCGATTTTCGATGCATTGCGATTCGGACGTGGATGAATCTGAATCGATTTACAAACATCCAAATTTAGAGTATTTAAATCTGTTAAAGTAATACAGAAGGTTCTGAATAAAGCGGAACTAAGAAGTGCAATACACGTCATCTCCGGGACACTTTGGGATGCGCACCTGGAGCTGACAGGCCAATACACGCAAAGACTGAAACAAACCTGGGTGACCGCCACCCACCTCGCCGTGAGATCCGAACAGCTCCTAGTTTAAAAGCAGATTTGTGGAAACATTTCGGCTTCTACAACGTCGGCGGCAGAAGAAAACTGGACAAGAGCCACGTTATATGTAATTATGCAAAGAAGACATGCCCTCACAATGCAGCCATGTCCTCACAAAATGGACATGTCAACTTTGTGAGCACATGATTGCCTTCACATTTGTTTTTCTAAGGACATCTCCTATTTGTCAGGACATGTCAACATGGTGAAGACATTGTTTCTTTTATGAGGACATTTCCTACTGATGAGGACATATCTACACTGTGAGGACATGTTTGTTTTATGGGGACATCTATTTATGAGGATACATCTGGTTTTGTGCGTACATGTCTACACTGTGAAGACATGTCCTCTTTGGTTTGAGACTAAAATGTGTCCACACACACACATACATTCCTGCACAGATAACAGCAGCTACTTCAGTCTGTTCAAACAAACCAGAGTCTGCAGCCCACCCTCATCCAACAATACACTGTGCATGTGCGTGTGTGTGTGTGTGTGTGTGTGTGTGTGTGTGTGTGTGTGTGTGGACCACCCACTCTGCAGATTAAACACTGTTCACACGACTGCCTCCTCCCTCTCTCCTTATTCACTTTCAGCCTCACTCGGCCTTTTGTCTTCTTCTTCTTCTGTCATTAAATTAATCTACTCACCACAGTGTGTGTGTGTGTGTGTGTGTGTGTGTGTGTGTGTGTGTGTGTGTGTGTGTGTGTGTGTGTGTGTGTGTGTGTGTGTGTGCGATCTGCTCTGATCTGTGACATTTGATCAATCGAGATTATTCCCGTTTAAAAGACAGTTTTATTCCTGCTCTGTTTTTGCTGTGGTGGTCCCGTGTGTGCAGTAACACTTTGTACCTGCAGGTGGCGCCACACGCTACAAACTCCCAAACACACTTCAGGTCAGCAGAGACTGAAGCAGGGAAAAACGGCGTTTCAGAGCTCAGGCCTCCATCACACTAAACAACAACAACGGCGGCGGCGGCAGCGTTTTCCTGGGAAAATCCCACCAATCAGAGCAGCTTCCAACACAAACGAAGGTCAACGAGCTGCAGACAGAAACTGAACTCTGGCTGCAGCAAACACACTGAAATGAGCTGATATGAAACATATGACGCAGCGACAGAAACACCAGAAAGGTGAACAAGATAACACCACTTGAAAAACACAAGAAAACAGAGAGAAATGCAAGAAAATTGACACTTAAAAATAAGAAACATCATTAATATGAAGTAAAACTGGACCAAAAACTGTTAAAATGTGACTAAAGCTCACATTTCAGTCAATATTCTTTCTAAATTCTAGAGCAGCCTCGAATAATGAATCAATTGTCAACTATTAACTCAATCAGCAACTATTTTGACAATCAAATAATTAACTTAAGTCATTTTTTTTTATATAAAAAGAGTCGAAATTCTGCAATTCCGGCTTCTCAAATGTGAATATTTTCTGGTTTCTTTCCTTCTTTATGACAGTAAATTGAACATCTTTGTCTTCTTGGGAATGTTTTTCACCTTTGTCTGACCAAACTACTACAAAATTAATCCAGATGAAGAAATTCAGAAAGCTTGCAACAACAGGAAATGTATTTTGGTTATTTAATAATAATTTTAGTCATTTGTAAAAGCACAGATATCAAATATTTACTGATTTCAGCTTCCTAAAAGTAAAGATTTAAAGCTTTTCTTCATTACATGTGATACAAAACTGAATCTTAAGACGTCACCTTGGGATGAATGGAATTACAAACAGCATTACTCACAATATTTACTTGTTGCAGAGGAGAAAATGAAAATGCTTGTCGTATGAAACAATAATGAAAGTAATTCAGCCCCTTTCTAGTCAAGTTTCAATTCGGTTTTGAGAATTACAAAATAAAACCCATGAAAAATCTCCAAAAAAGTTGAGTTTTGTTGTCTATTAAATTAATCTGCAACTACATTGATAATCTTTTAATCTCTTTGAAAAAAAGTCTAAATTCTCTGATTTCGGCTTCTTAAATGTGAATATTTTCTGGTTTATTTCCTCTTCTCTGACGGAAAAATTAATATCTTTGGCTTGTGGACAAAACAAGACGTTTTGGGGCTTTGAGAGACATTGATTCCCCTTTTTTCCCAACATTTTACACATTTTCTGGACAAAAACTATCAATAAATCCAGAATTAATTCAAAAAATAATCTGCAGTTTAACCAAAAATGAAAGTACAGATACAGATCACAGAGTGTCTACAAAGGAACACAACATTTAGACAAAGCTACGTGGAACTGAACCATGAAGGATTTTACTGTATGATCAAAACGACAAAAAAAGACAAAATACTACAAAAATGAGACACAAACTGACAAAAACAAGAAACAAAATAACAAAAAAATGAACAAACGACGCAAGCGAGGCAAAAAGGAAACACAGAACGACAAAGACGTGAAACAAAACAATAAAAAATAGACAAACAACACAAAATAAAACAAAAAAGAGAAAAAAATTAGACAAAAAAGTTACAAAGCTAAAAAGAAATTACACAAATGACACAAACGAGACAAAAAATGACAAAAGCGAGAAACAAAACGCCAAAAAAATTACAAAACGAAAAAGGCAGACAAAAAAAAGACAAAAAACAACAGAAGCAAGACAAAATATTGCAAAAAAGAGACACAAAATGTCAAAAATTAGATGACAAAAACGAGAAACAAAATGACAAAAACGAGACACAATACAACAAAAAATGAGACAAATGACAAGTCAGACAAAAAAGACAAAAACAAGACAAAATATTAGTCAAATGAGACACAAAATGACAAAAAATAGACAAACAACACAGACAAGACAAACAGTACACACAAAACGACAAAAACAAGAAACGAAATGGCAAACGAGACAAATGACAAAAGTCCGACAAAAAAGGTCAAAAAACTACAAAAACAAGACAAAATATAACACAAATGAGACACAAAATGACAAAAAATGAGACAAGCAACAAACGCCAGACGAAAAAAACAACAAAAGCAAGACAAAATATTACAAAAACAAGACACAAAATGACAAAAATTAGACAAAATGACAAAAAAGTGAACAAACAACACAAGCGAGACAAAAAGGAAACACAAAACAACAAAAACAAGACACAAAATGACACAAGAACAATGAACAATCTAGTGTTTTACTTTATGATCAAAACAACTTGTGATGGTCTAGAAATGACTTTAACTTTATAGTTTTACTCATTTTAAACTTTCACAAACCCTAAACTGCACCTGTTGTGATTCACTCTGTGTTATTTTTATTACTTTAAACAGACGTGTTTCATGTTTCTGTGTTTAAAAACTTTGTAAAATCTTTTTTATTTGAATTCAGATGTTTTCCTTCTATGCTTTGTGAAAAACTCCACTCTGGTTCCTGCATAAATGAATCTCAGTCAGTCCACATGTTGTTTCTGCAGTAAAATCAGAGGTTCAGGTGTAAAATGTTCACCTGCCTTCATCAGATCAGCTCACTGCTGCCACCTGCTGGTCCTTCACAGTACTACAGCTGAATTATTTCTACATTCTGGCACCACGTCAGTGTTCTATTTTAATCTTTTATTAACTTTTTAATACCTTGGATTTGCTACGCTTACTGTTTATTTGACTTGCAGCAAATGCTTTTTTAAACCATTTATTGGTCTTTAAAATGTTTTTGTCTTGTCAACATCAAGTCAGATTCTTCGGATGTGAAAACCTACTTGGCAAAGTGCCTTCATCACCGAGTTTCCTGTACTAATTACAGAAAATAGCATTCTTTTTAAGGGAAAAAGAGGGTCATTTCACTAATTTCATTAAATCTGTTGGTCTCTTTTTAGATTCTAAGGTTTATTTCTGTTCTATTGTGTTTTTTTTTCTTTTCTTCAAAGTGTCTTCATTAATTTTTTCTGCTTTGAATTTTAAAATAATTACAAAAAACCCTGATTTTAGTTTTCAGTGCCTATTTCTGACAGCCAATGGAACAGATGTTACAATTTGTGAAACATTCGATTCAATACTGACAGATTTAAATCATGTGATGAATAATTAGGTGAAATACATGAAAATATTCTAATGATGTGATATAAGCTGCCTCCGACGTATATTTCTCACAAATTTTTAACACTATACGGGATTTAGAACAAGTATCACAAAGGCTGCAACTGTGATGAGTTAAAGAAATAAAAATAAAGTAATCCCAATATTAAAATAATTTGAGTGAACAGTTAAAGAGTTTAATTAAGTTGAGCTTTTGTGATTCTATAATTACATCTGAAACAAGTTTAGTTTAGTTTTTTTTACCTGTTTAATGAAACATATTCCAGTCATAGTTCTATAATGGACATGAAGTGGAGACTCAGCTTTCATATGAGGGGATCCACATTCAGATTGAATGAAGGCTTTAGGAGTTTCAGCTCTTTAACATGTGACCACAAGTAACTGGACAGTTGACTCAAAGGCCATTTAATAGGCAGGTGAGGGCAATTCTTATTTATAAAGCAATCCTAGGCCTACTTCCACATTATTTATGTGACTAGATTTCTAAAACCCCCAGCCATTACTGTTTACGTTCCGATGATTTGTACTTTGTTTGGTGGATTTGCTGTGAAGACAACATGCAGTCTCAGGAGCTCTCCATGCAGGAGAAACAAGCCGTCCTGAAGCTGAAAAAACAGAAAAAACCCATCCGCGAAACTGCTGCAATATTAGGAGTAGCAAAATCTACAGTTTGGTTCATCCTGAGAAAGAAAGAAAGAAAGAGAACACTGGTAAACTCGGGAACACAAAAAGACCTGGACGTCTACGGAAGGAAACAGTGGTGGATGAACGCAGAATCATTTCCATGGTGAAGAGAAACCTCTTCACAACAGCCAACAAAGTTCAAAACACTCTCTAGGAGGATCCAAGTCTACCACAAAGAGACATGTCTTCAAGAACAGAAAGGCTAAAAAACATCTAAAAAAGCCAGAACATTTCTGGAAGAACATTCTTTGGACAGATGAAACCAAGAACAAGCTCTACCAGAATGATGGCAAGAAAAAACAATGGAGAAGACTCATGATCCAAAGCATAACGCATCATCTGTAAAGCACGGCGGAGGCGGTGTGATGGGTCACTGGTGCTTATCGATGCTGTGACTCAGGACAGAACCAGCCGGGTGAATTCTGAGGTGTTCAGAGACAAACTGTTGGCTCAAATCCAGCCAACTGATTGGTTTCATAATACAGATGGACAGCGACCCAAAACATGCAGCCAAAGCAACCAAGGACTTTACTGACCCTTTGATGCACAACATGGGTCAACAAATGCCCATTTTCCATTGAATATGGGTCACTTTTGACCCATGTTGTGTATCAAAGGGTCAAAGCAAAGAAGTGGAATATTCTAGAATGGCCGAGTCAGGCACCTGATGTCAACCCAACTGAGCTGCATTTCACCTGTTAAAGACTGAGCTTCAGAAAGAAAGGCCCACAAACAAACAAACAGCAACTGAAAACCACCAACAGAGCATTAAAAAGGAGCAAACCCAGCAACTAGTGACGTCCATGAGTTCAAGACTTCAGGCAGTCAAAAGGTTTTCACCAAGTATTAGGAAGAAATGCTTTATTTTCAGTTATTTAGCAATTGACATAAAATGACAAAAACAAGATACAAAATGATGAAAACAAGACACAAACAATAAAAACGAGACACAAAACGACAAAAACAAGACATAAAACGACAAAAACAAGACACAAAACGATGAAAACAAGACATAAAATGGCAAAAACAAGACACAAAACAATGAAAACAAGACACAAACAACAAAAACGAGACACAAAACCACAAAAACAAAATGACAAAAACAAGACACAAATCAACAAAAACAAGGCACAAAATTACAAAATCAAGACAAAACGACAAAAACGAGACAAAATGACAAAAACAAGACACAACATGACAAAAAACGTCATCAACAGGGTTATGCTAACATGTGGGACAGACGTTCCTTGAAAAATAATTATTATTTAAAATATATTAATTTAAAAAATTAGACACAAAATGACAAAAATGAGAAAAGACAAGAACAGCAAACACATGAGACAAATGACAAAAGTCAGACAAAAAAGACAAAAAAAACCCAACAAAAATATAAGAAAATATTACAAAAACGAGACACAAAACGACAAAAATGAAACACAAAGGACAAGACACAAAAGGAAAAAACTAAACACAAAAAGACAAAAACAAAACAAAAGAAAGACAAAAACAAGACAGAAAACAACAAAAACAAGACAAAAATAAAATAACAAAAATGAAACACAAAACAACAAAAACAAGACACAAAATGACAAAAACAAAATGACAAAAACGAGACACAAAACGGCAAAAACTAGACAAAAAATAAATGAAGCAATTCCAGTAATAAAATAGCTGGACCTTTGTGTGAACGGTTAAAGTGTTCAATTAATGAAGCCTTTGTAATTTTATAATTGCATTATTTTTCCAGTTACACTGTAAATATGTTATTATAGTGTTTTATTCGGTATAAGACGTGAACTGTGAGTGGTGCTAATCCACAGAGCTGGATGGTGTTCAGCAGCTGCTCCGACTGCAGTACCCGTGTGGCAGTACTGCAGTATCCTGTAGTATCAGCAGTATCCGACTGAGGTACTGCGGGCCGAACGGCGGCACCACAGAAGAAGAACTGAGCAAACAAAGACGCATATGGGAGCGATGTGAGTCTGGCTGCCGTCTGCACAACTGAATACTGTGTTTCCTCCACAACTGTTTCATATGGTGTGTTTGATCTGGGCGAGAGACACCGACAGACGACGGATTATCGCCGAGGCTCGGCCCGGGGGGAGGACGGGGGAGGAGGACGGGGGTGGAGCGGAGGATAAATTCATTAAATAAACTGTTGCTGCAGTTTCTGCTTCGTCTTCTGTCGGTTTCTACAGAATCTCAGGTGGAGAAAAAAACAGAAACTATTGATACTTCAATAGATTTTTTAAAGAAAACATTCTGGTTCTGATATTTCTGCCACTTTAAACCAGGAGTGTCAAACTCACAACAGTTCAGGGCAGTTTGATCTAAAGCGACTAGTAAAATCACAGTCATCATATAACCTACAACCAACCAACCTATAACCATCAAAATAACCGATAAATAACCACAACTCCTAATGTTTCCTTTGTTTTGCTGCAACAAAACACATTCTGAAAATGTTCACATTTAAGGAATTATCTTTTTACAAAACATCATGAACAACCTGGAATTTATCAAGAAAAAGAAATTCAATTTCAACAACATTCAGCCTCAGTTTATCATTTATACATTAAAACCAAAATGCAAAAAAGAGAAACAAAACAACTCTTACTTCTGTATGTCTATCTACATTAATCTCTTGTCTGCATGTTTATCTCTTATTTCTGCACGTTTATCTTTAATTTCTGCATATTTATCTCTTATTTCTGCACGTTTGTCTTATTTCTGCATGTTTATCTTTAATTTCTGTATGTTTATCTCATATTTCTGCACATTTATCTCTTATTTTTACATGTTTATCTTTTACTTATGCATGTTTATCTCTTATTTCTGTATGTTTATCTCTTATTTCTGCATGTTTATCTTTTATTTTTGTATGTTTTCTGGATATTCCGTATGTATAATATGCTGCTGGTTTCTTAAATTTCACTCGGGATCAATAAAGTACTCATCTACCAACCTAAAACTGAACAGAGGTTAGGATTTCAAGTCCCTTCTACCAACTGAACATTATTTTAAAAATTCATTTTGAAGAACTTAAAATGTACTTTAGTTTACTAACATAATTTTATTAGAAGGTCTCATAGCTCAATAAAATCGATGCATTTGTCTTTCTTGATCATTGTAGAACAGCAGCTCTTATTTTGTTAATCTATATGAGGATCAATATCTAAACAATGGACTGATCTCATGTTAGTTGTAGTTAGTCAACCTTTAATTTAAAAAACTAAATTAAAAACTCAAAACTAAAATAAGAGTAATCTCAGCAGTGTTTAGACTCAGGTGTTCCTTCAAAATAAAAGCTCCAACACACCCCTGACCAGATAAACATGAGCTCGTATTTGCCTTTATAAGAATGGTGCAGCTCGTCGGCTTCCCGTTGGTCGTGGAGGTAAACCAGCTGTTGCCATGGTAACCGAGGTCGTCCTTGATCTCCAGCGGGTTTCATCCTCCGAGTTAACATCGAGACTCTCAGAAGCACAAAGTCAAAATCCAAATATGCCGTCGTCCTCGAGGCGCATTTACACAGCAGATTACCGTCGGAGGACAGGAACACAGTTTAAGACGAAGAACCAACGAACGCACCGTCAGAAGCTTTAAGCTGGACCCTTCTTGCTTGGTGTCACGTTTAAATTTCAAACTTTGTTCTGTGAGTTCTGCTGATGAAACCAAACCTTCAGCCTTTAGTTTCAGTCTGTTTAAACCTCTGAACCTCAAAAGCTGCTGTTGGTTCTGAAAAGTCCTTTACTAAAAATCTCCAAATGAAACCATTCATGTAAAAGAACTGTCGGATTTTAAATTTCCTGATGGTCCTCAAACGTATCAACCATGACGTGCGGTTTAATGTGGAAAATCAACCAAATCTGAGCTAATAATCGTGATATTGATTTAAAAATATCTAGCGGAAAGAGTCTCAAAGGAATAAAGCGTTTGCACAAAAAAATTCGACAAAAACTCTTACATGACCGAGAAGCTACGACTGATTCAGCTGTAACCAAGAGTCAGGTAGCAAAAACGCAAATAGATTTCAGATTGAACTGCAGGCAGTGTTTCCACAGACACTGAGAGGAAGATCAAAGCTACTGGATGAATAAAACAAAGCCAGCATGGCTCAGAAACAGTGAACAGAGGAGGTAGTTGTTGGAGATCCATTCAGCATGGTGAAACATCTTTCTACAGACGATGAGTGGAGACTCAAAACTGGACTCAACACTGGATATTTAGGAATAATTTCTTAAATCAGTAATTGGAGACCATTAACCACCCCAAAGTCTTTGTCATGGTGCCCATTGCTAGCCAAACACTGTTGAAAATGACAATAAAAAATTGTCCAAAATGCCTCAAATTGTGATTTTTTTTTTAAAGTCATTCTGAGCAAAGTCTGAGTGATTTTGAATTAGTTCCAAAGTATTTTGGATCTATTATTATTATTATTATTATTATTATTATTATTACTATTATTATTATTTGGGCTATTTGACTCAGTTTGGACAATTCTGTGTTACTTTGTACAAGTTTCAAATAATTTTTCAGAATGAGAGAAAAATCAAAGCTATTGGATCAATAAAATGAATGCAGCGTAACTCAGAAACAGGGAAGCTAGTTGCTGGAGATACATTCAGCATGGTGAAACATCTTTCAGCAATCATTATTATTAACTACAACATCAGTGTGTTACCTCTGTACATGTCCACCAGAGAGTCCCTCAGTTCCTTGCTGGGAGTCCATGTGGACAGACTGGTCTCCTCCTGACCCTCGGAACTGGTTACTCTGGAAAATAAAACAAACATTCACATCAGGATTACAGCAAACAAAAAAAAAGTATGTGCTTTTAAATCGGAATTTGAAACAAATCCCAAAGATTCAGGACACTAAGCTGTGTGTTCCAGTTAATAAATTCATGTCATCCTTCATGTGAGACGGTTTGATGGAAAAAACTTAACGGCTAATTAAAGCTGTAAGAACAATCAGCTATTGTAGATAAATCTTTCAGCCTTGACCAGCTTCTCTGTGATATTTACCTGCCGGGAAACACGCCTGTCTGAAAGTCTTTACCAATAACAAAACACACAGCTCTTATGACACACTTTTATTGAATTGGAAAATACATTAAAATACAGGCAATAAGACAACATTCTCATAAACATATTGATTTTGGTCAGTTTCTGTCAGTTTTGTGTCTCTTTGTGGTAGTTTTGTAGTTGTTTTGTGTGTTTTTGCGATGATTTTGTGTCTCTTTGTGCTAATTTTGTGGTAGTATTGCGTGTCTTTGTGGTTGTTTTGAGTCTCTTTAAACCTTGTTGGATCCAGAACGGTCCAGTTTTAAACTTACAGTTGTTTATGGGACTCCAGTCCGTCTCTGCTGCACATTAAAAACACTTTCTAACCAACATCTTCAAAAACCAACAAACTCACCTGCAGACCATCTGTGGCCTCAAAGAAACTCACATGTACTGGTTAAACTGGTTAAACTGGTTCATCTTCTAGTCACATCAGGTAAACTGAGACTCACCTGCTGCAGACCAGAACATCCAGAACATCCAGTCCACTCAGAGGAAACAGCCCAACTGAGCTGGTCTCCAGTCTATACATGTGGTCACATGACCTGAGGTCACATGGTTCCTGCAGCTTACTGAGTCTTTAATCTGTTCCACACTGTGACCCCAACTCAGACCAGACTGTTACTCCGGTCTCTACCAGAACCAACTAGAACTGACCAGAACCTGTACCTGAATAATCAGAACCCATCAGAATCTGCACCTGACCAACAAGATCCAACCACAACCTCTGTCCGGCCAACAAGAAACAGTTCCTGCATCAGCAGAACCAACCATGACCAAAACCTGATCAACCAGAGCCAACAAGAACCTGTAACCAACAAAAAAGAGCCAACAAGAACGTGTATCTGACCAACCAGAACCAACAAGAGTTTGGAACTGGCCAAAAACAACCAACAAGAGTCTGTAATCAATCAACAAGAACCAACATGAACCTGTAGTCAATCAAAAAGAACCAACAAGAACCAGTACCTGACCAACCAGAACCTGTAACTGACCAAAGAGAACCAACAAGAACCTCTAACCGACCAAAAAGAACCAACAAGAACCAGTATCTGACCAACCAGAACCTGTAACGAACCAAACAGAACCTTTATCTGACGGCAGTGTAAACCTTTACAACAGATTATTGATTATTGATCGTTCCTCTTACTTGAGCTGCTGCTGCAGATCACAGATCTTCTTCTTGGCTCTCTGCAGAGCAAACTGAACGTCCACGGCTCTGCTGGACGCCATCAACACACCTTCACCTGCCTGAAAGCACACCTGACATCTCCATGGCGACCGGCACATTCTACACCGCCTCACGCTACATCCAGGTCCAGGTGGAGCTGAGCCGTGATTGGCCGACAGCCAGAGAACCATCAGCAGGTAAAATATTGATGAGCTCACAGGTGTCAGTTTCTGCTGCAGTGACATCACACTGAGGGGCTGCTCTGATTGGCTGGTGTGAGGCTTAAAGCAGACACGGTGACGACAGTTGTATTGATCAGGTCTGTTTATTGATTATTAGATAAATTAGACAACACACAGCCAGTAATCACGTCTTCTGCGTCTCGATGTCCTGCAGCAGTTTGTCCAGCAGCGTCATGTCCACCCGGTGCTTCATAGCAAACCGTCCCTCCAGGTGGAACACAGGAATGTCCCACTTGTACTTGTCCCACCACAGCTTGTTCTCTGGGAGGCTGATGTCCACCTGCTGCAGGATGAACTGAGGACACAGAGACACCAGGTACTGGGTCACATGACTTTTAAAATCTGAATCATGATGGAAACAAAGCAGAAATCAACAGACGAATCTCAGAAAACTGCAGGCAGGAAGACGTGATGGTGTGAACCTCCATAATGTAGTTATTAATATCTCCATAACTGCACAGGTTACAGTCAGAGTATTTTCTTACTGTCACAGAGGTAATAAAGGTACTAATACACGAGTATTTATTAACTTTATACAGTAGTTCTCAGAGTTCAGAGTCTCACCCGGTGTTTGAACGGCTGCAGCACTTCTTTAGCTTCATCACACAGAGGACACGGATCCTACAGACAAACACACCAGCTGTTACTCTGATTACACACAGACATGTAATCTGATTATACACTGACATGTAATCTGATTACACACTGACATGTAATCTGATTACAGACGGACATGTAATCTGATTACAGACAGAGCTGAAATCTAAATACATACGAAGTTATATTCTGAATACTCATGGAGCTATATTATATATACAGGAAGCTGTAATCTGATTACTCACAGAGCTGTAATCTGACTACTCGAGATGTAATCTGATTACACACGGACCTGTAATCTGACTAAATGAAGACAGTAATCTGAATATAGACACGATTTAACACCCATTATCCACAAACTAATCTGATTATATACGGAGCTGTAATCTGATTACTCACTTACCTATAATCTGATTACACACAGGCTGTAAATTGAATACACATAGGAAGTAATGTGATTACACAGGAAGTAATTGATCACAGGCAGACTGCAATCAGAGTATACACAAGTTGTAATCTGATTACTCACAGAGCTTTAAACTGAGGTACAAGAGGTAACCGATTATACATAGGCTGTAATCCAATCATATGCAAAGTAATCTGATTACACACAGGATAAAACAAACATCTGTGAAGCCGTTTAAACGATCAATTATCTCCAGAAATAAAACCGTCTGTACCAAACTTTTGACTGGTCGTGTATCAACTGTAGTGTGATTAAAACCTCGTCTGTCGGTCCGTAACAGGAAACAAACTATAAGTGGCCCTCAGGTGTTGGTGATACGGGGTGATGGTGAGACGGGATGATGGTGAGACGGGGTGTTGGTGAGACGGGGTGATGGTGAGACGGGATGATGGTGAGACGGGGTGTTGGTGAGACGGGGTGATGGTGAGACGGGATGATGGTGAGATGGGGTGATGGTGATACGGGGTGATGGTGATACGGGGTGTTGGGGAGACGGGGTGATGGTGAGACGGGGTGATACGGGGTGTTGGGGAGACGGGGTGATGGTGATACGGGGTGATGGTGATACGGGGTGTTGGGGAGACGGGGTGATGGGGAGACGGGGTGATGGTGAGACGAGGCTGTGAGGAGGACGGTACCTTCGTGAACAGAGTGAGAGTAGGAAGAGTTTTGGTAGAAAACGGTCGCAGGAGCTGCAGAGCTGCAGGTCGACACAAAGTCTTCAGAGCAAACATTTCATCTGAGAACACAAAGACACAAAATAGTTACTGACCTGCAGCTGCCGGCCAATCACAGAGCAGGACACGTCAGACAGCCGGCCAATCACAGAGCAGGACACGTCAGACAGCCGGCCAATCACAGAGCAGGACACGTCAGACAGCCGGCCAATCACAGAGCAGGACACGTCAGACAGCCGGCCAATTACAGAGCAGGAAACGTCACAGACAGCTGGCCAATCACAGAGCAGGACACATCATCCTCGCAGACAACCAACCAATCAGAGACGAGAGGCGGAGTTTTGGAATGAAGCTAAAATGTTTCCTCAGTCATCTTCTTGATTTTTTACTTTCCGAAGTCGCGGACGGACACCAAAAAATACGACTTTACGGAGACGAAGTGATGACGATTAGCCAATAACAACTGATTTTCTATTGCTTATGCCATTTACCGATTGGTTGATTATTCTAAATGTTTAATTTCCCTCCAGAACAGCAGAATCATTTATTTGAGTTCATTTTGTTGAGACGAACTGTTATTTTATGATGCAACACAGCACAAAATGTGAACAAAAGCTTAAATATTAAACTGCATAAACTACACAGTTAACTAGAAAATCCAACATGAAAACAATACATTTATTAAAAAAAAAAAAAAAGAGGGCTAATTACTGTTTAAACAAGAAATCCAACCTTCTCTTAGAGTCCAAACCAGAATGAAAAAGTAGTCCGTATATTAAACAAAGTGCAAAGTGAACAATATGGAATTTTTACAGCAGTTAAAGCAGCTTTTGGTAGCTTTGGATTCTCTGTAAATATAACTGAAGGACAGTCGTCGACTTTAAATGACGTTAAAAAAATCTGAATCTTGAAGTGACAGGTGGAAAACATGTCGTCTGAAAAAGCCTCAGTCACTTTTTCATCCTTGTTCTAAACAATTTGAAATTAGAGCAGCTTTATAGTGAATTCCTTCTATCAAAATACAACTAGTGAGCACAGAGAGCAGTACAGAAGCCAACAGATGGAACATTTTGTTCTGGGATCATCTGAAAAACACCCAAACTTTAGAAGAAACTTTTACACTGAACTAAGTCTGACTCCCATTTTCTAAAACTGTAGTAGCACTTATGTAGAAGAAAAACATTTGTTATGTTTATGATTAATCAAAATGAACAAACTAAAAATACAGTAACCAGTAAAGCAGAGAAAAACCATCTGACTTCATCTGTTATTGTCCTGCAACCTTTAATTTTATTAAGTTCATTGACTTTTACTCAGATTTGTCTTTTAATAATTGAGTGTTGTGTTTTATTTCACTAGTGCAACAGTTTGCCTGTTTTTAAATGTGCTTTATTAATAAATCTGACTTTGAATCAATCATTAAAACACTTGGGAGGTGATTTTTCTATTTAATAATTAATGAACTGTTTGAGCTGTAACTGAGTTTACCGTGAAAAAAGACCAAAAAAAGCATTCAATCCCATGTATTTGAGACGCTAAAAAAATAAATCTTTGATTTTATGCTTCAAAAATGACTAAAAAATCATCAGAGCAGCTGCTGATCAGTTTTCTATCAATTAAATCAGCTGTATTTTGTGTCACAAATGAAAACTGGTGTCATTTCAAAGTTTTAATTTATTTTAATTAGCTGAAATGTTTTTTAAAAAATCAGAAAACAGGTTAAGACAATACAAGATGCTCCAGTAAACTATTAATTATTATTATTATTATTATTATTATTATTATTATTATTATTATTATTGTTGTTTTTCCACAGCTCTAACTGACTGTTAGCTGTTAGCCTGTTAGCTCAGCCTCAGCACCACTGAACCGTCCCCGGTTCCACAGACCAGAAGCCGCCGGTAAAACTCACCGAGTCCCGCCGCTCAGTCCCGGTTCTGTTCCGGTTCTTTCCCGCCTCAGTGTTCTGCTTATGGCTCTGTGAGTTTGAAGAAGTTTGAAGAAGTTTAGAGCCGAAAGAGAAGCAACACAAACTCAGAGTTGTCTTTCTTCTTCTCTTCCTTCTGCGGCTGCGCCAGTTCTTCTTCTTCTACGGTACAAATAACCGCTGCTGCCGCCACCTTCCGGACCAGAAGTCAGTGAAACACCTGCTGCAAAATAATCATGTTTAATTATTTTGCAAAATGCTTATTATTATTATTATTATTATTATTATTATTGTTGTTGTTTTTCCACAGCTCTAACTGACTGTTAGCTGTTAGCCTGTTAGCTCAGCCTCAGCACCACTGAACCGTCCCCGGTTCCACAGACCAGAAGCCGCCGGTAAAACTCACCGAGTCCCGCCGCTCAGTCCCGGTTCTGTTCCGGTTCTTTCCCGCCTCAGTGTTCTGCTTCTGGCTCTGTGAGTTTGAAGAAGTTTGAAGAAGTTTGAAGAAGTTTAGAGCCGAAAGAGAAGCAACACAAACTCAGAGTTGTCTTTCTTCTTCTCTTCCTTCTGCGGCTGCGCCAGTTATTCTTCTTCTTCTTCTACGGTACAAATAACCGCTGCTGCCGCCACCTTCCGGACCAGAAGTCAGTGAAACACCTGCTGCAAAATAATCATGTTTAATTATTTTGCAAAATGCTTATTATTATTATTATTATTATTATTATTATTATTATTATTATTATTATTATTATTATTATTATTATTATTATTATTATTATTATTATTATTATTATTATTATTGCTGTTGTTATAATTATACAGATTAGAATGATTAATTGGGTGCATTTAATCTAATATTGAAATAAAATATATAAATGATGTACATTAGCATTATATTATGTACTATTATTATATTATTCAGGAACATTTTTTATTTCAATAAATTTTTCCACAGCAACATAAGTGGAAGGATTTTTTTTTTTATTTCACTTTCTTCATTGCAAAATATGTGTCACTGGCTGACATGTCCACAAATTAACAAGAAGTAACAACATATCAGTAAAATGTCCGGCCAAAGTGGAAATACACATAAAAAATTGTAACAAAGAGCATGAATATACTGCACACACCTGGATCATTCTGCCCCCCAGAGGTAAAACTCAGTAACTACACATATCTTGTACTGTGCTGTTTGACTTGCGTCACTATTTCGGTGAAAATATTCACACAGGTGAATAAAGGAGCAAGTAAAGTACAGATATTCATTTTCTGTATCAGCTTGTTCAGTGATTTATTTGCCTACAAAATAACAGTAAAAGGACAAAAACAACCTGTTGTAATTTAAATTAATACTAAGCTGAATGTGTTGCATTTTATTTGTATAAGAGAAGATGATTCTGGTATCAAATGTAGGTAAAAATGTTCCTTTCCTGACCAACCACCTATCACACATGCTGCTATGAGCCTTGAAAGTTCATTATGTGAAGCACGGTGGTGGCAGCATCATTATGTGAAGCATGGAGGTGGCAGCATCATGATGTGAAGCATGGAGGTGGCAGCATCATGATGTGGGGACGTTTCTCAGCAACAGGTCCTGGAAGGCTTGTGAAGGTAGAGGGTAAATAAAAAGGGTACCAATGATTGTTTCTATGACTCTGTGTCACAGACATTAAACTACTGCACTGATACATCCCATAATATTGATGAGAAAAAAATTAATAATGAGAATGAAAACATTTAGAACTGCCTCTTATGTACTTTAAGAGCCTGTAACAATCTGCTTTCTTTATTTGAAGTCCATCATCTTGTTTTTGTGTGTTAATGTGTGTATTTGTGAGTTTTTCCATCACTCAGTAAAGATTCAAATTATTTTTTGATGATAAATGAATCAGAACCAGCTTTATTATCATTAAACAACTTATCAGGAAATTGCACTTGACTTTCACATTATATACAAATAACAGACTGACATAAATATATCTATAAAACAAGGAAAATGTATTAAAAATAAAGACAAAAACTAGATATATACACACACATTTTTATTTTATATATATATATATATAAAAAATAAAAAATAAATATACATAAAAATTAACAAAACATAATATAATATAATATAATATAATATAATATAATATAATATAATATAATATAATATAATATAATATAATATAATATAAAGTGATTAAAATAAACTTAAATCTTATTTTTCTGCTGTCTTTTTAAAAATATTTAATTAGAAATAAATAAAAATGTATTTGATGTTCTGACAGTCCCTGTTGTAGGAGCCGTTGTGCGCATGTCAGCATTTATCCTCCGGAAGCAGCCGAAGAAGAAGAAGCAGGAAGAAGAAGAAGAAGAAGGTCGCAGTGTGTGCGCGCTCAGTCTCAGATAAGATGGCGGACAATGAGGGTGAGTCTGTTGCACGTTTCTCTCAGACTTTAATCATCTGCGACTTTTAGCTTAGATTCAGCTGAATTTTACCTGATTAATGTTTAACTCACCTGTTTAATGAAGCTGCTTTAGTCTGTGACGAAACAACCCCGGAGATCAGCTGCACTCTGGGTTTCTGCATCTGACGCCAAACTGCATTGAAAAAAACGTAAATTTAAGGAGTTTCAGGTCACAGATCCGATGTATGGTGTTTAGCTTGACTTGTGGTTGTTGTTTTATTGTGCTGACAGTCCGGTTGTCGGTTCGGCGTGGGTTTTATGCTTCAGCCTGCAGCAGAGTTGGAAGGATCCGGGGTTTGCGCAGCTGCAGGGCCCCGATTAGGAGCCACGTGTGGAGGCTCTGAATGAATCAGAGCTCCGTGGAGGTTCGGAATGAAGCAGCGTGTCGTGTAGTTGTGTTTTCGTGTATTAGCAGCCAGGTTGTTGATTCGGCGAGTGTTCCGTGGTCCATTTTGCTGCAGAGTTGGAGGGATCCAGGGGTTTGTGCAGTTGCAGGGCCGCGATCAAGAGCCTCGTGTGGAGCTTCAGAATGAGGGAAAGTTTCGGGCAGATTCTGAATGAAGAGAATCGACACAGTTTCTGCTTCTTCTGCTGATCCACGTGGTTTAAACCCGGCAGCCTGAGCTCATTCATAGTTATTGTTACTGTTGTTATTATTGTTAAATACCTGATCGGTTCCATGCATTGATCTCAGCACATGTTAAATCCTATGATCAGTTCAGGAGGCCTGTTAGCTCCCAGCGTTAGCCGCCTCATGGTAACAACCACGTGTTGCAGTGGAGACCACGTGGGCGGCAGCTGTTTGCCTGAACATGTGGACAATGAAGTTTTTAATGAGTTTGTGGTGAAACTGAAGCTTCAGATCAACATTTATCATTAATTAATTATTGATTAATGCAAAGGCTGTGAGCTGAAGGAGAGACTGTAGATAAACAGTTGAGGGAAATTTGAGCTTACAAATTTGTCAAACATTTATTCATTTCATTAAAAAAAACAAATTTGCCTTCACTTTCTCAATCTGGACCACATTCTTCCAGCTCCAGATCAAACGCTGCTCTATTTGGACCGGTTAGATCAGGACTGGATGTTAAAGATTCCCTAAATATTCTCTATATTATGAAACATTTACTCTTTCTGTGAAATAGTAGATTATGTGGTTTTAGATGTGGATCTAGGCACATGTCATCCAGTTGTGAAAAAGAACAAAAAAAGGTTAATGTTCTCATGATTGCTTTGGT
The DNA here is from genome assembly GCA_027123335.1 of Amphiprion clarkii. NCBI lineage: Eukaryota > Metazoa > Chordata > Actinopteri > Pomacentridae > Amphiprion > Amphiprion clarkii. The sequence goes on along the minus strand of CM049584.1, from coordinate 30,725,257 downwards.
AAACATCAGATTCCATCCTCACATGTTTACTTAAACTTTTAATCTGTTTATGAAAATGCAAAGTGTTTTGGTCGACATCTTGAGGTCAGACCACAGCTTCTGTTTTGAGAGTTTTATTTTAATGATGAATGTAAACTTTATTTCTAGTGGTTTTTGCGCATGTGTTTCTTCAAGAACCAAGCTCATTTTGTCATTCATCTGTTGTCTTTGTGAACTGCAAAACAAAGGTAGATTTTGCTTCTTTTTCCTCACGTCGACCACATTAGACCTGAAATCTGTCCTACAGAGACTGAAGACTCTCTCAAACAATTTCTGTTTGTGAAAAACTTTAATTTTATCTGTGAAAATAGGATAGTTTTAGTAGATCCAATCTTCACAAATGGAATAAAGGTTTCTCAAATTTAAAAACTGTCTTAAAGCCTTTGTAAGAAACTTTAGTCCAGATTAAACCAATCCATATGTCATGGTTTTAAATCTAGACCTGGTTTAATGTGTCCAAAATAAGTGGCAAAATCTAAATTTTTATCGTTTTGTAAGAAGATTAAAGGTTTGAGAAATGTTAACGTTGATTTTAGACTTAAACTAAAATGTCTAACAAGGTTTACATCAATAAAATGCAAGAAAAATCCAGTTTCCATTAACTTTCCTCTGAACACATCTGGACCAAAGTTTACTGGATTCAAGTTCTGTCGCTGAGCAGTTTTGTAAATAAAGTTTTTTTTGTGTGTGTGTGTTTTAGTAGCATCGGCTAAGAAGAAGAAGAAGGCGAAGAGAGTCAGCGACGATGTTGGGGTGAGTCCAGCTGGTGATTGATCGATTGAGTGATCACAGATGTTTGACTAGTTGAGTCTGATGGGTGTGTTTGTGTTTCAGGACGTCCAGCAGAGCGAAGATTTCGTCATCAAGCCAGAATCTAAAGTTCCGTCGTTGGACACGTCTCAGTGGCCGCTGCTGCTGAAGGTCAGACACCTGAGCTCAGCTGTCAGGTCAGGTGATCAACCCGGTCCAGGTCATGTGACGTGATGAATCGGTTTATCCATTCTCTGAGTGCCGCCGTCTGGTCGCGGTCTCCGCCTCCGCCCCCGTTCTGGGGGCGGGGCCTCTCCGCCGCGGCGCCGGTGTCGTCTTGGCGTTCTGCCCGACGACCCGAAACCTGGCGGAGAGAAAAGACTCGACCGGACCGCAGCCAAGACGATCTTATGTTCTGATCACATGACCGAGACTGAAGGGAATTATTCTTAACTAGAGTCATAATGTTAGAAGTTAAAGCTAGAAGGGAGTCACATTCAAACTTTTTTTTAAAAGTTCGTAGTCATTAAACTTTATTAATAAATACGGTAATAACACTTTGACATGGATGATGATTCAACTCTCATGATAAAGTTGTAATAATCCAGCTTTATCAAAATAGATGGTAATATTCAAACTTTATTCATATAGGTTGTGATGATCAAGGAGGTGATGATAAAACTTTATCGACAGAACTCCTCAGTAACGGTGAAATATCAAACCAAAAGTAAACTAATGTTGGAATTTCAACCAAACTAATTCAGTTTACAGAAATGGAAATAAAGCAACTAAAATAGACCCAAAACATTTTTTATTTTGTACATATATACAGTAAAATTACTTGTACTCACTCTGTAAGATGTAAATCTTGAAATTCATGTCTGTTTGGTAAAATTGAAATGTTAATTTTGGTGAATGTTCTGTAGGAATATGTCTTGAAACCAACTCGGGTGTTTGTTTTGATGTAGAACTTTGATAAACTGAACATCCGGACGGCTCACTACACCCCCCTACCCAACGGCAGCAACCCTCTGAAGAGGAACATCCACGACTATGTCAGGTAAAGTCCGTTCATGCTAAGCTAACGTGCTAAAGTCCCTCCGAACACGCTGATGACTGTACTTCCTGGTTCCTGTCAGGTCGGGTTTCATCAACCTGGACAAGCCGGCGAACCCGTCGTCCCACGAGGTCGTGGCGTGGATTCGGAGGATCCTTCGGGTTGAGAAGACGGGTCACAGTGGGACGCTCGATCCCAAAGTCACCGGTTGTCTGATCGTGTGCGTCGATCGAGCCACGCGATTGGTCAAATCCCAGCAGAGTGCAGGTACGTGGTGACCAGTTAGTGGTTTATAGTTAACGGGGCTTTTTGGAGATGATCAGGTGGGACAGGTTCAAGGTCACCGCTAACTTCATGCAGATGACATCAGTGAGCTGAATAAATAGCTGCAGTGCATGATGGGAAACACTAGGATGTCAGTTGAGATGGTAATGATTTTCATTTTGAAAGATATAAGTTTTCGATTGCAAACTGTGATTTCTGGTAGAAATAACTTGAAAAATGCAATTAGGAAATCAGAGACTTGGAGAACGTGACCTAAGTCTAAATTGACGAAAAATAACAGTTTCACTTAAACTTCATAGCGTTGAGTGAACATCTGAACCGATTAGGAGAGTCGAGTGTTTCCCATCATGCCTTGAGGCCACACTGAGTGAGTTGAATAACTGCAGTGCATGATGGGAAACGCCAGACTGTCAGCTGAGATGTCAGTGGTTTTTATTGACAGATCTTAATTTTCTGTCAGAAGGTTCTTTTGAGTCATCAGAAGATTCTGACTCGAGACAGACAGGTCAGTGGTTGCAGGTTCCTGATTGCAGCTTTGATTTCTGACTTGAAAAAAAAATGCAGTTTTGAAGTCAAGTCTTACAGAATTTGACTGAAATCTAAACCGACTAAATTCCAAAGTTTCAACTAAACTTGATGCTGTTGAGTCATCATCTAAAGTCGAATGTTTCCCATCATGTCGTCCTCTATAAGTCAGAGCGAGTTGAACAGAAATGTTGCCATCTGCACTGAGTGGTGATCGGTTCTGATCAGGTCTGATTGATCTCCAGTGAGCCTCTTCTATCCTCTGTTGTTTCCACCCGGCTGACAGGCGCGTCAGCACAGTAAAACCCAGCGGCCTCCTCACTACTCTCTGTGTGTGTTGCAGGTAAAGAGTATGTGGGAATTGTTCGGCTGCACAATGCAATAGAGAGCGAACACACTCTGGCCCGGGTAAGTCTGCTGCAGCTAATCGATTGTCAATGCTAAACTATTGATTAGACACAGTTCAGTTAGAAGTTAAAGCATGAACAGGAAATGTTCTGAGGGTTGTTCGGTTCAGCGCACCTGCAGATTGATTAGAAGACTTATACTTGTTGCTGGATGTTTTCTTGGGATGGTTCAGTGTGTGTTTGCTGTGATTGGCCAGCTGTGTGTCATGTGATCAGTCATGTGACCGTCACTCACTTTGTTTACCTCTGCAGGCGTTGGAGACGTTGACCGGAGCTTTGTTCCAGCGGCCGCCGCTGATCGCCGCCGTGAAACGTCAGCTGAGAGTCCGAACGATCTACGAGAGCAAACTGATCGAGTACGACCCTGAGAGGAGGCTAGGTACGGAACCAATCGATCAATACACCTATTGATCAACCTGATTACCTCAAGTCTACCAGTTTAGTCAAATTCACCTCTGGGTTCTAATATGTTTGAATAATCCACGCTGACTTTTATGTCAAAGTTGGGCTTATTTTGAAGGGTTTAATGTAGCACGTGTTCATGACGCGGTTGTAGTGATGTCACGCTGATGTCAGAGCTCACCTATCACCCGCAGGTATCTTCTGGGTGAGCTGTGAGGCAGGAACCTACATCCGGACCCTGTGCGTCCACATGGGGCTGCTGCTGGGGGTCGGAGGCCAGATGCAGGAGCTGAGGAGAGTCCGGTCCGGCGTCCTGGGAGAGAAGGTCAGCGTCACTTCCTGTTTGTCGGCTGTGAGGTCAGAGGTCAAAGTGTTGAGTCCGGTCCTGCTGATCGGTGCAGGTTCGGTAATTAGACTTTGAAACAAAAGAAAGCGGCAGAGACGCAGCCGGCGCCGTCCGTCGACGCTGCAGAACCTCAACGCCGCTGACATCTGAATTAATGACTAATTATAAGAGTTTTATTAGATTATCAACATGCTGATATGAGCCTTGAAAGTTTACCCAGAATGCACTTTTTAAAGGTTTCTCTGGTGAATGATCAGAAAAAATGGGAACATGAATGAATCAGAAAACGGAAGGAGGTTCTTTGGGCTGGTGAGACGAAAATAGAGCTTTTGTTCATTAGATGAGACGGGATGTTAGACACAAAACATCATCGCAAACACACCATCTGCACTGTGAAGCACGGTGGTGGCAGCATCATGATGTGGAGCACGGTGGAGGCAGCATCATGATGTGAAGCACGGTGGTGGCAGCATCATGATGTGGAGCACGGTGGAGGCAGCATCATGATGTGAAGCATGGTGGTGGCAGCATCATGATGTGGAGCACGGTGGAGGCAGCATCATGATGTGAAGCATGGTGGTGGCAGCATCATGAGGGTCGGATTAACGCATCAGCTAGGTCTGGTTACTGAAGTTATAATAAACGGCGTAATCTTACACAAACATGTCACATGGGAAAATACCAGAATAAGTCACTGGTTGCAGTCGAAGGTTAGCCTGCAGCTAGCGCTATGTGTAGCATCATAGCATCTTCCTCAAGTCAGATTATTTTAACTCTGTTCTGACTCGTCTCTTTGCCAGGACACAAGAAGCTAATGTCCAGATTTGTGCAAATCTGGACATTAGCTAAGTGGTTAATGCTATGCTAACGGCTATTAGCTAAGCTGGGAGGCAGCCACAGGTTAAACTTATGCACTAAAAGTTAAGACTTGGACCTTTAGTGGGTAATAAAAGTGATAAAATAAAGAAAGGAGACTAACCGATTAATGTCAGTTGGTCTCGAGCTATGACATCACGTTTGCCGTTGCTGACATCATCGCCTGTGGCTCTGGTTTCAGGACAACATGGTGACGATGCACGACGTCCTGGACGCCCAGTGGCAGTTCGATCACAACAAAGACGAGACATACCTGCGGAGAGTCATTTTCCCGCTGGAGAAGCTGCTGGTGTCGCACAAACGGCTGGTGATGAAGGACAGCGCGGTGAGTCTTCCTCCCACACACCTGGACACACCTGGACCTGTAACGTCTGTTTCTGTTATTTAGTCCAACACTGACTAAAATTCACCCGTCTCTCTGCAGGTCAACGCCATCTGTTACGGGGCCAAGATCATGCTGCCAGGTGTGCTGAGGTACGAGGACGGCATCGAGATGAACCAGGACATTGTTGTCATGACGACGAAGGGCGAGGCCATCTGCACAGGTGAGTCGGAGCGCCGTGCAGGTGCGTCCGGAGCCACATGATGAGTTGAATAGATGCAGCAGCTCTCGGGCCGTGATGACTTGCTATCTATCACCCTTCTCTGATGGCTTCAAACATCAGTAAATGTATTGATCGACCGATCGGGTCGAGGTCGGATTATTGACGAGCGTTTGGTTTTCACGCAGCCGTCGCTCTGATGACCACAGCCGTCATCTCCACCTGCGATCACGGCGTTGTGGCGAAGATCAAGAGGGTGATCATGGAGAGAGACACGTATCCTCGGAAGTGGGGTCTGGGTCCGAAGGTATGCCTGAACCTATTGATCGCTGTGGTTCCCCAGGTAACTCACACCTGATCGGCTTTAATGATTATTGATTGTTTGGTCTGTCAGGCGAGTCAGAAGAAGATGATGATCCAGAAAGGACTCCTCGACAAACACGGCAAACCAAACGGCAGCACGCCACAAGACTGGAAGGAACAATACGTCGACTACAGGTATGCTGGACCTGGAGTGGGCGGGGCTAATGCACAGGTGTGTTGAGGTGCAGACAGTTATCCCTCTCTGAGCTGACGTGTTCTCTGAGGGAGTCAGTCTGCTACAGAAACCTTCAGACTGAGCTTCTATACTCTGCTAAAAGCTGAAGTGCAGCTCACCTGAGAACACTTTCATCAAACTCACCTGAGAGCTGTGATGTCATAGTTTCAGTAGTGACATCACACCTATTTGTGTGTTTACTAAAATCTCATTAATTAGTTTTTATTTCCTTCGACAGCGTCTCCAAAAAGACGACAGAGGAGCCAACAGAGACTCCAGCAAAGGTAAATTCACCTTTTATCAAACAACCAATCAGCTGTCAGGACAGTGTCACCATTCAGAGTGGATCTGATCAGCTGTTAGTTTCTGATCAATGTAATTGATCACTGTGACGACGTTATTGATCTTTAACTTGCAGAGGAAGCGGGAGGCGGTGGAGAGCGACGGCGAGGTGACACAGCCCGATACGCCGTCCGCAGAGGAGGCGAAGAAAGAAAAGAAGAAAAAGAAGAAAGAAAAGAGGGTCAAGATGGAGGAGACCGAGACCGAGACAGGGGCGGAGCCAGATGAGACGGGGGCGGAGCCAGACGCAGAGGTCGGTTTGAGTTTAATTTATTGATGCAGCTTTTGGAGCTACGAGGTTTTAGCTCAGCATGAATCAACAACCAATCATCTGAGGTCAATTTGAATCTGACTGCACTAGAACATGATGCTGATTGGATTCACTGTTCTGAAAAATAACTTTCAATCTTCAGATTTAGTTTTACCGATTGGGCAGCTGATGAATACCAGCAGTTGAGTTTGTTAAAATAAAAAGTTTTAATTTCAGTTCAGATTTAAGGTTTCCTGTTTCCTTGTTGCCCTTCAGGTGGTAGAAAGTGCCAAAAAGAAGAAAAAGAAGAAGAAACAGAAGGAAAGCGATGCGTCGGAGTGACGACGGATCTACAGGTCAACAGGAGACTCCGCCCACATCACACCTGTCTGAGCGCAAAGCATTCTGGGAGTTTATTAATGGACTGCATGAGAGCAGAAAGCAGAGGAGCGGTTTTGTATAAATTTTTAGCTTTTCTTTCATCTGTAAATACCTCTTTTTTTGTAATTTGGAAATAAAAGTATTTACTTCATTTATGTCGTCTGTAGAAACATGAACTCAGCAGCTCGTGTCGAACGAACAGAAGTTTAAAATGGTTTATTTTAGTGAATCTCACCAGGAAAAACTCTAAACGTCACAAACACACCATCTAGACTGAAGCACAGTGGTGGCAGCATCATAAAATTAAAACAATACAAAGAAAATTAAAGCTGCAAGCAGCATTGGACGGGTCCTCGCATCCTTGCTGGTCGGCAAATCCACGCATGTCCACCAGGTGGCGCTGCGACCGAAAGTGCATGTTGGCCTCTAAATGTGATGAGGGCTGGGCTCCGATCACACGTGTAAAATTTCAGGCAGATTGGAGCATGTTCAGGCTACTTATAGAGCCTTTCCTGTCCATCCACCAGGTGGCAGTGCAACCGAGAGTGTATATTGGCCTATGAATGTGATCAGGGTCGGACTCTGATCCCACATATAAAATTTCAGGCAGATCGGACCATGTACAGGCTAGTTATAGAGCATGTCTTTCCATCCAACAGGTGGCGCTGCGACCGAGAGTGTATGTCGGCCTATGGATGTGATTAGGACTGGACTCTGATCATACATGTAAAGTTTGAGGCAGATTGGAGCAAAATCAAATCTTTGCCATCAAAGTCAGGATGGCATAAGGACAGGAGCTTGGGCATATTGCAGTAAAGTTGCCTTTTCTTTGTGTAGAAAGGAGTCGGCCGAGGTGATTCAAACATCTGACTGTGATTCCTCCTGGGCGCCTTTTATTGGAGGTTTTCTAGACACGTCCAACTGAGAGACAACCGCTAGATAGACCCAGAACTCGCTGGAGGGACCGCATATCTTATCATGCTGAGGAACACCTGGAGATCCCATAGGAGGAGCTGCAAAGTCACAAGAATATAATAATAATAATAATAATAATAATAATAATAATAAATTTTATTTGTAAGCACTTTTCTTGACACCCAAGGATGCTTTATAAGAAAAACAAACACAACAGAACAGATAAAAACTATACATACAAGAAAGAGGCAATTACAGAGAATAAATAGTCTTTAACAGGTGAGTTTTGGGTCTGGATGTGAAGAGAAGCAGAGAGTCGATATTACAGATGTCCGGTGGGAGTGAGTTCCAGAGTTTGGGAGCAGAGCGGCAGAAAACCCTGCTGCCCATGATGGTGCTGAGGCGGATGGAGGGCACTGTGAGGTGGATGGACTAAGAGGATCTGAGAGAGCGGGTGGAGGAGGCGATGTGATGGAGATCAGACGATAGGGAGCGAGGTTGTGGATAGCCTTGAATGTATACAGGAGGATTTTGAATTTAAATTGAATGTAGGTCAAAGGAGAAAAAGAGGAGGATTTGTATGCAGTTAGGTTGAGTGGCAGCAGAAGCAGAATAACTGTGCTTCTTAAACCAAGAAGTCAAACATTCTTCTGCCATTTAATCATCAAGTTAGTGTCTACATCTATTTAATGCAGCCACACAACAGTTTGTATTTTACTTGTCAGAATGACTGAGCCGCACAACAGTCCTTGAAGGAGTACTGAAAATAAAAGTACCATTAGACTCATCCAGCAGATTCATGTAATTAAAAAGTTCCAAAAGAAAAGTTTATATGAATGTTGAACTGAACCAGGTTTCATGTGTGGTTTGAATAAAATTGCAGTACACAAATAGAAAGACAACTTTCCTCTAATGGGGAATTATTTAAAGCTAATTTATTTTTATTTGTTTTGGTTTGTTTTGGTATGTAGGCATCTCTGAAAGGACCATTTTAGGATTTGGTGGAGTAACTCGTGCTGTACTTTGAAGCTAGTATTGATTTACAGTTTATACAAAGATTGCTGAGGGGTCATGATACGATGAACTGAACTGGACAGGAGAAACATCATTCTACAACACAAAAGTCTACTTATTTCTAATGTTTTCCCCTCCCCTCAAATATTACTTATATCATAATTTGGTGCTCGTTACATAAAAAACTGTGGAAAAGTTGAGATAGTTTCAGTCTAATTGAAAGCTTGTAACAATTGATCGGCTACTTTTTGTACAAGTTAAATTGTTTGCTTGCCTGTGGCCACATTTTGTACACATTTAGCTGTTTGCTTGTACTGAATAAAAGTTTCGAGGTTTCCAGTGGCTTCACAATAAACAGCAATTAACTATCTGGGAGTCAGACTGTTCAAAGCCTGCACAATAATAACTGTTACTGCCAGGTAACATGATTTTTTTTCAGAAAACATCAGAAACAATCATTTGGTACATCCTGCCCCCTGATCAAATTGTAATGAGACTATATGAGAATGAAAAACATGTCTTTGGTTGAGGGAATGAGAACAGGCAAATGCTCTTCCAAAGTGAAATGGAACTTTTGCACAGTGGTCACAGACATCCGTTATGTGATATAGAAAGATATTAGACCAAATGTGGCTGCAGCAGGAAACAAAAGAAAGACATTTATTTTCTAATGTGATGCTTAGAAAAGGGTTGAAGTTAGCCAATCATGCAGAAAAATCTTTAGAGCAGTTCAAATGGTGACAAATTGTCAACCACTGACCTGTCAGATGGGACTTTAAGGGACAGTGACCAGAAAGTGTGACCAAAACACAACCACTCTGTTGACAAGTGACTATTAAAAAAAAGGATAACACTTAGTGGACATAACAGACAGAAGTTGAGATATGGAGGCAGCTACCAACCACTAATTAATTAACATTTACACATGATTTTTTTTGCAAATATCTCTTTGTTGCTATTGCCCATATCTGTCTACATTGTTGCACAGTCATACTACACTCTATGAATGCCTATTTTTGAGTGAAAGAAAATAATCATGGGTTGTCATCAGTCCAAATCAGGTGAGACTTGTTGTTAAAATGTGAAATCAATGAATAATTTGCCTAAAGAAGAATCTGAATCTAACTGTGATGCATTAACAGCTAAAATTAAATCTGATGCATTTATGCTGGTCAGTGTAGCAGCAATTAAGTCATTAGTCAGAGCTAAGAACACAGGTAAGAAACTTAAGATCATTGCTGTTCTTCAGGAAGAATTGACTAAGATAAAGGATAAAGAGGTTGAATCTTGACTTAACACAGAACCGGACTGAGGATCAGGCTAAGTTTCAGGAAATGGTGGTGTAGAAAAGGGACAGAGTAATGATGAGTTGATGAAAAAAGTTTAACAGTCTGCATGTTCTTCATGTGTTTTTCTTCAAAGTGATAAGATGGAGGAGTCAGAGCTTTTTGAAACTAATCTAGCTTTGTGTAAATGCATGATTGTTAACACAGCTGTGTGTCAGCCTTGGAGTTCAGTGGAGGCCCGAGATATAGTGTTTAGTGCACCAGATCCTTTCATTAGTGTGATGAAATGTCTTGATTGGTTGTGAGTTACAGCTACATTGTCTAATGTTGTGGTTCCAGAATGAAGAATGAAGTCATTGTTGCACTGTATGTTTTGGCACAGAGCGGTCTGTGGTTGAGGAATCTTTTGATCTACCTCCCACTGAGAATGTCCAGTGACCTGATGAGCTAGATGTGCAGACATGGTTAACAGATCACAGTGGTGTTTGCCTTAGTTCTAGAGTGTGTGTCGTGAGATTTCTTACAGGTATAGAGTGTCAAATCAGTCATGGCATAGTAGTGTGTGGATAGACTCAATGCATGTGTTGATGGAAATGTAGAAGGATGGTTGTTTCTCCACTGAATGATGTGCTAAGGTTAAATAATTGTTTCATTTCACAGATCAGCCCCGGTGTTGTTTTTATCAGAAGGCTGCTCCCTGAACACAGTTGAAATGCAGACAATGTGGGAATTATAGGAGAATGAGAGACTGGGCCACAGACTGCAGAGTAGTAAGGAGCTTGTCAGTAGAATGGAATGTTTTGAACTCTGTAAACACTAGAGTTTAATAGTCTCCTATTGGAAATCTAATATGATCAGTAGTAAAAAGGAAAGGGGTCAATGTAAAATTATTTGTGTAATATAAAGTGGATTTTTTCTACGCTTTGAGTTGAGAATGTAATGGTTTGGTATTGCTGTGGTCCATACAGAGAAACTAAAATTTCATGTGTGCTGGATTAAAATTAACTATGATCTTAAAAGTTAACTATATTAAGTAAATTAATGCGTTGGTAGTAAATAATAGTGTTAAATGTTTAATTTGTGTAGCTTAAGGAAATTATATAAATATTAAATTTATTTTTAAGTTTTACAGAGTATCCTGAGAGCAGGATAAATAGAACAAGATGATCAATAGGTGAAATAAGTCAAAATATATTACCAGTTGTGTCTATCAATATTTCGATAAAGTATTTTTGCAAAATGTTGTGTGTCATTATGTAATTAAATTGAAGCTATGAATTGATAAAGGGGGTATACTTTTTGTTGTATGTTTCACTGATAATGTTTTCATTTGTAGTTGTAAAGCAATTGTTGTAGGAGTTTCAGGCGCCCCATAAGTAAATTAATTTTTCATCAAGTTTATGTTTGAAAAGCAGGATCAGCTGTGGAGTATAGTATGTGATTGTTGAAGTAACACTTTTGAGTGTGATGGGAAGAGACCTTCTTTGTCAGCTAAACACTGGTATTAATTGTAGTACAGATTAGTTGTTTGTAGGAAATAATAAAATCAGTTCAGTGTTTGAAATTAGCAAGATAATTGGAAAGATTGAGTGACTTTAATGCCTGCCAACTAAAAATGAGAACAACACAGGGAACGTGATGCTGTGAGATCGCGAGATTCAGCGAGAGTGACGAAATTCAACATGGCGGCTCCCAGCTGCTAGATGCGAAGTAAACAAACCGCCGTTATCTCGACGTATTTGTATTAAAAATAAATAAATAAACCAACAACCTAGCTAAATAGCCTGCGCAAGATCGGAAACGGTAGTGCTCACAGTGGAGGACCTTGAGAACTTCATTGACGACTACTTCGTCCGGTGCGTGATGGAAGACGCCAACCCGAGCAAGAGGAAGAAGGCAGACTCTTCGACTGACACACAAGACCTGGAGGTCACGGATATCCAGGTAAGTGTTCTAGAATCTATTAATAAGAAGCTCGATATCCTTAGTTTGCTTCACCAGGAAATAAAACACCTGAAAGCAAGCCTGGAGTTCACCCACCAGCAGATAGAGGATCTGCAGAGGGACAACAACGAACTCCGGTCCACGCTGACAGCGGTCACTTCAGAGGTGGATACGCTTAAAAAAGAAAACACAACCCTGAGGGAGACCGTCCTGGACATCCAGTCGAGGAGCATGCGGGACAACCTGATCTTCTCTGGTATCCCTGAGTCCACACCGGATAACCCAGAGACTCTTGTTAAAAACTTCATGGTGTCGGCGCTTAAAATCCCTGCGGAAACTGTTAAAAACATCACTTTCCACCGCGTCCACCGGCTCGGACCCCGAGGAGGAAACCGACACCGTCCTATTATTGCAAAGTTCGAGCACTTCCAGCAGAAAGTGCTCGTAAGAAGCAAAGGACGGGAGCTGAAAGGCACGTCGTTCGGGATGAATGACCAGTTTCCCAGGGAAATCAATGAGAGGCGCAAAGTACTATACCCCATCATGAAAGAACACAGACAGAAAGGTAAACGGACTGCACTGGTTGTGGGCAAACTATACATAGATGGGCAGCTATTTCGGGAACCCTCCATCACCCCCTGGCTCTTCTAAAAAAAAAAAAAAAAATGAAATTAGCAAATGATTTGAAATAGTTTGACTGTGGAAAGTTTTAATATGAAGTACAGCTTCACTGCAAAACATGTAGAAGTATAGGAAAATCCCATTGTGTGTGTTGCAGTGGTGTTGTTGACAGTTCATCTTTTGAGCATTAAATTGTCAGTTTGAAAGTTACACTTTTATTTATGAGGAAAAATGATAATGTAATGTGAAGGGATTGTACTGGTTTATGGTTGAGATTAAGCTGCTTTTTTTTATCAGTTACAGGGATGGAATTGTGTGTACATACAACATATTTATACAAACAGTATGCAGGTGTTTGGTGGAATTTTGTGCTCTTGAATGTTTTTATTAGTTTTGTTTGGATCTTAGTCAGTAATTGTTCTTTATAATAAGTGGTATGTTTTTGACAATCATGAGCAATATCATAGTAGCTGAAGTTGGGTTCAGGTTGGGACTCCCGACTCCCGACTCCCGACTCCCGACTCCCGACTCCCGACTCCCGACTCCCGACTCCCGACTCCCGACTCCCGACTCCCGACTCCCGACTCCCGACTCCCGACTCCCGACTCCCGACTCCCGACTCCCGACTCCCGACTCCCGACTCCCGACTCCCGACTCCCGACTCCCGACTCCCGACTCCCGACTCCCGACTCCCGACTCCCGACTCCCGACTCCCGACTCCCGACTCCCGACTCCCGACTCCCGACTCCCTTCCGCGCAACCAAAAAAGCAAATGCAAAAACCAATGCAAAAAATGAAAAAAAAAAATAAAAAAAAAATAAAAAAATTAAAACAGAAGAATAAACACAGAAAAGAAAAGAGACAACAAAGAAGCTAACAGAAACAAAGAAAAAGAACATAATACAAGAAAACAAAAACAAGCAGACTTGACTTGCCTGTAACAATAGGAAATAATCAAGTTGCAGCCACCAACTTCTTCCTGTAACCAGAGGAAATAATCAAGTTGCAGCCACTGACTTCTTCCTTCAACAATAGGAAATAATCAAGTTGCAGCCACTGACTTCTTCCTGTAACCACAGGAAAAAAATCAAATTGCAGCCACTGACTTCTTCCTGTAACCAGAGGAAATAATCAAGTTGCAGCCACTGACATTCTTCCTGCAACAAGCTTCAGCCACTGACATTCTTCCTGTAACAAAAACACAGCATCAAGTTGCAGCACAGCCTTCCTTCCTGTAACAAAAACACAGCATCAAGTTGCAGCACAGCCTTCCTGTAACAAAAACACAGCATCAACTTACAGCACAGCCTTGCTTCCTGTAACAAAAACATAGCATCAACTTACAGCACAGCCTTCCTGCCTGTAACAAAAACACAGCATCAACTTACAGCACAGCCTTGCTTCCTGTAACAAAAACACAGCATCAACTTGCAGCACAGCCTTCCTGCCTCTAACAAAAACACAGCATCAAGTTGCAGCACATCCTTCCTTCCTGTAACAAAAACACAGCATTAACTTGCAGCACAGCCTTCCTGCCTGTAACAAAAACACAGCATCAAGTTGCAGCACAGCCTTCCTGCCTGTAACAAAAACACAGCATCAAGTTGCAGCACAGCCTTCCTGCCTGTAACAAAAACACAGCATCAACTTGCAGCACAGCCTTCCTGCCTGTAACAAAAACACAGCATCAACTTGCAGCACAGCCTTCCTTCCTGTAACAAAAAACAGAGCATCAACTTGCAGTGACAGATGTTCTTCCTGCAACAATAGTTCACAATCCAAACAATTTTTCAATATATAAAGGTTTTTATTGACAACAAACTTGTACAAAACATTAAACAAAACAAAAAAAACAATTCTTGCAATTTCTCACAATAATCTATAAATAGAAAAGGCAATCGATGCAGTCAAATGGAGTCAAGTCAAAACCAGAATGTGGCAACAATGACAAAACTCCTTGTGCAACATCCTCCAGAAAGGTCCATGGTCACCTTTGAAACATTTATCAGCAGGTCAGTTAAAAATCCAGCCAGTCATGCTTAAGCAGGTGGTGTATTTTACCCAGACTACACTTTTATCACATTTATTTTTCCCATCTTAATAGAATCTAAAAGCACAGACATCAGCACAAATGATGGTCTAGACTAAACAGTGTGTACATTCATTTCTTACCCATTTTCAAATTGGCTTTGAAGGTTGTTGGGTCTTCACCCTTCATGGAAGCTGAAGTTTTCTGCTTGAACATTTCTGGTCTTCATCAGGTACATTTGTTACCCAATAACACTTTGTAGCAGATGGTCTGGGGGAGGAAAACATCAAAAAAATGTGTTAAACTATAGAAAGCTGAAAGCCACACACTAGTGCATATGTATGAAGCTACAAAATTCAACAAACACTACAAACTAACAACAAAGGGGAAATTTAAGAAAACCATTAATGAATAACCTAAACTAATCCATCAAAACTGGATACTTACGAGAAGAAACTCAGCTGAAGGGGTAGGTAGGAAACCCAAACAGGGGTACAAGGGCAGCATCGTGTCCAAGAAGCTCTGGTGGTCGTGACTTGACGCAGGATGTGCGAGCCCATGGTGGAGCAGGGACTGAATGACAGAGCTGGCTTATATGCTGCCAGGTGGAATTGCAAACAGGTGACTGGTGTGAGCCAATTACAGCATGCATCTTTTAAACGTAAAGAACGAGGACGTGTTGGACTTTACCTGTCAGCGATGGGACACATACAGAGCCTGTTTAAAGCAATGGCTTTGTCTTCATGGCATAAACAGAGACCTAGCCAAAATTTAAAGACATTGCCAGGATATAGAGTTTGACAATATTCCCATCGATGCTGGTTTCCATACAACATGCTACCGTCGTTTCACAGATAAGCAGAAATTGGTCAGGGCTGAGAAACAATCTGCACAGATTGGCAATACATCTGAAACACCGAGCACTTCAGCCCTTCCGGAGGCTACAACAACCAAAGTTGCAGAACAGTCTGAAACTCCCCGGAAAAAACTACGTTCCCGTTCAGGTTTGGCCATCGCTTCTGCTGGACCTGTCCTTCCAGCCATCTGCATTATCTGCAAAAGAGCTACAAAATACATCCATGTAGCTACACTACAAAAGAGGGATTCTCTCATTCAAGCAGAAACATTGACTGCAGGTATGTTTCACACATTCTAAATATGACAAATATGTTTAGATTAGGGATGAAAATAATGTGCTTATAGATAACGTTAGTCTTTCTTTTAAGTGATTAAAGCAGTTGTCTTCTTCATAAGTACTCCCTTCCACCTTTCTTCTCATTACCTTTCTTCTTATTATTATTGTGTTATTATTATTATTATTATTATTATTTTTATTTTTTTTTAACTGTTTTTTAATTTACTGTAAGTATGAGCCATACCCTCCCTTGCTTCCTCCCTTGTCAAAAAAGACCCATAATATAACACATATTCTATTATTATTTGACAAAGGACATTTTTTGTTATTGTGATTTACATTATATGGCAATATTTAATCTCAATAAATGTTTTATATGTTGCAAAAAATATGTAGCCCTCAATGAGTCTTCTTCCATCTAGTCAATTTTTGCCCTAGTCCACTTTTGTGGTGCATGGTAATATATTCAGGCATTTGGGCAAATATATGCATTACTTCTTTTTTACCTGAGTCGATTGTGAGTTGTTTTAGCATATAAAACATAATCTTTTAGCTAAATGTAGCTCATGTTTTTAATGTGCTGCTGTTGAACTACTTGAAGAACAAATTAGCTACATTTTATGATCTGAATTCACATTGGAGTGCAAAAAAACAAAAACCCCAAAAAATAAACACTTCTTTCTGATGTTAAGTACATGTGTTTATGACATCTCAGACAGATTTCGTGTTGCTAAATTTAATATAGGACATTTTAAATCCAAAAAAGGCAGTACAAGATTTTCGTTTTTTGGCTATTTACTTCTATACACATTTATGGCTCCAGATAAAAATGGTGTCAGGATAGTTTGGGTGAACTTTTAACCCAGTGTTCAGAAGGGTATTATCTATCAAAAAATGCATTGAACAAGTAGTCCCCCTTCCGTGGAGCAGAATTCATTTTCTAGCCACTTTTTTGGGGGTCACCTGATGGCCTACAGGAAAACAGACAAGACTACAAAATTCAACAAAGACTCTAAACTAACAACAGAGGGAAATTTAAGAAAACCATAAATGAATAACCTAAACTAATCCATCAAAACTGGATACTTACAACGAGAAGAAACTCAGCTGAAGGGGTAGGTAGGAAACCCAAACAGGGGTACAAGGGCAGCGTCGTGTCCAAGAAGCTCTGGTGGTCGTGAGTTGACACAGGATGTGCGAGCCCATGGTGGAGCAGGGAGTGAATGACAGAGCTGGCTTATATGCTGGGAGGTGGAATTGCAAACAGGTGACTGGTGTGAGCCGATTACGGCAGCTGATTCTCATTGCTGCAATCAGACTGCAGGCAGGTGGGAGATTCAGGAAGCAGAGAGACACAGTAGAAAGTTTTAATTACAGATTAAAGTGTGGCTAAATGCAAAAAAAGAAAAATAAACAGCAGGACAAAAAGGTGAAACACTTAAGGAGTCATTTACTATGAAAGTCTAAAAACAACAGACTTAAAGCTTTATTAAACAGGATGATAAAACAAGGCTGAGTATTGAAAGATTTGATTTCATAGATTCAACTCTATAATCAGTCCCATCGGTTCTCAAATCTCTGAAAATGTGGTTTCTTACTCATTTCATTAACAAAACAGAATGAATTAAGACTCCAATAACTCTTCATTAACAAATCTGAATGTCCCTTGAGCTACTTCCTCCCCATTTTAGACAGCAAAAAAAAAAAAGAATCCTGAACATTGGACATGTTCTCAACACATTTTTAGTCTGACTCACCAAATGTGCTGTTGCAGGTAGGTGCCTGCCATTTCCAGCAGCATTTCATGTAATATTCTTTTCCCCTTTTGCTATTCAAGTGTTACTGTTTTCCCATTTACTTTGGAAAAAGCAACACTCACAGTGCTAGTCACCGTGCTGAAAATGGCAGGCATGTCCGCTTGGTTCTTTCAGTGAATTAGCCATTTTAATGAAGGTGCTCACTTCTATATGCACAAATGTTCCACCAAAACAAATTACCTCGGAGCTGATTTTGCAGGGACATCATTGCTGCATGCCTAATATGATTTTGACTGACTGGGGTAAAGACATACAAAGAAACCGGGACGTATTTCCACCCACAGCAGAATAGCAATAGGTGCACACAGACTGTTCTTCAATGCTGACACATTCATCCATCCATTCGTTTATTTCCCTCCACATAACCAGTTCCAGCAGGCTAAGCACGTCATTCCATCTGCAATTCCATTTCAAGAGAATTTCTTGCTTTTGTTTTTCAGCCCTCCTTCAAGGACTGTTTTCTGGCTCAGCTCAGTCATTCTTACACAGTGAAAGGAAAATACATTATATTAAAATATACAAAAATACATCTATTAAATAGATGTAGAATACATTACTGAATACTCATCAGACGTTCTATTCAAAGTTGATGATAAAAATGCAGAAGAAGATTTTTTTTTTACCCCTTTTCCTGGATTTCAAAACATATTCACACTGCTTCTGACCACCAATCTGTACAAACAGCAGCTCCATTGTCCTCTTTTTTATCTACTTCATCTGCATGATTGCCATCTCAGTAACTTCAACGCTGCCGTTTATCACCACCCCACCGGCCTGCACTGCTGAGTTTTCACGACTCTGTGCCTATCTTTGGTGGAAGTCACCTGGCCACCCACTGCAGACACTCTTCATTAAGTCTCGCTGTATATGTACAGACAGATACCAGTTCTTCTTCAGCAACACTCATAGCTCTCAGGGCTATGCATTGCATTGCACCATGAATACAAACTACATTTGTGAACAAAGATTTACAAAGACTTGCAAAGAACATGTATGTCATGGTGGTCCTGAGTTTCCAGTGACTCCCATAACTCTGAATTTATTGTCATGGAATCATTAAAACACACTCTGTCACAAAAAACAATCATGCATGTTGTTTTTTCATAGATTTATGACAGGTACTTTGGAAATATGACAACATCCACTGCTTCAAAAAGAATGTGCAAACAGCAATGGGAATATTTGATTAAACATCCCTTGGTCATTTTCACCTCAACTAGATGCTTTCAGTAGCCATCTCCAAGTTTCTGGCTGGGTCCTTGACCACCCATCTTGACAGAATCGGTGCAGTTCGACTAAATTTGTTGACTCACACAGACTTGTTTCTTCAGCACAGTCCACAGGTTCTCAATGGGGTTAAAGTCAGGAGTTAAAACCAGTCTAAAACCTTAATTCTTGCCTGATTTCACCATTCCTTTACCATGTTTTTGGTCAGTGTCTTGTTGGAACACTTAACTCCATCCAAGATCCTTCTGGCTGATGATTTGAGGTTTTCTTGAAGAATGTGGAGATAATCATCCACAAGAACCAACATGCATGAATGTTTTTTGAGACAAAGACACATGTTTCGTTCATTCCAGCATAGAAAATTAAGAGCCATAGCAGTCACTGAAAATTCAAGATTGCCACAATATGCACGGTCTTCACAAGTGTATGTAAGCTTTTTTTCACTACTGTACGTACTAACATCAGCATGATAACAAGCTTACCCTAACATTTCTCATGGTTGTTAGCGTGCGCCAGAAATGACAGATCACACATTTTATACATCTGTTTTTGATGGTTCAATACAGTGCCAGTTTGTATTCACATTTAAATATTTTTGCCCTCATAATTTGCCATATTTTTGTCAAAACACTCAAAGTTCTTAACATATAAGTATTTGAGAAATTCACATTTTGCTTGGATAATGGAGCTACATGGAAGCTTAGGTTTAGCCAAGCTTATTTCATTCAGAGGCCAATTTTCCAAACTACTGTTGGCACAAAGAATCACCACAGTTTTTTGGAATCATCCTCTGGGAACCGTAAATGCTTTTACTAAATTTCACTGCACAACCTATCCAATGGGATTCCAGACAAGACCAAAATGGAGCGACTGAAAGAGCAACATTTTAATCCATAGAATCATATTGAATGCATGGCTAAAAAACACAGACTACTGCCTGGACATCAGTGTAGATTAGTTTAAACCTAGAGATCGTGCTGTTATCTTTATATTCAAATGGAATCAGGAATTAAAACAATGCAAGGAATAGGCAGAAAAGCCTGAGAGCTGTATGTGTGTTTGACCAAGATGAGTTTTAATAAGCTGAACAAAACATACTCCTACAACAGCCTTTTCAGATTCAACCCAACACTTAACTGAATGGAAGACAGTTATCATGCACACTACTTCTGGCTCTAGGCTCATCTCACCAGAATACTTGTCACTCTTTGTTTGTATAGTACTCTTTTGTATGTTATGCCTTTTATCCTTCACCGCCAGTGTTTGCTAAATAATGAAAGGATGTCATCTGTACGTTCTTGTTACATGTTGCCACATTGTGAATTGAATTATGAGTAATTATGTATTGTAAGTTATCATGAACACTTTTCTGCTCCTGATAGGGATCTTAAAAACAAAGCGTATATTTTGCTGAGAGAAAAACTTCCTTTGTTTGTCAAATGGAAGGGGATGCATTCATTTTGAAATGCCAATAAACTGTTTGTTTGATGTCAAACCAAAGCGACTGATGGAACAGTTCATATGCAAGTTAAATGCATTCATTTAACATTAACAGACAGTTTGTACAGATAAACACTTTTTACTGAGAGAGGAGTCAATCCTGGGTTATTTCATTTATAGCTCTATTCCTGGCTGATAAGTGCAATGGATACAAATATCCCACCTCTGTTTGGTGGGATGAAAAGCAAATATTAAAAGTCATCTCCCATGGGTATAAAGCTTTAAAACATTGACACCGCTTTGAAGAGCAAAGTTATACAATTAAAGCTGCAAGCAGCATTGGACGGGTCCTCGCATCCTTGCTGGTCGGCAAATCCACGCATGTCCACCAGGTGGCGCTGCGACCGAAAGTGCATGACGGCCTCTAAATGTGATGAGGGCCGGTCTCCGATCACACGTGTAAAATTTCAGGCAGATTGGAGCATGTTCAGGCTACTTATAGAGCCTTTCCTGTCCATCCACCAGGTGGCACTGCAACCGAGAGTGTATATTGGCCACTGGATGTGATCGGGGTCGGACTCTGATCCCACATATAAAATTTCAGGCAGATCGGACCATGTACACGCTAGTTATACAGCATTTCCTGTCCATCCAACAGGTGGCGCTATGACTGTGGCTGTATTTCAGCATGTGAATGTCATCAGGGCAGGACTCTGGTCATACATGTAAAGTTTGAGGCAGATTGGAGCATGTTTAGGGCAGTTACACAGCAGTTGGTGTTTCATGGCGAAGCATCAAAATTCAGGAGGCCGCCATGGCCACGCCCTCAGACCTTTGTGGAGCATTTTGATAACTTTTGATCACCCATGCCTGGAATACATCCTGGCCGAATTTCAGCTCTCTCGCTGTTACCCTGTTTGACTTTATAGCTTTTGAAAATGTACAAAAATGACCCAAATTCATCAAAACATATGACATATAATTCAAAATGGCTGACTTCCTGTTGGGTTTTGGGCATGGGTGTCAATTACATTTTTGTGCGTCTTGACGAGTTACATATGCCTACCAAGTTTCAGAACTGTAGGTGACACATACGGCCCTTAGTAAATGTTTGAAATTTTCCAGGTGGCGCTATCGAGCCATTTTGCAACAGTCATGGACAATTTATCTAAAATATGAAATATTTCAGGAGTCCTGATGTGTGTGGAAATTTTAGTGAGCATATGAGCGTTCCTAACCTGTCAAAAAGTACTTTGTTTATTACGATAACGATACGTTGCCACGGCAACAACGTTTTATGAATCGTCAAAATCTTCACACTGTGGCATCGTCAAGGGGGAATCACTGAGCTGACCAATTTTCAGAATGATTTGACAAAGTTTCCAGCAATGGCATGTGCAAATGTAATGACAATTTCTTCCTGTTGCCAATAGGTGGCGCTATGAGTATTTCTAAATTTATGAGTGTGGATGTGTTCAGAACCGGACGGGTGTCCGTCACATGAAGTTTGGTCCAGATTGGACCCTTTCCAGCTGAGATATAATAAATTCAATTTTCATGGCGAGAAATCGAAATTCGCCGTGCTGCCACAGACACGCCCCTTGACGACAAGTCACCATTTTCTCTGGGAATCATCATCAACATGTTCAGTCTTATGTCACCACATTTGAGGTGAATCTGATCAACGTGCTAAGAATAGTACATCAAAGTGTAAAAAAATGTCTATTTCCTGCTACCACAAGGTGGCGCTATGCCTGTCAATGTATACAAATACATGGATGTCGTCAGGGCAGTACACTGATCATACATGTAAAATTTCAGGCAGATTGGAGCATGTACAAGAGGTTTAGACCCCACTTCCTGTTTCATGGCGAAGGATCAGTATTTTTGGGAGTCGCCATGGCCACGCCCTTTGACTTTTGCGGAGCATTTTGATAACTTTTCATCAGGGAGGACTGTTGCATATATTTGCCAAATTTGAGGTGTCTCGG
This sequence comes from Amphiprion clarkii, assembly GCA_027123335.1. NCBI lineage: Eukaryota > Metazoa > Chordata > Actinopteri > Pomacentridae > Amphiprion > Amphiprion clarkii. The sequence continues at coordinate 30,703,098 of CM049584.1, read as the reverse complement.
ACTCATCCCAAATGAGTTATTAATTTTAAAAAATTTACAGCTAATTCAAGATGGCCGACTTCCTGTTGGGTTTAGGGCGTGGTCATGATTGACTTTTTTGGGTTTCCTGATGTGCTGAATATGCCTACAAAATTTTGTAGCTGTAGATGAAACACTCTGCCAGTTGACCTAATGACCATTTTTTGCAACATTGTAGGGGGCGCTATGGAGCCATTTTGCCACACACATGCGCAACTCCCATAAAATATCAAATTTTTCGCCAGTCCTGATGAGCATGCCAAGTTTGACGCATTTTGGGGTATGATAAGGCCGCCAAAAATGCAATTCAAAAGTCCGTAAAATAACAATAAATTAAAGCTGCAAGCAGCGTTGGACGGGTCCTCGCATCCGTGCTGGTCGGCGAATCCACGCACGTCCACCAGGTGGCGCTGTGACCGAGAGTGCATGTCGGCCTACGGATGCGACGAGGGCCGGACTCTGATCACACATGTAAACTTTCAGGCAGATTCGAGCATGTTCAGGCTACTTATAGCGGTTTTCCTGTCCATCCACCAGGTGGCGCTGTGACCGAGAGTGTATATTGGCCTATGGATGTGATCAGGGTCGGACTCTGATCACGCATATAAAATTTCAGGCAGATCGGACCATGTACAGGCTAGTTATGAAGCATTTCCTGTCCATCCAACAGGTGGCGCTATGGCTGTCGCTGTATTTCAGCATGTGAATGTCATCAGAGCAGGACTCTGATCATACATGTGAAGTTTGAGGCAGATTGGAGCATGTTTAGGGCAGTTACACAGCAGTTGATGTGTCATGGCGAAGCATCAAAATTCAGGAGGCCGCCATGGCCACGCCCTCAGACTTTTGTGGAGCATTTTGATAACTTTGGATCACCCATGCCTGGAGTACATCCTGGCCAAATTTCAGCTCTCTCGGTGTTACCCTGTTGGAGTTTATAGCTTTTGAAAATGTACAAAAATGACCCAAATTCGTCAAAACAGATGACATATAATTCAAAATGGCCGACTTCCTATTTGGTTTTGGCCATGGGTGTCAATTACATTTTTTTGTGTCTTGATGAGTTACATATGCATACCAAGTTTCATAATTGTAGGTAACACGTACTGGCCGTAGTAACTGTTTGAAATTTTCCAGGTGGCGCTATGGAGCCATTTTGCCACACCCATGTGCAGTTTCCCTAAAATATGAAAGGGGTTGCCGGTCCAGATATGTGTGGTAATTTTTGCGAGCATTTGAGCATTTTTAACCTGTCAAAAAGTACTTTGTTTATTATGGCAACGATGCGTTGCCACGGCAACAGTGTTTTATGAATCGTCAAAATCTTCACACTGTGGCATCGTCAAGGGGGAATCACTGAGCTGACCAATTTTCAGAATGATTTGACAAAGTTTCCAGCAATGGCATGTGCAAATGTAATGACAATTTCTTCCTGTTGCCAATAGGTGGCGCTATGAGTATTTCTAAATTTATGAGTGTGGATGTGTTCAGAACCGGACGGGTGTCCGTCACATGAAGTTTGGTCCAGATTGGACCCTTTCCAGCTGAGATATAATAAATTCAATTTTCATGGCGAGAAATCGAAATTCGCCGTGCTGCCACAGACACGCCCCTTGACGACAAGTCACCATTTTCTCTGGGAATCATCATCAACATGTTCAGTCTTATGTCACCACATTTGAGGTGAATCTGATCAACGTGCTAAGAATAGTACATCAAAGTGTAAAAAAATGTCTATTTCCTGCTACCACAAGGTGGCGCTATGCCTGTCAATGTATACAAATACATGGATGTCGTCAGGGCAGTACACTGATCATACATGTAAAATTTCAGGCAGATTGGAGCATGTACAAGAGGTTTAGACCCCACTTCCTGTTTCATGGCGAAGGATCAGTATTTTTGGGAGTCGCCATGGCCACGCCCTTTGACTTTTGCGGAGCATTTTGATAACTTTTCATCAGGGAGGACTGTTGCATATATTTGCCAAATTTGAGGTGTCTCGGACTCATCCCAAATGAGTTATTAATTTTAAAAAATTTACAGCTAATTCAAGATGGCCGACTTCCTGTTGGGTTTAGGGCGTGGTCATGATTGACTTTTTTGGGTTTCCTGATGTGCTGAATATGCCTACAAAATTTTGTAGCTGTAGATGAAACACTCTGCCAGTTGACCTAATGACCATTTTTTGCAACATTGTAGGGGGCGCTATGGAGCCATTTTGCCACACACATGCGCAACTCCCATAAAATATCAAATTTTTCGCCAGTCCTGATGAGCATGCCAAGTTTGACGCATTTTGGGGTATGATAAGGCCGCCAAAAATGCAATTCAAAAGTCCGTAAAATAACAATAAATAATTCCTTGCATTCCAATAGGGTCTTCGCACCATTCGGTGCTCGGACCCTAATAATTTCTATTCAGAATTTTAGTTCACAAAAGCAGAATAACAGTTGGTTTGCTAATTTATATTTTATTTGATTTCAAAGCTACAAAGCCCACATTCAGAACGTCAATAAGATAATTTACTGTGATTTCTTTAATATTTCCAGTGTTTAATGGCACTTCTGCTATAAATTACCCATCATGCAGCTGTGATGGCAGCTGGCAAAGCAATAAACAGCTGGAAACGTGTTCAAGTGATCAGGCTGCTTATTGGTCAGACACAGTCGCAGGTGAGCGGGTCTCTGTGTGAGCTGGTGACGACTCGGACTCTGTGATTGGTGCGTCGCTGAAGGTCGGCGCTCAGCTGCAGCAGGCGAGGACTGGGCTGGTAGACGACCCAGCTGGGGTCCGTCGGGTCGGGTCTGTAGTACGAGTCCAGAACCTCCAGAGTGTGAAGCTGCTGCAGCTGCTGCAGACACAGGAAGTCCTCGTCCGACACGTGTTGGTGTCTGAAACACGAAACAGGAAGAGAATCTCAGCTGCAGAAATGTTCAGGTGATAAACAGCCCAGGTGCGAGCGGCTCACCTGATCCGCAGCGTCCTCAGGTGAGGGAACAGCTGTGGGAGGAGTCTGACCAGGTTGGAGGAGGAGCTCCAGGGCTCCAGGTGCAGGTGTTCCAGGTGAGGCGCTCTGATGGAGACCAGCTGCAGGTCTTCAGGCTGCAGGTCCACACAGAGGGTCAGACTGAGGAGGGAGGACGGCAGGCAGTCAGCGTACACCGCCAGGGGGTGGCCTCCTATTGGACAGAGGGTCACATGACATCACTGAACCTCAGGGGTCAGACCAGCAGAGCAGGAAGCACTAAAGTAAACATTAAAGCCAGTAAAAGCAGGAGAGTCACAGTGGAATCAGTACAGTCACAGTACATCGTGTCCCAAATGTTTGTTTGCCCCAGAAAAACAACGTATTTCAGGCAGGGAATGTAGGAGGTTCTCGAGTGTGGATGGTTCTATCTTCCAACACTAGAGCTGCTTCATGGTGGACTGGTAAAGATGTTCAGGATTCCCCAACCCAGGAGTCTGACTTCCATTCCTCCTTAACCCTTTGATGCACAACATGGGTCAAAAGTGACCCAAATCCAATGGAAAGTTTGTATCTGACCCACGCTGCGCATCAAAGGGTTAAAGCCAGGTAGATGTTCAGAACACCATTGCTGAGTCGTATGGGCTCCATCTACATTAATACCAATTCCAAAAATCTGAAACATTTTCCAGATATTTTTCCCTCCTGACCTAAACAGGAAGTACAACCTTTTCTAGAATGTAGTTGGTCTAATATTGTGCATTTACAGTGGTACCTTGAAGGACAATATGCAGCTTTGATAGTCCCCAGACCACACTATGGACACTGAATTTCACCATCAGAAGATGCTACTTTTTCACCATCATCTGTATCGATTCTTTTGTTTTGGCTGTTGGGTGTCGGAAAAACACGTCCGTTCAGAAGTTGGGGATCACCTAGACAGTTTCCCACTTTTATCCATGTGCTAACATAACTACACAAGGGTTTTCTAATCATCAATTAGCCTTTCAACACCATTAGCTAACACAATGTAGCATTAGAACACAGGAGTGATGGTTGCTGGAAATGTTCCTCTGTACCCCTATGGAGATATTCCATTAAAAATCAGCTGTTTCCAGCTACAATAGTCATTTAGCACATTAACAATGTCTAGACTGGATTTATCATTCATTTACTGTTATCTTCATTATAGAAAAAAATGCTATTCTTTCAAAAATAAGGACATTTCTAAGTGACCCCAAACTTCTGAACGGTAGAGTATTTCCGACACCTAACAGCCAAACGACTATCTGTACAGATGATTGTGAAAAAGTACTGAGCAGTGAAAGTCAGTGCCCACAGTATGGTTTGGGGGGCTAATAGAGAGGGCATTCATCAGATAGAATCCAGTTCTCCCAGACTTTTGGAGTCACAGTTATGGACTTCTTTGTGAAAGCCAGCCTCTTCTCCTTGTGCAGTTTGGTGAGTCGAGGGGTACGTTGTCTCTTTACAGCTTTCAGCTCCAATGTTTCTGTTAAATAACGAAGCACAGTGATCCTAGAAACATCTTCTCCAAGATTTTTCAACCTCTGACTGGTGTCTTTTACCCTCGGCCTTTCTCTTCGGATCTTCAGCTCTTGGCCAGATGGACGTCCTGAACGAGGCAAGTCTTTGAAGGATCCTCCTTTGTTGTACCTTTGCCACCACTTCTGCACCCAGATGATTCTTCTGTCAAGGAGTTGAGTTTCCTGCAGACCAGTTTTTCCTGCATTTTGAAGCTCAATGGTCCATGCAAGAATCTCAGCCTGATGGTTTGCGTTCATGGGGTCCATCAGTTTCATGCATCCCATTCATTGTCTATGTGAAACGCACCGCATTGAATGCTGGTTCCGTTGCAGTACGTTTCCAGCTGCGATCTGGTGCATAAAGTAGACTTGATTTATACTTTAAGCAAATTCGGTGTGGCGAGTGACAGTCTGATGCGTTGCGGAACTTTTGCCAAAAGTCTAAACTACCAGTCGTTGAACTAAAATGAGGACAGATTCAGCAGCTAATTTCTCACCTCAAATGCTTTCAGAAATACTTTTCGCTGAACTGTTTTCGTAATAGAAGAGACAGTTTGGGACCAAGTCGCCATGGTGGTCCGACGCTTCTACCGGACTGAAGCTGAAAGCGTAGTATCTCACCTTAGACGTGTTAGTAATATTTCTGATAGACTGGAATGTGTTTTTGTAAGTCCTGGAATGTTGAGGTAGAAGGGGTCGCTACGCCTCAGGGGTTGAGTGATTCGGCTCTTTGTCTGGTCAGTGGGGCTCTGTTACTAACAGAAACCATACGCTGAGTTTTCACAAACAAACATGAACCTGAATGTTATTTGGTGAGGTTCATACTGGCTTTGAATTCTCCATCAGGCAGTCCATGGTGCCAGATCAGATGCTGTCTTTTTGTAATAAATTGATTATTATACAATCAAGTTGTGTCACCTGATGTTTCTTCTTCACCTGCACGTCACGGATATCTGAGAAACTACAAATGTGCTGTCATGTGACCACACAGTGGTCCGTAAGTGACCCGCCCACCAAGCGGGTGATTTTTAGATGCGACGCGTTTACATGGGAGAAAAAGGGATCCTGTGGACACGTAGCATCACTCTTGGCCATGGTAACAACACTTCCAAAATCTGGTTGTGACTTTAACACATTTTGGTCAAGCAAGGAGTTTGTCTACTGGGACCTGACAGTTTGACCAGAACAACAACCAAACAGCACCTGGCTGACCAGGTGGAACCCATTTTGGTGACAATCAAACATGTTGTCCAGTGGAGAGAACCAACTTTTGGGACCCGGTGTAGAATCACAGTAGAAGCAGAGCAGAATGGGTTCTGTCACTGACCGTGGATGCTGAGGCTGCACAGCTGCTGCAGTGACGTCAGCCACGTTCTCAGGTGACAGGTGGGTCCAGGTACGGAATACAGGTGGAAGATTGACAGGCTGCGGAGGCGGGACAAAGGCTGCAGCGTTTCCTCTGTTACCATGGCGTCGTAATTCAACAGCTGCAGGTCAGACAGCTGCAGAACAGCGTCACCTGCTGGATGACAGACGCACCATACCTGAGTCTACCTCACACCTGAGCTTCTACCTCACACCTGAGTCTACCTTACATCTGCTGCATTTGAATCGATATGAAAATATGTTCAGCACTCAGGTGGAACATCTGCTGGTTCTGTTGGACAGGAACTACTCAAGGATGTATTAATCGATCACAGATATCAACATGATCAATCATGTAACAAAACCCCCTGCAGGGTGTATTAATCGATCACAGATAACTTCATGATAAATAATCTAAATGAAAGGCTTCTGCAGGGTGTATTAATCGATCACAGATAACTTCATGATAAATAATCTAAATGAAAGGCTTCTGCAGGGTGTATTAATCGATCACAGATAACTTCATGATAAATAATCTAAATGAAAGGCTTCTGCAGGGTGTATTAATCGATCACAGATAACTTTGTGATCAATAATCGGTTTCTTTCTTCAATAATCGATCGATGTTCAGTAACTTTAACGCTGATGTCGTCCAGTAACTGATGCTATCTCTGAATCATCCAGGTGAGTTTACCTGTGTGTGAGTTTACATGTGTTTACCTCGGCGGTGGGCGGGGCTAAAGAAGTCATGTGACAGTGTTTTGTAGGTGATCATGGTCCAGGACAGGTGTCTGAGCTCAGTCAGGTGACTCAGGACGCCGCTGAGCGTCGGGAACCTCAGACTGCCGTCGTGATGCAGCTGCAGGGAGGTGAGGCGGGTCAGCTGACTGACGGCGGCCAACAGGTGAGGGGCCGGACAGGTGAGCTGGACGTTACAGAGGCTGAGCTGCGTCAGCTGGTGGCGCAGAGACAACAGGAAGTCCGGGTTCTTCAGCGGTGTTGAACAGGAAGTGACAGACAGATGCTGCAGCTGGCGGAACTGTTTCAGCTCGTCGACGCCCCCTTCCCTCCAGTCGTCCAATCGCAGCGCGTCCAGGGCAGGCAGCCAGGTGGACAGCTGCTTCAGGTCCTTCTTCTTACCTGAGCGCAGAGACACGCTGCCCACGTGCCGCTGAGCCAGGCTGCGCCAGAACGGACGGTTGTAGCGGGAAAAGTGTCGCAGCACCACGCTGAAGCCACGCCACAGGGGGCGGGACTTATCCAGCAGGTGTCTGAAGTGCGAACAGGTGCAGCGCATGCTCAGTTTGTCTCTCCAGGACAGGAAGCTGAACACCTGCAGCCACAGCTCAGCAGGCAGCTGCAGTGCCGCCGCCATCCCAACTCACAACCTATCGATTATTGATTATCTGTGTGCTCTGATCACCTGATAGCAGCTGGTGGTCCTCACTGACGTCACACAGGATTGATTATTGATTATCTGTGTGCTCTGATCACCTGTAGCACCAAGCTATCCTCACTGAAGTCCCACAGTATCAGTTATTGATTATCAGCGAAGTCCAATCACCTGCCGCAGTGAAGTCATCGCAGTAACAAACTGATCAGCTGTTCGTATCGATTATTGATGAGCTCTCTGGTCTCGTTGACGATCTCTGGACTTGTGAGTTTCTTCTTGTGCTGCTGCTGCTTCCTGCGTCAGTGATCAGAGAGTGTGAGAGGAGAGGAGGTCTCACTCTGACGGTTTCTGCTGCGCTCAGGGCTCATGTTAAACGCCTTATTGATTATCAGCAGTATCGATCAGTAACCTCTGTCTGTCGCCTGATTTAAAGTAGAACACAATAAAACACAAACACATGACTGTTGTGGAAACTCCAGTTAAATGTCTGTTATTATTACTCAGAATGAGAAGGAGTTTGGTGATTTAATGCTTGAACATTTAGAGTTATTTGAGTTTTAACTAAAATCTGACAAAGATTTGAACTCAGTTTTAGTTGGTGGTTTATATGAGCTAATCTAAATTTATAGTTATGTAAATAATCATAATGTGTGGCGAGGGAGGAGATGTTAGTGCCATGAGCTTCCTGGTTTCAGTCTGTAGTCTGGTGTTCTTGACAGTTTCTCTCTTTATTGCCTTTTTTAAACTGACCTGCTTCATATGTGTGTCTATAGAGATCAGCTGGAACATGTTTGGACCTGGAACAGGAAGTACTGGCCTGAATATCACTGATATGGATATTTGTCCTGTGTATATGTATGTATATAGTGTGTGTATAATGTGTGTATTTGTACTGCATTACTTCTCTGATACTGATCAGATCAGAGCTGCCAGTAGAGCGACGTCTCACTCTGACCTGCTTCTGCTCTCTATCGTCACACAGAGTGAGACCTCTTCGTCATAGAGCATCCTGGCAGTGTGCTGACGTCACTGTCAGTAAATTACGTAACGTCTCTCTCCTGTCAAACAATAAAAAGGGCGGTAACCACTGAAAAATACTACGTATACTACATAGTGAAAGTACTGCAGTATGAGTACGTGTCACTGTGTAGTAGAAGTAAAACTAATACAGTTACTATGGATACTGCAGTCCATGTACACAAGTAAAAGTACTACAGCTGCACAGTACAACAGCCACAATTCCTGCAGTTACTACCATTAGTACACACACTAACTGTTGTTACCATGGTTACTGCAGTGCAAGTACACAAGTCATCATATGCTTCAAGTAAAAGTACTGCAGTTATTACAGTTACTATAGATACTGCACTTAATGACAGTTATGTTAGTTACCATGGTTACCACAGTTACAATACATACTACAGTTACTTTAGTTACTATGGTTATTGTATTATTACAGGTACTGCATTTTGTTATTATTACTATTAGTTACTACAGTTACTTTATCATTATAGTTACAGTTTCAATAGTTCTCATAGTTACTTCAATTACTATAGTTACTACACTTACTCATTACAGTAATTACAATTACTATATTATTACAAGTGCTACAGTTATTATATTACTACGGTTACTATGTTATTATTAGTTACTACAGTTGCGTCATAATGACAGCTATGGTAGCTACCACAGTTACCACGGTTACAATAGTTATTACAGTTACTTTATTTTTACAGCTACTACAGTTATTATAGTACTACAGTTACTATATTATTACTGCTGTATTATTATAGGTTCTACAGGTATTATAGTAGTACATTTAGTATATTATTATTTACTACAGTTACTTCTTAGTTACAGTTACTATAGTTACTACAGTTGTATCCTTTCATCTGTTTGTTCCTAACTGTAAATAAACTTGTGGTGTAATCTCAGAGTAAACAACAGCAAACGGCAAAAACAACAAACAAACAAACAACAGAGAGAATCTGAAAATCTGTCTACATTTCAGGATCAATAAAGTTTGAATGAAATAAACAAATAGATAAGATTCAGTTTGATCTGATGCAGATATCGATCACTGATCGTCAATCAACAGGTGAAGCAGGTTTTCTGTAAACAGAGGCAGATATCGATCAGCAGGAGGCGCCGCCGAGCAGCAGGACACCACCGAAGAAGAAGAACCGGAAGAGAAAGAAGAAGGAAAAGAAGAAGGAGTGTGAAACTGATCTGCAGCGTGAGCTGTGATTATTGATCAGATGGAAGGTGAGTGAGCACTGATCAGGTGATCGATAACCGTTCCTGTCACCAATCAGCTGACTTTATTGATACGGAGATTAAAAAAAAAATCCACGAGGCTCCGCGTGGTAAACAGTTGATCAGCTGTTATCAATCCGAGCCCTGATTGGCTGAGGTCTGTCCGTTATTGATTAGAGCAGCATTGATTCTGATCAACTATCAGCGATCAATCACACTTTTATTGATCGATCAAATATCAAAAGATCAACCAGATAGACAGACAGGTGGAAGAGCTGCACTAACTAGTAACCATGGTAACTATGACAACTGTGTTAATTAAGACCTGTAGGACTTTGTAACTATGGTAACTGTAGTGTCTGCAGTTACTATGGTAACTACAGTAACTGTAGTCAGGCAGGTGTCTGTCTTCTTGTTCTGCTGCATTTGTTGTTGTTGTTTGTTCCAGTAAACATAAATCAGGTGACTCTGTTCTCAGGCGAGTCTGGTGACATCACGGTGACATCAAACAGGAAGTGCTCTGCGGTGACAGGAAGTGGCAGAAAGACCAAAGATAACGCGGCCGACTGGCACAACCTGATGCTGCGATGGGAACGACTGAACGACGACGGATTCAAGGCCGCAACCAACATCGTAAACATGAGGCGGTGAGTTCAGGGTCCTCAGGCACCGTCTGTACCTTCCACTATCCTGTCCTGAAGTAAAAGTACTGCAGTTACTGTTAGTACTGCAGTACAAGTACACAAGTCATCACGTGAGTGAAATAAAAGTGCTACATTTACTGTAGTTACTACAGTTCAAGTACACGTCATCGTGTTTCTGAGGTAAAAGTATTACAGTCACTACAGTCAATGCAGTACAAGTACATAAGTTATCATGTTTCTGAGGTAAAAGTATTACAGTCACTACAGTCAATGCAGTACAAGTACATAAGTTATCATGTGACTGAGGTACAAGTACTACAGTACTACTAAAGCAGTAAAAGTACGTTTACAACAGTTACTGTAGTACAAGTACACATGTCAATATGTGTCTAAGGCAATAGTACTACAGTCACACGCAATTCATGATGTGACTGAGATAAAAGTACTATAGTTAGTACAGGTACTGCAGTACAAATACACAAGTCATCATGCTACTAAGGTAATGGTGTTGCATTTGCTATCGTTAATGCAGTACAAGTATATGAATTGTCATGTGTCTGAGGTAAAAGTACTACAGTTATTAGAGTTATTACAGAAACTGCAGTAAAAGTACAGTTACTGCAGCTGATGCAGTACCAGTAGACAAGTCATAATGTGACTGAAGTAAAAGTACTACAATTACTGCTTACAAGTACACACATGAGCATATGACTGAAGTAAAAATACTACAGTTACTAGAGTTATTACAGACACTGCAGTACAAGCAGACATCATAAGTGATTGAAGTAAAAGTACTACACCTGTTACAGCTGCTGCAGTATAAGTAGACGAATCTTCATGTGGCTGAAGTAATAGTACTGCAGTACTAGTACACATGTTTATGCAGGCAGACTGGATTCATTTTGTGGATTTGAGTTCTGAATTTCCAACATAATGTTTCTAAAATGTTTGTTATTGATCGTTTATCGGAGGAAGTACTTTACTGTTCACCGTAGAAGTAATCTGATTACTGTGAAGTACTACAGTACTGTACTGTGCTGTGTACTGCGTATCTGATGTAGAACTATTAAATGTTTCCACTGAAACAGGTGTTTTTTCTCCTTCAGTTCTCAGAGTGATCGACTGCTGGTGGGCGAGTCTTCATCTTCATCATCTTCATCATCTTCTTCATCTTCATCATCCTCAGCGTCGCAGCAGGCGGCTGCAGCTGCAGAGCTGCAGGATGAATGCATCAAACTGCAGGAGGTCGTCGACAAAATGGTGACGCTTCGCTTGACATCATTCACGTGACAAAGAGACGGGTGAGGAGACAGGTGGTCACGATGTCGTCTTCTTCCTGTCAGGTCGCCGTGGTAACGAAGATGGAGCGTCTGGTGACATCACAGCGAGGCATTCGGGACCTGGAGGAGTTTCAGTTTGGACCCGAAGGCAGGAAGATTCCTCTGTTCCACAGCTGGAGCTCCAAACAGCTGGGTGAGTCCACCTGCAGCACACCTGGCTGATGTCAGCACACACACCTGGCTGATGTCAACACACACACCTGGCTGATGTCAGCACACACACCTGGCTGATGTCAGCACACACACCTGGCTGATGTCAGCACACACACCTGGCTGATGTCAGCACACACCTGGTGACTGCAGCAGCACTGAATCTCATCCAAACTGATCACAGCAGCCCAAAGCCCTGATCAATTGAGCTCAGATACCAGGATTCAATGGAGTTACAATGAATGCAGAAGAAGATGACCACAAAAAGACACAAAACAACAACAGAGAGACACAAAATGACAACAAAGAGACACAACACAACCAAAGAGTCACACAACCACAGAACTGAAATTGACTGATTGAAAAAATATGTCCACATTTCTCAAAATATGTCCAAAGTGATATGAAGTTGGCCAGAATTACTCGAAATTTGCCCAGGAAGATAAAAAAAAAATGTCCAAAATGTCTAAAATGACAATCAGAAACTCAGAAAGGACTTAAAATTTGTCTAAAATGGCACAAAAATGTTCAGAATTTGTACACAATTATGAAAAAACATCTAAAATATTCTAAACTGGTCCAGAATGATTCCAGAAATGATGGGAAAAGTCCATTAAAATGTGATGAATCTGGACCCACCGCTATGGACTTAAAGGACCTGGAACTCTGGAAATATTCACAGTATGAGGGTAAAACTTTGCTTCTCCGTGCCCTTTCAGAGGAGTCGTGTCACTTCCTGTTGGCTGCCTACAGCCAGGAGCTGCAGCTCAAACGGACCATCCTACAGGAAGTGGCCCACACCGCGACCCCTGACCTCTGCCTCGTCTACCTGTCCTGCTGGCTCCACCAGCCCTTCATCCCCCCCCACAGCCGGCTGACGCTGGAGGCTCTGCTGCTGGAGACTGGACACCGGCCGCTATGACACCTGCTCACCTGTGTGACAGCAGCTCACCTGGTTCACTGATTGGCTGCAGGAAGCTTCAGTCACCAGAACTCACCGTGTGTTTACAGACGACTCTTTCATTGTGTGTTCCGGACTTTGTTGTTGCAATTGTTGTAATACTCGCTGAAAATACAAATACTGCAGTATAAATATGTGTTTCTACGTCCATCAGAAGCTACATCAGATCATCAGACTGAGCTTTTAACCAAAGTTTATCAAAAGAGAATTCATTCATTTAATACAAACCGTTTACTGAAGAAGCTGCAGGTTAAAACGAAACCAGCTGAGTTTGAGATCAGAGCCGGAAAACCGAAAGACGTCAGAGGACAGTTGGAATGTGGACAGACTGAGGTGAAAGATAGAAAGACATCTTGTTGTGGACAGATGCATCAGAGGACAGTTTTAATGTGAACCTGGAGACATTAACCCTCCTGTTGTCTTCACTTATGGGCACCCAAAAAAAATATTGTTTCTTTGTCTGAAAAAAATTCCCCACATTTCTGAAAAATTGCAAAACCTTCAGGAAGAAAATTCCCAAAATTCCTTAAAACTTTCCCTTAAAAGTTTTATTTTTTTAAAAAATCCCCCAAATTTGGCAAGAAAATTCTTGTAAATATTTTTTAAAAATGAGAAAAAATTTTCCCAAAAAATCCTAAAAATATCTAAAGTGATTCCATACACTATATTGCCAAAAGTATTCGCTCACCCATCCAAATAATCAGAATCAGGTGTTCCAATCACTTCCATGGCCACAGGTGTATAAAATCCAGCACCTAGGCTGCAGACTGCTTTTACAAACATCTGTGAAAGAATGGCTCGCTCTCAGGAGCTCAGTGAATTCCAGCATGGAACTGTGATAGGATGCCACCTGTGCAACAAATCCAGTCGTGACATTTCCTGGCTCCTAAATATTCCAGTCAACTGTCAGCTGTATTATCAGAAAGTGGAAGTGTGTGGGAACGACAGCAACTCAGCCACCAAGTGGTAGGACACGTAAACTGATGGAGCGGGGTCAGCAGATGCTGAGGAGCATAGTGCCAAGAGGTGGCCAACTTTCTGCAGAGTCAATCACTACAGACCTTCAAACTTCATGTGGCCTTCAGATTAGCTCTAGAACAGTGCTTCAGCAGAGAGCTTCATGGAATGGGTTTCCATGGCCCAGCAGCTGCATCCAAGCCATACATCACCAAGTGCAATGCAAAGCGTGGGATGCAGTGGTGTAAAGCAGCCACCACTGGACTCTAGAGCAGTGGAGACGCCTTCTCTGGAGTGACCAATCATGCTTCTCCATCTGGCAATCTGATGGACCAGTCTGGGTTTGGCGGTTGCCAGGAGAACCATACTTGTGGGACTGCATTGTGCCAAGTGTAAAGTTTGGTGGAGGGGGGATTATGGTGTGGGCTTGTTTTTCAGGAGCTGGGCTTGGACCCTTAGTTCCAGTGAAAGGAACTCTGAATGCTTCAGCATACCAAGACATTTTGGACAATTCCATGCTCCCAACTTTGTGGGAACAGTTTGGAGCTGGTCCTTCCTCTTCCAACATGACTGTGCACCAGTGCACAAAGCAAGGTCCATGAAGACATGGATGACAGAGTCTGGTGTGGATGAACTTGACTGGCTGCACAGAGTCCTGACCTCAACCCCATAGAACACCTTTGGGATGAATTAGAGCAGAGACTGAGAGCCAGACCTTCTGGTCCAACATCAGTGTGTGACCTCACAAATGTGCTTCTGGAAGAATGGTCAAAAATTCCCATAAACACACTCCTAAACCTTGTGGACAGCCTTCCCAGAAGAGTTGAAGCTGTTCTAGCTGCAAAGGGTGGACCGACATCATATTGAACCCTATGGATTAGGAATGAGATGTCACTGACTTTCATATGCGAGTCAAGGCAGGTGAGCAAATACTTTTGGCAATATAGTGTATATATCAGTAAAACTTCTAATATTTGCTGGATTTTGGTTGATTTTTATGTGGATGTTCTTAAGAAACATTTTTAACATTTCTTTTTTCCACCAAAAAATGTTCAAAGATTTCCCAAAAATGTTGAAAATGTGAACATCAGAAGTTTCACTGCGAAATTTTTTTTTTTTTTTTCCATTTTCAAACTTTAAAACGGGTCAATTTTGACCTGCAGGATGACACGAGGATTAAAGTACAGTCTTCATATGCAAAACATGAGCTAGAGGACAGAAAGACGTCAGTAGACAGGCTTAATTTGGACAAAAAGACCTTAAAGGACAGTTTCAGTGTGGATGGACTGAGCTGGAAGACAAAAAGACCTGAGGACAGAATAAATGTGGACAGAGACATTAAAGGACAGTCTTAGTGTGGACAGAGATGTGAGAAAATAACTTGGTTGAGCTAGAAAGCATTATGTCAGAGGACAATCTTGGTGTGGACAGAAAGACATGAGAAGACAGTTTAAATTTAGACAGACTGAGCTGGAAGACAAAGATGTTAAAGAACAGCCTTAGTTTGGACAGAAATTTCAAAGGACAGTTAAGAGTTTGGACAGACTGAGGTAGAAGACATGAGGTCTGAGGACAGAATGAATGAGGACAAAAAGATGTTACAGGACAGTTTTAGTGTGGATGCAGGGAGCTGGAGGACAGAACGAGCAGATGGACTCAGTTTGTCACATCAGTTTATTGGAGGAACATTGAAACGTGTTTAATTCATTCTGCACTCAAACATCAACATGACAAATCAATGAGTCTGGTTCCCTCCAAACTGTCCACTGTCCGTCCTCACGCGGCTTCTCCAAACGTTCCGTCCACGTCTGGAAAACGTGTCGAGTTTTATAAAAAGTAATAAAATAGTGCAACTTCTTTAAACTTTGTTTTTCATACTTATCTACATATAAACATTCAACTAATCAGCTTCTAGTTTTTGAATGAACAAACACTGAAAAAAAAAACAAGTTTACACATTTACAACCAGATTCCTTAAAACCAGCAGGAAGATCGGCCGCCAGTGACATCATCACAGGTGAGAGCCGAACGGACCAATCAGACGAGTCGACAAGGACCGACAAGGCTGAGGCTGTCCAGCCCAGAGAGGACAAGTTACAGTTGATTGTCAGCTTGTCTCAAGAACAAATCAGATTCCACCTCCACGTATTGATCAGGTTATTGATGGTGTTGCTGCTGATCGGGAGCTCGTCTCAGGTAACAGTCTGTTAAATATGAGCAGCAGAAATCAAAGGCTGAGAACTGAGGCGTGAAGAGATGAACGGCCTCTCTGGTTTCTGAACGCAGCTCTGATGAAGAAAATAGCTTCAAACAACAACTTCAGTCTGAACAAACAGCGACTCGCTTCTGGTTCAGATTCAGAAGAACAATCTGCCCTGAACATCTTCAACCACACATCAGCGCCCCCTGCAGGCTGCTGGGCTAACTACAGCCAGGGGTGTAATACATGCGCTGACCTGAGGGGGGCGCTGCAGCAAACAGCACCGAACACAACCTCCTGACTCTGATTGGACAGCCTGGCAGGTGCTTCCTCCAGGTGTCTCTAAGATTGGTTCAGGTGTTGGTGGTCTGGTGACACCTTAAAAATACCACCTTAAAAGTGCCTGTCTCTGTGATGTGGTCCACATCAGGTTCTGGTTCTGCTTAGTCCAGATGTGTCTGGATGGTGCTGAAGGTTTACTGAGGAGCCTTGGCCCCGTCTGAAGCCTCGATGCCCAGCAGGGCCTGGACCGCCTCCAGGGGGACGCCCTCCGGGGTCTGGATGTGCATGGTGGTGCCGTCCGGTCCGTTCACGATGACGATCCCGTCCGACCCGGGTTCCGCCAGCTGCACCGTCAGCCCTTCGGTCTGGATGTAGATCTCCTGACCCTCCTGCAGCTCTTTGGACTCGCAGGGATCCGTGCTGCCAAACTCGGGCTGGGAGGAGTCCTGCTGCCGGGGCTGAGAGGGGGGCAGGGTTTGGACCGAGCCGGACCCGGATGTTTGGACGGGTCCAGACTCGAGTGTCTTAGTGTCGGCGCTTCTCTCAGGGCTGGAACCCAGAGCTTTCTCCAGCTCAGACACCTGAACTGCGATGTCATTGGAGCTCAACACCTGGTCCTGCTGCAGTGGCAGAAGCCCCTCCTCCTGGTCCTCACCTGGGCTAACCTCCATGGGTGTGGCAGCAGCTGGAACGTGGGTGGAGTTCAGTGTCGCAGGGGTGGAGCCAGAGGAGCTGAGGACATCACAAACACAGAACAGATCAGCTCTGAACATCTGCTCCAGGCCCTACAGAGGAACAGCAGCTTCACACCTGTGTGGTCACCTGTTCTACCTGAGCCCAGAGGATGGGGGGTGGGGTCAGCTCACCTGGAGACGGAGTCAGCAGAGGTGGGCGGCAGCTTGGATTCACCTAGAACCACCAGAGGAGATACAGAGACCGAGCAGGAGTTCAGAGAGGAATTCGCCGGGGTAACAGAGGTCACAGGGGTCACCAGGGTAACAGAGGTCACCGGGGTAACAGAGGTCACCGGGGTAACAGGGGTCACAGAGGTCACGGGGGTCACTGGGGTAGTAGAGGGAATAGCGTTCACTGTACCACCTTAAAAGGAAAAGACGGAAAACAGGAAGAAATATGAAACCACTTCAGTTCAACATGCAGGAATGATAATGAATCATTACTGTGGAGAACTGATACTATTGCAGTACAGTGTAGTACAGTGCAGTACAATGCAGTGCAGTGCAGTACAGTGTAGTACAGTTGCAGTACCTGTTGTGGGCGTCTCGATGCCGTTGTGGTGAACTGGAATACTGTTCTCCATCTTGAACCTCTTTGATGGCGGCAGCATCTTGGAGTTCTGAGAAAAAAAAGAGTAAATTTTACTGAACCTGGATCAGAACCGGCCCACGGTTAAATCAGAGGACACCAGATCCAGGTTCTGAGATCAGGGTCTGATATGTACCTAGAACCAGCCCGGCTGACAGTGAGTTTACCTCCATGTATCGGACGTTCTTATTGGTCAGACTGGAGCTGAGCGATGCTCCAGGAAGCACCTTCATCCTGTTGACCTCATCCAGGATCCCCAGACACCTGGCAACCTGAGACACACAGCACAGTCCAGAATAAAGGCCTGGATACCTGTGTTTACTTTTGTCTACCTGTATACGACCTGCAGCAGAATGTTTCTGAGAAAACCTGGGCTACAAAACCAAGTTTTGATAGTTTTACCTGAATGCATCAAATGCAAACAGCCACAAATTCACGTACTAAAAATATGTAATATATAAAAATATTACTATAAAAGATGTCAATAATTATCACTATGGACTGAAATGACACATTTTTCAGTTACACCTCTGTTGTCTCTTCTGACTCACCTCGATGTTCCGGACCTCCAGAGGTGAGGCTCCGCCCAGCGGGCTGCTGATGTACTCCTGGGCAGCTTGTCTCACCTGAGTCTGCAGGGACTCAAACTCACGGTAAATGTCTGGAAAACGAGTCCGAACCGGACCACCACGCTCCACCTACAACAGGAAGAGGACAGAGAACAAATTCTCAGAAACGCCTGAGAAATACCATGTCTGAGGAGAACAACACCTGAGAAAGGACGAGTTCTTCAGAACTTTAAGACTCTATGTAAAAGGAGAATCAGCCGGAGGTGTTGAGTGATGTATTTATATAGCGCTTTACTGTACCGGAAACGATACCCAGAGCGCTTTACATTATACATCACATTCACCTATTCACACACACATTCACACACTGATGGTCATGGTGCCCCTTGCTAGCTACACTCCCACAATGCACTCTGCTTGCCAACAGGAACTGAGATTTGGTATTGGTAGATACTAAAAATTAATTATTTGTATCAGACTGGAGGAAAAAAAAACTTGACCTCTCTTATGATAACACTTTGAAGAATAAAATGTCCTCCTATAATGTAAAACTCAGGTGTGTACCTTCGCCTGCAGCATCTCCCACAGACTCAACACTTTGGTCAAACGAGGAAGAACAACGTCCATCAGCTCCTCATCCTCACACTGCTCCACCAGCTGTCGCCATGGAAACACCAATTAGAAATGTGCATCACCAGTTCATCTTTTATTTTGACGGTCCCGTCTGCACTTTCTCCATCTTACCTCCTGCAGTCGGTCTCGTCTCCGCTCCGCCTGCTGCTCTGTAGTTACCGTAGTGATGCCGAGCTTTGGTGGTCGACCGCGGCGACCCCGCCTACTCACAATCCCCATCGTCACCTGAAAGAATCAACCAATCAGATTCACCGATGAGGCACCTGAGCGACTGGTCTTGAAGAACACAGCAAACATAAACCTGATCCATTGTACAGGTGTGATCTGTCTCAGGTAATGTTGTCTGACTTCAGCATGTGGAGCTGACTCACCTTGGGAGGCGGTCCCAGTGATCGGCCCCGCCCTCGACCGCGGCCCCGGCCTCTACCTCGGCCTCTGGGACGGCCGGGGCCCCGATGATGGAGGCTCCTGAGTCCTACTGCTGCTGCTGGACCAACCTCCACCTGAAGACAAGCCGACACCATGTGAACTGGTTAATTTAAAACCGAGACAAACCATTAATGGTGGATGATTGGTGGATGGTTGCCTCACTCTGTTTGTTGCCACGGCAGCAGGTTTGTCCTCCTTCTTCTTCTCCTCCTCCTTCTGCTCTTTGTCTCTGGCAGCTCCTGCTGTGGTCTCCTCTGATTGGCCAGGGAGGGGTGGCCTGCTGTCGGGCGGTTCGGGTTCTCCATGGGTCGGGTTCAGCTTGTAGTGCCGGTTCAGGCCCCCAGGGCCGATGTAAGCTTTGTCGCAGGTCTGGCAGCGGTGGGAACGAGATTTGTGGCTGTAGGTGAGGGAGGCAGAGCTGCCGGGGGTGGGGCCATCCTTCTTCCCGCCCTCGCCATCCTCCTCCTCCTCCACGCTCATGTCGGAGTAGTCATCGGAGTCGGACTGGTGGCTGTCGGCGAGGTCCTCCGTCTTTATGAACTTGTAGTCTTTGGCTTTGTACTTGGGCGGTCTGGACACCCGACCGGATCGGGTTTGGACTTTCACCGCCTTCTTCTCCCTCTTCTTCAACTTCTTCTCTTTGTCTCGCTCTCGGTCCCTCGCTGGTAGCGGGGCTACAGGGCGTGTGGTCACTGTGAAGGGTCGAGCAGCAGGTGTGGTCTGAACTGGGACTGTTGTGATGACTGTAGGTGGTTTAACGGGACTTTTGCCAGCAACAGTCGCCGTGCCGTTAGCGGGGGTTTTAATTAATGGAATGCTAACGGTTTTAACAGTGGTGGGCGGGGTCTTAATTATCGTTGGGGAGGTCTTAACGGTGGAGGTGATCGGGACTCTGATGGGCGACGATGCCGGTTTCTGGCCCAGACTGGAGGCAGCACTCGCTGTGGTCGTCTGACCCGTCAGCTTGTGGACCAGTGGGAGCAGAGAACCTACAACGGGGGCGGGGCTCTGCAGTAGCAGCTGGATCGGCGGATCACCTGGATTCTGCTGCAGGAAGAACTGCTGACCCTGCTGACCAACCACAGGCTGGAGGTGGATGATCTGAGCATTGCTCACGCTGCCGTTGGCAGGCAGCTTCACCTGCGGATGACTGACAGCAACAGTTTTCTGCTGGGCGACGGGCTTCATTTCCTGTTTGGGAGGAACCTGGATCTGGATCCTGACGGGATCCGTCTGAAAGACAGAAACCAGAATCAGAATCAGGACATCTTCATGAAGACTATGGCAGATGGTAAAAAGCTCTAGAACAGCAGCTAAATGGCGCTAATGCTACATGTTAGTAAGACCTGCTGAGCAACAGGAGACGGATCTGTCAGAAGTGGATCTTTACAACACAGAAATAAACTTCAGCTTTGTTCAAATAAATAACAACCATCAGTAAATGTTAAAGGTAAACATTTGGAAGTTAACAGAAAAGTAGACAGATTCGTTCTTGGGGTTTAAAGGTACATGTAGAAAATATTCAGGATAGGGCTTTTCAGTCCAGCATGCATGTTTACAAAACGAATGCTACACATGTGGAACTTTTTCCATCTGAAGAAGTCGAATTTAACCGCTGTGTTTTCTCCTCCTAGTTATGGTGAGCACAGACCAACCAGAGCTCGAAGATATTCTACTGTTATTTCAATCTGCTGTTCAGGAACACTAGAGTTTCTCAGTTTACTACAATAAAGATGGACCAAGCGATAGCTGAATGTCAGCACTGTTCTACTGTGATCAGGTCTGTAGCTGGTTGTAAGTTGAACTCAGACAGTTTCACCCAAATGTGAACATCAGCGGTACAAGAAAGAAACTGAGTGCAGCACAAACCCAGCTCCTCGTGGCATTCAGGCAAACTCTAGCTAATAATTCCGACCTTCAAGTCAAAGTGACAACAACCGGCAGAGTTGATTTTTAGCAGATGCCCACAACGGATTCAACATCATCTCTGACAGATCTGTGAACATCAGAGACTCCTGGGAGCTGATAGCAATAGTTCAAGTACTTAGTTCTCAAAATACTGCAAGTTAATGGACTTTAATTATTCTATTTAGTAACCAAAACAAATAGAAAAAAGCAGCTTAATGATCTGTACTTCCTGTTTTCACTGTACCGTAAATGCAACAAACTGCAACCTCAAAGCCCAACTGTGATTTCTGTGGACCGTTACACTCCTGACACGTTCCAATAATTTATCAGTGACTTCAGAAAAGCGGTGAGCTAGAGAAAGATTTAAAGGTTTGAGGTTTTCATCTGGATATTTTGAAGATTTCATCTGCACCGTGAGAGGATTCGGGGAAGTAGTTTTCACTACTGAGCTCTGAATAACTGCTAGAACTGAAACAGAATCTGTTGTCCTGCTGGCACTAATTCTGACCTCTCATAGGTATCCTGCGACCCTCAGTGGGGTCACAACCCTCAGTTTAAGAACCAGCAGGTGAGCAGACAGGTGAGTGAAGCCCAGAGAACCAACATCTCTTACATGAGGCCGATAAGTAGAAGAAAGACGAGCATGTCTAACAGATACAGACTCTGGCTGGCAATATATATAAAATATTACAAGTTAGGCAGTGAGCAGGAAACACAAACGGAACCAGAGAGGGGTGTCAGTCTGGACCAGGTGGGTGTGTTACAGTCCAGGTGACCCACACTACAGCTTAAAGAGCCTACATGTTGGACCCACCTTCTTCTGGACCACCTGCACCGAGCTGCCGGTCTGCATGGCCACCTGCTGCGCTACGCTCTTCAGCTGCTGGGAGGCGTTGTTCTGGGTGCTGCTCTTCAGGTTCTGCTGAGGAACCTGGACCTGCTTCTGTGGCTTCAGGTTCTGCTGCTGCTGGACCTGCTGGACCTGGACCTGGACCTGCTGCTTCGGGATCTGCTGGGTCGGGACTTGGACCTGCTGCTGGGACTTGGTGACCTGGTTGATGACCTGCTGCAGCTGGTTCGGGTCCAGAGCCGCGTTGTGGACCGGTATGGTTCTGAGCAGCTGGGCGGCCTCGGTGTCGGACACCTGGACCACCTGCTGCCGGGTGAGCTGCTCCAGCAGAGCCTGCTGCTCCTCAGCCGTCAGCCCGGAGCCCTCCAGGCTGCCGTCCGACTGCACGTAGATGATGGTGGTGTTGGCCAGGTCCGTGAACTCGGTGCCCACCAGGATGCTCTGCTCCTCGGGGCAGCTCTGTAACAGGTCCGCCAGCTGAGCTCCGGACCCCGCCGGTGCACCCTCGCCGGGCTGGTCGCCCTCAGCACCGGATACGCGCTGTGTATTCTCCCGGGGCTGACTGCTCTGGTCGGCGGCCGCTGTCGGTACCTTCTCTGCGAGCTGGGTGATCTGAACGGCGGGCTGTGGTGGTAAACTGTCCCCGGACTGGGTGCTGAGGGCGGCGGGGGGCTGGTCCGCGGCCACCGGCGGCTCCGCGGCTGTTATTGTTCTGGTCGCTCCGCTGTCATCGTCGCTGTCCGCCATTTTGGCTGTGGGGTTAACGGTTAGCTGGGATCGGTGGACCACACCAACCGGATCGACCGAGCGCTGGCACCGGCTGAATTCTGCTTTATGAAACCTGCGAGTGCCGGTGGATGAGACGCTCCGCAGGGAGGAAGGACGACATTAACGGGAGCGGAGACACCGGGAGCAGGTAACTGTTAGCGGGGGGAGTTTTGAACTAGCCTAGCTTACCCTTAGCAGGAGCGGGAGGGCGGAACTTCCGGAGCGGATCTAGACCGGACCGGAGTCAGAAGTTAAATTTTTAATTATTTTATAAATCTGCTTTGTTTTTTGTTTTTTTTTTAATGTTGGGAACATAGGGGAAATAACTGAAGCAAATATTTTCAACAAAAAAATTATAGAAAATTTACTTAAAGTTATATTCATTAAAAAAAATCAAAGTATCAGTTATAATCAGATTTCTTCAAAATAAAGCTTCAAAGTTGAGCTGATTGAATTTTGTAACCAAATTTAATTTAGAAAAAAGACGTGAATTGTAATCAAGTTGAATTATACCGTTTGTTAGCTTAGCTTGTTTATAGAAATTGCAGGTACTTTAAGCTGATTAATGTTCTTGTAGCATTTAAGCACAAACAAGGTGATTTGGGAATATTTTTAAGTTATTATTTAAGTTTTTTTGCATTTAGAGTATATTCAGTTATTTCTTTCAAATTTGAAAGGTTTTTAAAAACGTTATTTTGCTTAGTTGCTTTGTATTAACATATTTTAGTCTGTCTTTCCCCCTCAATTTAAGGTAATTTTAGTTTGTTATAATTTCAATATTATATTTAAAAATATTTAATCTGTGTATTTTTTGAATTTATAGTATATTTTTGTCTGATTGATTTTAGTTTTTTGTTGTGATTTTAAAGTTTTTGTTTTTTGTTGTTTTTTTTGCTTTCTTCTGATTTTAATTTTAAAAATTTTTATTCTATATTCGAAGGCATTGTTAAGTATATTTTTTCCGATTTAGTTTTTTTGTGCTTTCTTCCAATTTTAAATTATTTTTATTTTTAATTTCAGATTATAAAGCACAATTAAAATATTTTTTAATGATTTTTTTTTTTTGCTTTATTCCGATTTTAGGTTATTTTTATTTTTATTTTTTATTTCACATTATAAAGCACAGTTAAAAAAATCTGATTTAGTTTTTGGCTTTCTTCTGATTTGAAATTGTTTGTGTTTTTTCAGATTATAAAGCATAGTTAAAAATATTTTTCTTATTTAGTTTGTTTTTTTCCTGACGTTTAGATATAGTTTCCCCTGATTTTAATGTATTTTTTAACTTCTGATTTTTCCTGGCATTTCGTTGTTTGTTTTTTCAGTTTTTAGTGGATTCTCTAATTTTTTTTTCTGACTTTAGGGTATTTTTTGGTGTCTTTCTTAGTTCATGTTTTTGAATCTGATTCAAATTTTTTTTGTTTAATTCGTTTCTGATTTTCCAGTATGTTTTAAGGTTTAGAAGGATTTTCATTAAATGGAACAGTGATCCGGGTTCCGGGTCTTCCCAGAAGCAGCTACTGAGTTTCCGCTTCCTGTCATTCATTTATAATTTTACTATGTTTTCATGAAATTTTGTTTGTGTAAAACGTAATATTAATGACTTTTAGATTAAAATAGGTACAAATTCAGTTTAGCATTTAATTTGGAGCAGTTTTTTTTTTTTTTTAAATCCCTAAACAGGACCAATACCGTTGGTCCTGCGGGGCGGAGCAGGGTGTGGCCGGCAGGAGGCGCTGTTAGCGGACTGCCTCAGTGTTGAAGGCATCAGACCCGCAGGGCGATGTCACCTGTCAGCGCCGTCACCTCCTGCCGCAGCAGAAACACCTGGACGAACATCTGAGCTCCATCCTCGCCGTCAGCTCTCAGTAAGGGCCTCACGGGCTTCCTCCTGCTGCTAGCGTTAGCATTAGCCGCCGTCAGCTGATGGCAGCAGCCGGGACTCGGTGTTTGGGGGGAGCTAGCTGTGTAAACAACGCGGTGTGTTTGTGGTATTGTTTACGGCCGGTCGTTTTTGTGTTGTTTACTGTCAGCTGTCACCTCCTGTAACAGCCCGCCGAGCGTTTAACGTCCACCCCGATGACAGCGTCACACCGGAGTCCGTTTAAAAAGTGGACGATCTGACGTTTCGCTCAGTCCGGGCTGGAAAACACGAGCTACCGGGAATAAAGAGGCTCATCTGACACTTCGGTGAACCGTTATGTTTTATTCGGTGTGTGTCTGATCCACCAAAACTGCGTTAAAATGAGGTTAAATCTGCTAGTTTTTATAGTCACGTTTGTTCGTTACCGCCGCCCTGTTGTCAGGAGAACAGAACAAACTGAAGCAGAAAACAGGAGCTTATATTGTTATTTTTATTTTTTTTTAAAGCAGAAATTGAATCTTCTATTGTGCTGTCAGATAAGAACCACAGAGACAGAAACTGCTCCTTTTCAGGAACCAGGATTGGTGCATTCAGCTGATCAGGAAGCAGAACGGTCATTTCTTTCTCCAAACCAAACCTCGTTCAAAAAATCTGCCGGTTTAGTGTAACTCTATGTTTGAGCTAAAATACATTCGAGACAAACAAGACACGTGATCTGCTACGGTTTTGGCACCGTTTTTTAAAATTCGGCGTATGTTTGGTCAATCCACCTGCCGTTAAATCCCGTTAAATCCCAGCTGTTTACGGTTGGTCGGTGCCGCCCTCCGTGACTTCAGTAAACGGCGAATAATGCAGCAGAAACTACAAATATAACACTGAACCATTGCTGTAGGAAGTAGTGTCGCTTCAAATAAACCCCAGCAGCTCGTTATCTTTGGTTTTTAAAGAGAAGAAGCTTCTGTGACTGAGTTTGGTTTACATTTCAGAGATTTGAGTGTTTTCGGGTTAAATTGGGTCTTTTTTAAATGGAGTTCTGAACTGACTTTCAGGACCAGCTGAGTTCAGTTGAGGAGCAGCATGGCGACACAACAGTCCATCCTGAGGGAGTTCTGCCCGCTCTACTACCTGCTGAACGCCATCCCAGCAAAGGTACTGACCCGTTCCAAACCAGGTCACGGTTCTGACATGTGCAAAACTTGACCAACCTACTGACCTGTTACTAACCAGGCCAAAACAAACCTAATTACTGGCCTGTTTTAAATGTTACGAAGCTGATAATGCTTGATTATTGAAAGTCTCGTATGGGAAACATTCATTCTTATTGTTTTTAGCTTAGAGGGGTTAAATAAACGCTGTTAGGCCACAAAAACGTTTCCTTCTGCATCCCAGCTGAACAAACCAGTGGGAACTTTACCATCATACCACCCAACCAACCAATATTTATCCAGCTCAAACCCTGTATAGCCTCACAGCCCATCAGGTTTATTTATTTTCTAAAGCTGCTTAAGCCAAACTCACCAAACGTTCTGCTGTTGGCTGCAAGAGTGAACACGAGAGTCTTCATGCACTGCCAGCATCTGAGGAACTGAACACCCACTGGACTACTGGTATTATTGATGGTAATGTCAACACGACAACAGGAAGATGCTTCGCGTTAGCGTCATTTGCAGCTAACATGGCCAACATTAGCTTTGATGCTATGCCTACAGGTCAGAGTTCTGTGGAAATTTTCATTTAAACCATTAAACAAAGACTTAGTATCTGTTAGCGTTTCTCCCGCTCTCTAAACTGCATTTTAATACAGCTGAACTCACAATAAAGCTTCTCATTTACAGATTTTTCTGTTTTTACAATGCAGATTTTATAACAATAAAGTAATGAGAGTAAAAAACAACATCTTACCTGGGAATTCAAAATGATTTCCACTTCAAATGACCGTTCATAGACAAAGTCAGTAGTTATAAAAGATTTTTACTCCACGTTGTCAGTGACAAATGCAGAGAGAGAGTCTTCTTCCTGAAGGGGGCGGGGCCAGCAGTAGCTCAGCTGTAATTCAAGCTACAGACACTGAAACAGCCGGTTTATAATAGAAATAAAACTAGGAGTTAGACATGGAGAATAGTGATGAAGATGAAGGTCATATGTGTTAACAATAGTGATGAAGATGATGCTACTGTGTGTTAATAATAGTGATGAAGATGATGCTGCAGTGTGTTAATAATAGTGATGAAGATGATGCTACAGTGTGTCATTACTGATGAAGGTGAGTCTCTTGTCTCCCTCCAGGTGCAGCGGGGGTTCAGGTCCGTCCTCGTCTACCTGACCGCTCTGGACAGCAGCTCTGACTTCCTGGCGGTGGGCAGCAGCATCGGGATGCTCTACCTGTACTGCCGCCGCCTCGCACACATGAACAAGTACAGCCTGGAGGTCAGAGCTCTTCTTCTGTGGTGTTTGTCATCATCATCATTCCAGGTTTAAACTACCAGGAGCTAAAGTTTAGTTTGTTGCTTCCAGCGGTTTAGGATTATTTCCCCTCAGTGTAATAAATGTGTGTGTGTTCACCAAGTTCTAGTGTGATAGTAGGACCATGGTGTCTACAGGCAGCGCAGACGTCAAAAGATTTTTTATTTTTTTGTGTAGGTAACATACAAGCAACATGCAGGTAACATACAGTACGCCTCACACAGGTAACATTCTGTTACATGCAGGTAACACACAGGTAGCAGTTTATTGAACACCTGCAGCATCACACAGCAGCAGAATCCATACAGAGAGAGCTGCACAAATTCACACTCTATAGCAGTGACTTTATTCACTTTTTTTGTTTATTATTATTGTTTATTCTGTTCAGTCTTTATGATAAATATGGTTCCACGTTTCTCTCTGTCTCTGTGGTAAATCTCTGAACAGCAGAAAACTTGACTGATGGAGCTTCAGTGCTCTGAGGTGTGAAAAGAGCTGCAGATAATCAATAGATCAGAGGACGTCTGCACTGATCAGATAATCGGAGTGGTTTTGGTTTCACAGGGGAAGTGTGATGCCATCACGGCGGTGAAGCTGCTCAGCTGCTTTGATGATCTGGTTGCCGTGGGAACAGCTTCAGGTCGGGTTGCCGTCTTCCAGCTGGTGTCTCCACTTCCTGGTCGCAACAAACAGGTGAGAAAGTCGACAGGTGTCGCTGCGGCAACGTGCCTTTCTGTCTGTAGCTCACCTGTCCATGTGTCTGTCTGCAGCTGAGGCGTTTCGACGTGGTCGGCCTCCATAAAGGCTCCGTCACCTCACTGGCCTGGAGCACCAACGGGATGAAGCTTTTCTCCGGAGACGATAAAGGACGGGTGGTGTTCTCTGCTCTGGACCTGGACCAGGTGAGAACACAGCCACACAGCACAGGTAGCACACCTTGATGAGACACCACCTGACTGTGTGTGTGTATGCGTGTGTGTGTGTGTGTGCAGGGAGTGTGTAAACCTGTGCTGCTGCTGGAGGAGTCCTCAGGTGTGGTCCAGATGGAGTACAGTCACCAGGTGCTGCTGGTCTCAACGCAACAGAGATCTCTGCTTTACTGCACTCAGACACAGGAGGTTCTGCAGCTGGGAACCAAGCCCCGCAAGAGGTACAGCACACCTCACTCAGGTAGCACACAGGTAGCACACAGGTAGCACACAGGTAGCATATAGGTAGCACTCAGGTAGCATATAGGTAGCACACAGGTAGCATATAGGTAGCACTCAGGTAGCATATAGGTAGCACACAGGTAGCATATAGGTAGCATTCAGGTAGCATTCAGGTAGCACACAGGTAGCACACAGGTAGCATATACGTAGCACACAGGTAGCATATAGGTAGCACACAGGTAGCATATAGGTAGCATTCAGGTAGCACACAGGTAGCATATAGGTAGCACACAGGTAGCACACAGGTAGCACACAGGTAGCACACATGTAGCACACAGGTAGCACACATGTAGCACACAGGTAGCACACATGTAGCACACAGGTAGCATTCAGGTAGCACACAGGTAGCATATACGTAGCACACAGGTAGCATATAGGTAGCACACAGGTAGCATATAGGTAGCATTCAGGTAGCATTCAGGTAGCACACAGGTAGCATATAGGTAGCACACAGGTAGCACACAGGTAGCACACAGGTAGCATTCAGGTAGCACACAGGTAGCATTCAGGTAGCACACAGGTAGCATATACGTAGCACACAGGTAGCATATAGGTAGCACACAGGTAGCATATAGGTAGCATTCAGGTAGCATTCAGGTAGCATTCAGGTAGCACACAGGTAGCATATAGGTAGCACACAGGTAGCATATAGGTAGCACACAGGTAGCATATAGGTAACACACAAGTAACACTCAGGTAACATATAAGTAACATTCAGGTAACACTCAGGTAACATTCAGGAAACATTCAAGTAACGTTCAGGTAACACACAGGTAATGCACAGGTAACATACAGCACACCTATAGCGATACTTGTACTCTCTGACAGTACCTGTACTCTCTGACAGTACTTGTACTCTCTGACAGTACCTGTACTCTCTGACAGTACCTGTACTCTCTGACAGTACCTGTACTCTCTGACAGTACCTGTACTCTCTGACAGTACCTGTACTCTCTGACAGAACTTGTACTCTCTGACAGTACCTGTACTCTCTGACAGTACCTGTACTCTCTGACAGTACCTGTACTCTCTGACAGTACTTGTACTCTCTGACAGTACTTGTACTCTCTGACAGTACTTGTACTCTCTGACAGTACTTGTACTCTCTGACAGTACCTGTACTCTCTGACAGTACCTGTACTCTCTGACAGTACCTGTACTCTCTGACAGTACCTGTACTCTCTGACAGTACCTGTACTCTCTGACAGTACCTGTACTCTCTGACAGTTCTTCCTTGTTGTTGCAGCAGCGGCAGGTTCGGCGCCTGCTTCCTTCCTGCTCTCTGTAAACAGAGCGACCTCCAGGTGTTTGCTGCTCGACCTGGACTGAGACTGTGGAGGTCTGACATCAGAGGACAGGTGGAGGACACCCGGCTGCTCAAACCACTCTTCAACACACAGGTACACTGGGAACACTGGGAACACTGAAAGTACTGGGTACTGATACAATCTTCAGTATAGGATAAGAAGACAATAATCGATGCAGACATTTCTTCTCTGTAAACGAGACTAATCCCCGTTTCTCCTCCTGTCCATCAGATACCTCAGTTTGAGTTGTTTCCTCGTCCGGCTCCGATCGGAGCGTATCGTCCAGCAGAGCGACAGCTCGGCCTGCTCAGCTGTTTCCTCAGAGAGGGCTGGATCCTCAGCTGGAACGAGTACAGCATCTACGTCCTGGACTGTCTCAACGAGGTACTGCAGCTGCAGAGCTCCGTTAGAAAGCTCTCTAATGTTAACGAGAAGTAATCTGTCTCTGCTAAGGAGCTACAGCTTAAGGAGGCTCTCAGTCAGCTACTGTGACTGAGGTATCAGATTTTGTTCTGGAGGTCCAACATCTGTTCTGATAGACAGTCAGTGTTTTTCTCTGGTTCTCTGATTGTTGACTTTGTGTCTGAAGGTGATCATCGGAGCGTTGGAGAGCAGTGGAGACATCGTGTCGGTGTCGTGTTGTGAAAACGAGATCTTTGTCCTGAAAGGAGACAGAGATATCATCCGTCTGTCCAACAGCCCAGAAGGACTGGCGTCCAACTGTGAGTACTACGAATAATACTACTAATAATAGTACTACTAATACAGTACTGCAGTATGTGGTTCCTCACCTGCCTGGTTCTCTCCCTCAGTGTCGGAGCTCTCAGTCCGTCTGACCTCACCTCTGACCACACCCACCATCCTCCAGCCAACCGGATCAGTGGAAACGGCTCAGCCAATCAGAACCATGGCCATCATCGTCGAGGGAGGGGGGAGGGAGGAAGGGGGAGGAGGAGGGAGACTCTGTGAGGAAGGAGGAGACGAGGAAGAGGAGGGAGGAGTGGAGGAGGTGGAGGAAGCCGAGGAGCAGGAGGAGCAGCTGGAGGTGATTCAGACGAGTTAGAGAGTCAGACTGGTTACCGTGGACTAGTTAACCTTCTTACTCAGACTGGTTTACTGGCTAACTTACAGGCTGGGTATTGGATTAAATTTAGACACTGGTTAACTGGTTAAATTGGTTGTATTTGCAGACTGGTTAACTTACTGCAGTGAGTTTTACTGGTTGTGGTGAATGTAACGGTGTGTTACGATAAATGTTTGTCCAGGCGATGGAAGTCTGCCAGAGATCCGGTTTGGTCACCAGCAGCTCCCGTAGCCGCAGCAGCTCCGTCACTTCCTGGGACAGTCTCCATGGAAACGCTGCAGTGAGCACGTCCTCCGAGCTGAGCTCCAGACGCTACAGCGCCCCCCTGGGTCAGGAGGAGATGCAGCAGGAACTGGTGGTGAAGGCCATCCGGGTGAAGAAGAAGAGGAGGAGAAGACAAGGCAAGTAGATAGATGGACAGATGGACAGTAAGACAGACGGACAGTTATGATTGACTGTCTCGTGTCCTTCCGTCTCCTCAGACAGCAGCAGTGGAAACCGTCTCTCAGAGAGCAGCTGTTCAGAGTCCATGTTTGTAGTCCAGGACGGCAGCTGTAGTGACGGAGGAAGTGGAACTCCTCTGAGCGATCGGGCGTCCCTCATCTGTCTGGACCTCCAGAACCAAGACTCCCCAGACCAGAACCAGGACTCACAAGAAGCAGACGGTGGAGACCCAAACAATGCCGTGAAGGACAGAGAGTTTTCCTCAAACCAGGCCTGGTGAGTAGCTGAGAACATTGTGTTTCTGTCTCCTCCTTGTCTCTTGCTGAACCGTCTGTCTCCTTGTCTTCAGCGCCGTCCTCCCTCCAGGCTCTCTGCTCCTCCAAGGTCTGGAGAACCAGCTGAACCCGAGAAAGGCCTCCGGTCCTGGTTCTGATGCAAACGTCGTCCCCCCAACCCCAGATGTGGACCTGCTGCTGGAGTGCACCTTCTCCTACATGCACAACTCCGAGGAGGACGATGGACTGGAGCAGCAGCCAATGGAGGAGCAGGAGGACGAGTTTCTGAGCCCTCTGATTGGACCAGAGGAGGAGGAGGAGGTGTGTTGATGCTGAAGTTTCTGTTGCACACATGTGAACATGCTGACATGTATGTAAATATCAGGCGATGGCAGCCACACTGAAGTACTGTAGTTAACCTCTAAGTAGTCACCAGACCTCTGCTGCTACACCCCAGACCTCTGTTACTAGTCCTCAAACTCTGCAACTAGTCCACAGATTAGTCTCCAAACCTCCGTGACTGGTCCTCAGACCTCCACTACTATCTCACAGACCTCTGCAATTGGTCCCCAGACTTGTAAAACTAGTCCCCAGACCTCTGAAACTAGTCCCCAGACCTCTGCTTGTAGTCCCCAGACCTCTGCAGCTAGTCTCTAGACCTCTGCTACTATTTCACAAACCTCTAGCTAGTCTTTGGATCTCCACAACTAGTCCTCAGACCTCTACAACTTGTCCCCAAGCCTCTACAACGAGTCCCCAGATTTATGCAGCTCCTCTGCAGACTTCCTTCATATTGGAGAGACCCTCTGTTGAGATTTTCTGTCTTTTACTTGGTCTTCCACTGTCCTTGTGAGTCATGTTGGACAGATGCTCTGTTAAGGTGTAATGTTTATGTAGTGTTTCCTCTGTTTTTGTGCAGGACGATGACCTGGCTCCCCCTGCTGGTCTGGTGGACCAGATGTTTTACTCCACTATGTCCACTCTGGACAGGAAGCCCAGTGTGTCCAGTGATGAAGAGGGAGATATCTACCGTCACTCTCTGCCCCCTGGTGGCAACACAGGAGACGTCCGCGCCTCCAATCAGACAGAGAAGACAGCCGACAGACAGACAAACCTGGACAGTCAGGACAGAGACAGACACAAACCAGACCAGGTGAGAACGAAACAAACCAGACCAGGTGAGTCAGAGGCAGTCCTGACCAGGTGTCAGCAGGATCTAATAAAAGTTTATTTTTCTTCTCCAGTTGGCTGAAAGTTGGATGGGATACTCAGGACCTGGATGTGGAATACTGAGCCTGCAGGTGACAGACAGGTGAGTTGGTTGGTGGCTCTCAGGTGTCTGTCAGGTGAATTACAGGTGTCTAACAGGTGACCTGTGTGTTTCAGGTATGTGTTTTGTCTGGATTTTAAGGGAGGACTGTTCTGCAGCGTTCTGCCTGAAACTGGACTCAGCTGGCAGCGCTTTGAAGATAATGTCCACCAGGTGGCATTATCACCTTCAGGTGAGCTCTGACATCATCAACCTGTTGCTACTGATGTCACATATTCTCTAAAGACATTTTATAGTCTGTCTTTGTGGGAGAGTAGTAAGAGTATTTCATCAGCAGCAGAGTCTCCAGTTCAACCTTTGCTTCATGTCTTCTCTTGCTTTCTTCTCTGCTCATCTTTGCTGTACATACCTGCACAGGTGTATGTAGCATTAGCCAGTTGCTAACTGTTGCTTACTCCACCAGGTAACCTGTTGTGGAAGGTGGAACAGAAGACCATGACAGCATTCGCTTGTGCTAAAGTTTCGGTTAAAGGTAAACGACACTGGTATAAAGCGGTGGAGCAAACGGCCTTCGTGGCTCTGAGTGACGACTCGGCCTGGATCATCCGGACCAACGGAGACCTGTACCTGCAGACAGGTAACCACTCTTCATGGTTGTGCTGTTTCCATAGAGGTACGGGACTTTAGATTGCAGGAAAGTAAGGAATAAAAGTGCAGATGCTCACTGTGCCCGATTCTCCTGCAGCTGTAATGTTTCTGTCTGACCAGCAGGTGGCATCTTGGGAGCAGCTGAGGTTCACTCTGCCACAAACACTTCTATTACGAAACAATTCTCTTATTAGGAGTGTTTTAAGGTGTTAGGGTATTTAAAATATATTACAAACACCTGCAGGATGATTCGAACAATCTATTTACCAAAGTTGTTTTAACATTTCGTACAGGTTTCAACATTTTCACAGAATTTGAAACTGAAACTGAAACGTCCTGACAACTCTCAGCTCGTGTTGTTGTACTGTTGCCATAGTGATGGCAGTCTGCCTGTGTTTCAGGTCTTAGCATGGAGCGTCCCTGCGCTCGCTCGGTGAAGGTGGAGTCTCCCTGTGTGTTCAGCCAGGTGTGTGTCCGAGCAGGTGTGGTCTGGGCTCTGAGCGAACACAAGGCTCTGTTCTACAGGGAGGGACTGGACAGCTACTGCAGCGAGGGAGAGGGCTGGAAGTACGACACCGTCAGGTACTACTACTACTGCAGTACCTCTGCAGTACTACACACAGCAGGGTCATCATTGGTGTTTGATGACAGTAAAGACACCTGACTGCAGGAAGGATACCTGACAGCTGATCACCTGTGATTCTCAGTGAGGCTCAGGGCCTGGAGCTGATGTGCGTTGCCCTGGGAGACGGTGGGACGGCCTGGGCGCTGGACGCCAGCGGCAGCCTCTGGTTCCGAACCGGCATCTGTTCCTCCAAACCGCAGGGCGACGACGACCACTGGTGGCAGGTAGGAGGTCCAGGTGTGAACACCTGAATCTGAGGACCAGGTGGAGTTTTAGAGGACATCTTTGTCCAACATTTGACATGGAGAAGTCAGGTCACATGAAGGGCCTGTCAGGTGTGTGATGTCAGGTGTGTGTGTGTTGTCAGGTGTGTGTATTATCAGGTGTGTGATGTCAAGTGTGTTGTCAGGTGTGTGTATTATCAGGTGTGTGTATTATCAGGTGTGTTCTCAGCTGCTGTCTCTCCATAGATCAGTATTTCGGACTACGTGGTGTTCGATCAAGGCAGTCTGTTCCAGACGCTGCTGCAGGCCACGCACAGCGTCGCCACGGTAACCAGGGCGCCGGTGGAGCGGGTGGTGGCCTTCCTGTCGCAGTACTCTCAGTGCCAGCCGAGTCTGGTCAGTGCCAACGCCAGCGGAGTCTGGGTCGCCTCAGGACGGAACCAGCTGCACCTGGCCCGCGGCAGCCTGGTGGGTCAGTACCACGTTACATCACTTCCTGTTCCAGTCTGAACGGAGCTCATACCTGAGCTCAGGTGTTTCAGCTGCTGTTTGCCTTCGCTTCCTTCAGGAACTTTCTGGCAGAACGTTGTTCCAAGAGGAACCGTCTCAGCCACTAGGTGGACCTTCATCACGTCTTCAGCTGTGCCTCACAAAGAAGGTAACACACCTGGACATGAGACACACCTGGACATGAAACACACTTGGACACTAGACACACCTGGACACGAGACACACCTGGACATGAGACACACCTGGCCACTAGACACACCTGGACACTAGACACACCTGGACATGAGACACACCTGGACCCTAGACACACCTGGATCAGCGTTGTTTCTGTGTTACCTGTGTCTCAGGTACGTTTCTGTGGTTGGCTCAGAGCAGGAAGGATCTGTTTTGTGTTTGGGATCAGGATGGAGAGCTCCGCCCCTCTTCTGTCCTTCTACCACCTGAGGTAAAAACACCTGTCCCACATTTCACTGGTTTTTGATAACTCTGATGTTCCACCTGTGCGTTCCCCTGATGTTCCGTTGTGTTCTACCTGTGAGCTCAGGTGGAGCTGACTCACCTGTCCGCCTGTCGTGACGCTCTGTGGGGTTTGGACACTCACGGCCGAGTCAGCATTCGAACACTGTCCCCGTCCTGTCCCTCCGGGCTGCACTGGACCCTCCTGGACCTCAGCCAGCTCGGTACGTACCTGAGGCACACAGGTGATGTGTTTAGAGCACACCTGGAAAAAAAACAGTGAGCTGATGTTTTAAAGAACACCTGAACTGCACCTTTAAAGTGTTTTATTTGATAATAGAGTGGCTGCGTCTGATTGGTGGAATAGTGTGTTTGTCGGGGGTGTGTGTGTGTGTGGAGGGTGGGGGGACTCCAGCTGTGGTCAGGTTACATTATGACGCACCCAAACACACACACACACACACACACACACACACACACACACACACACACACACACACACACTAATGTTGACCTCTGAATTACAAACTGTTACACAACCTCCACCTGTCAGTGTGAAGGAGACACACAGCTCTGTGTGTGTGTGTAGGTGTGTGTGTGTGTGTTGTGCGTCATGTTGTAACCCGACTGATAGGTCAGGTCTGTTTTTAGTTCCTCTGCCCTTCTCACTATCAGCGACCACATGACTGTCTGCAGACACACAGCAGCACTGAGCGCGCTCAGTAGCAGGAACAGAACGACATCATCCTCTGTGTGTTAAACCCTGTGAGGTACTTTATTACTGCAACACAATTACAGTACACAGAGACAGGTACTGCTACTCTAATAGTACAGTAATACTGCTGTAAGAATACCGTAATACTGCTCTAATAGTACTGTAATGCTGCTGTAAGATTACAGTAATACCACTGCAATACTACTGCAATACTGCTCTAATAGTATTATAATACTGCCACAAAGGAGAGAAGTATGTCACCATCAGGTACTACTACTGTAATAGTACTGCTGTACTACTTAAGCGAGGGAGAGGACTTGAAGTACGACACTAACCCTACTACTTTAATACTGCAGTGAGTGAGAAGGCTAGAAGTACAAAACAGTTATGTAATACTACTGTAATACTGCTCTAAGATTACTGTAAGATTATTGTAATGGTACTGTAATACTACTCTAATAGTATTGTAATACTGCAGTGAGTGAGAAGGTTGGAAGTAAAAAACAGCTAGGTAATACTACTGTAAGACTGCTGTAGTAGTACTGTCATACTACTCTAGTAGTATTGTAATACTGCAGAGTGTGAGAGGGCTGGAAGAATGACACAGTTTGGTACTACTATTACCGTAATACTACTGTGATGGTACTCTAATACTGCATTGAGGGCGAAGGCTGGAGCTACAACACAGTCAGGTACTAGTGCTACTACAATAGTATTGCAGCACTACTCCTAATAGTACTGTATTACTGCAGTGAGGGAGAGGGTTTAAAGTATGTCACCATAAGGTACTGCTACTACTTACTGCAGAGAGGGAGAGGACTGGAAATACGACAGATAGGTAGTACTACTGTAATATTACTGTCATACTGCAGTAATGCTGTGTGAAGGGCTGGAAGTATGACATTGTCAGATACTACTGCTTCAGTATTACTACTCTAGTATGATGTAAGGGAGAGGGCTGAGAATACAACACAGACAGGTACTACTACTACTGTAGTACTACTATAGTACTGCAGTGAGGGAGAGGGCTGGAAGAACGTTGACTCACCATTGGATCCTGATTGATCCTGATTGATTTTGATTGATCCTGATTGATCTGTCTCCATGTCAGG
Organism: Amphiprion clarkii; assembly: GCA_027123335.1. NCBI lineage: Eukaryota > Metazoa > Chordata > Actinopteri > Pomacentridae > Amphiprion > Amphiprion clarkii. The sequence goes on along the minus strand of CM049584.1, from coordinate 30,666,338 downwards.
GATCATTTATAATTACCAGTAGTTAATTAAGTTCCTGCTGTTCCAGGTGTGTAGATACATGCAGCTCTGTCTGGTTCAGGTTCTTTGCTTTTGATCAGTGTAGTTTCTGTTTGTTTACTGGTTGAATTAAAGCACAGAAGCAGCAGCAGCACGTTTTCTAGGCTTCAGAGGTCAGAGATCAGCAGGAGGTTGTCAGTCTGCAGTGAAATATGAGGCTGTTCCCCTAAAACTGACTGACCTGGAATCTGTTCTGAAACCCAACTGCTCACGTTACTCCGTTTGACCTGAAAAGAGTAGAATAAACATCCGACACCAGTATGACCTCGCAACCCACTCACGTGAAGGGAGTCTAGACTCCAGTTGGTTCCAGATGTTTCCAGGCGGTTCAAAGTGCCAACGGATTGGTTTGATTCATCCTCAGCTTTAGACTCCATGAGGTTGTTTGAAGAATCGTTCAGGGGTTCCAGTGAAAGAAGTGGATCAACTGGTCTGAGGGTTCTTGTTGTTCCAGTGTTCCACGAGGAGGTTTCACAGGCTCTTCTATGAAGATGTAATTGTACATTCAGGTGTGTTGAAGAAAGACGTCACCTGTGCGTTACAGGAGGTGTTCGTCTGGTCAGTGTGAGCTGCGGCAGTCAGAACGTCTGGGCCGTGGACAGCCGAGGAGTCGTTTACTTCAGAGTCGGAACCCAACCGCTGAACCCGAGCATGATGCTGCCGGCATGGATCCACATAGAACCACCTGTACAGGTAACACACTGCATCCACATAGAACCACCTGTACAGGTAACACACTGCATCCACATAGAACCACCTGTACAGGTAACACACTGCATCCACATAGAACCACCTGTACAGGTAACACACTGCATCCATGGAGAACCACCTGTACAGGTAACACACTGCATCCATGTAGAACCACCTGTACAGGTAACACACTGCATCCATATAGAACCACCTGTACAGGTAACACACTACATCCATATAGAACCACCTGTACACTGTGTGAGTGTCACCTCTCCAGGTAACTGTGATGTCATATCTTTGCAGCCAATAGGAGTGCAGCTGGTCAGCATTCAGACGAGTCCTAACGATCGTCTCCTCTGGGCGTTGGACAACAGAGGAAGTGTATTCGTCAGGACTGGACTCAGCGACGAGATGCCCGTTGGGACGGACTGGGAGCTGGTACCAGGTACTCACCTGTCGACACCTGTGTGGTGAACATGTCTGTCCAGCATTCAGTGCTCACACTGGTTGAACTGGTCTTACTGGTGCGTGTATCTGCAGGTCTGGCGGTCAGTCAGCTGGTCCTCAGCTGTCGGACTGTGTGGGTTCGCTGCGTGAATGGGGATTTGGCTCGACGTTACGGCGTCTCTGAAAGAAACCCGGCAGGCGATTACTGGAAGAAGATCCCTGGAAGTGCCAACTGGTTCACTGGTAAGACTGGTTTTGTGTGGAGTTTATACTGGTGACACTATGTTTTATAGCAGGTTTATGCTTGTGTATCTCAGGTGCGTCTCAGATGGCTCTTTCTGTCTTTGCAGTTACTCCTGAGGACGAGTTGTGGGCAGTTACTCCGATTGGTGGATTGTCCCGCCGACTGACGAAGCTCCTCCCACAGGCCCCCAGTAGACCCGCCCCCTCAGGCCCCACCCTCGGAGGAGATGACGTTGACGACGAATGGGAGCTCATCTGACCTGTTTAGTGTTGGTCAGAGTGATCTGGACTCACCTGGCAGAATGCTGTGATGTCACAGTGACAACACTTCCTGTTTACAAACTTCTCTCTAGGCAGACAGGAAGTGGGCACGCGACATCACTTCCTGTGATGACTGCCACACAGGGAGGCCAGGTGGCTGCTGGGAAATGAAGGGAACTTGTTTTATTTTTGTTTTAACAGGAAGCACTTTAAATTCTAAAGGGAGACGGACCACATCCTCGCCAAGACTGGTTCTAATGGTTCTACTGGACCAGAACCAGAGAGGAACTCATCAGATACCATTGGAACCAGTCAGTGGGTACTACTTTCTCACTGAGACTTCCTCTGCTGGTACTACTGAACCAGAACCAATTAGGAACTCATCAGAAAACATTGGAACCAGTCAGGGGTACTATGTCCTCAATTAGACTGGCTGTACTGGTGCTACTGGTCCAGAACCAGTTAGAAACCTGTTAGAACCCTTCAGGAACCAGTCAGTGGGTACTACATCCTCCCTATACTAGTTCTGCTGACAAAAACCAGCAGAACCAGTGGGTTTGTAGTAGCTTCTCACTCAAGTCTGGTTCCACTGACCCAGAGTCAGTCAGGAACCAGTAGAACCAGTCAGGAACCATTCTGAAACCAGTTAGAACTTGCCTGTGTGTACGACATCCTCAGTGAGATTAGTTTTCCTAGTTCTCACTGGGTCTGAATGGTGGTAAGGGTTTCTGACAGTTTCTGTTTTCCTTTACTGGTTCTAACTGGTTTTTGCTTTGTTCTGTTGCCTTTAAATTCTGATGTCTGCAAATCATTTTAAACTGGTTTGAAATCAGATCTTTTATTTCAGTTCAGGGTGGTCTTGCTGGTCCTTACTGCATCTAACTGGCTCTAACTCACTGGGTCTGACTGGTTGTAACTGGTTTCTGTGGGTTCTAAATCAGCTAACGCTTATTCCACTTAGTTTCAGACTGGTTTAAAGTAAGATCTTTTGTTCAGTTTAATGTGGTCTTACTGGTCCTAACTGCATCTAATTGGTTCTAACTGGTTCTAAAAACCCAATTTTTCATTCTGCTTTAGTTCAGTCTGGTCTGGTCTGGTTCAGTCTGGTTCTGTGTGAGGATTTTGAAAGGATATTTCATAATTCAGTTCAGTCCAGTTAAGTCTGTTTGTAACTGGTTCTAACTGGGATAGGAACTTGTTAGGGACTAATCGATACGTAAGCACCTGAACTGGTTCCCAGTGGTTCCAGTTTTACTTCACTCTGGTTCTGTATGAGGACTTTAAAGGGACATTACACAACAGGGAAGCATTAACACTAAAGGTCAGTGTAGTTCTAAGTATATATAACAGGTTCTCTGTCAGCACGGTTCCAGTTACTGATGATGTATCACAGTTAGCTTCAAGCTAACGGGGGCATTAAACTGAATCAGTCTGCCGGTCCAGTTTCTTCTTCTGAGAAACTGAAACCTGAAAGCTTTTGGGGTTCTTATTACCAACCCGGTTCCCCTGACTGGGTGTTAGTGGGACCATGCTGGACTGAGGCAGACCGGATCAGACTGAACCATCACACTCAGACCGATAACCAGTTGACTAACAGGTCTTCTGTCGTAGAAAACGCTACCTGTCTGTCGCTTAGTTACCACGGTAACAGACAGAAGCCCCGCCTACTGGGACTGAGGCATAGAAAAGTGTAAAAAAATAACATTAAATATACATTTGTTTGCTTGTTGAAGAAACAGGAAAAACACAAAGATCCTCCCGAAACAGGATGTAGAACAAAACCTGGACCCTAATGGACCCTGATGGATGCTGATGAACCGTGGTGGACTATGGTGGACTCTGGACCTGCATTAAGGTCCAGGTCTGAACTGAGTTTATCCCTATTGGACTAAAATAGAGACGAAAACACAGACTGGTCTTCTAACGCCTACTCGTTATCTCCGGCTATGTCGCCATGGAAAACTGGGCAGGTGTGACTCTGTGGTGATGTCATCCTGCTGTTAGCTGATTGGTTGGATATTCAGCCAATTAGATTCAGTGTAAACTCACCTGTTGTGTTTCATTCATTAACTTAATAAACATGTTAAAACACTGCAGCGGCTTCGGGTCTCTGATCAGATTATTGATCAGCACCAGGGGTCATGTGGTTCTGTTCAGGTCCACAGTCAGGACTGGATCCACATGCAGTGTTTGGGGCCTCAGGGGCCCCGTTTAGCCTCAACACATCCAGGTCCTGGATCTGTTCACAGCCAAGTCCTGGTTTTATTCATGATTCCAGTAACTAGTTTGTGTCCATTTGTTCAAACTAAACTGTCATAAAGAGATCAGCTGCTGGATAATTCCTGATCAAATCAAACAAATATGGGGAAAATTCTCCCTTTCTCAGAATCAGCTGATTGTTTATCTACAGTAACTTTAACAAATCAAAGTTTTACTTTCATACTGTGAATATTTCCACAGTTCCAGGTCCTTGAAGTCCATAGAGGAGGGTCCAGATTTATCACTTTTTCATGGACTTTTTCCATCATTTCTGAGCCTCAGAACTTCATCAGTCCAGCAGATAGACACATGACATTTAGGAGGAGAAACACATCTGAGTTCTGGTAAAAACTGACACCAGATCAGTTTTACATCATTCACTCTGAGAAAACTAATTTCTAATAGTCATCTTTTAACACTTGCAAAGTTTAAAGTGTGACATTTTGTTTCCGTAAGGAATTAAAACCATCATAATTCCTGTTCAATCACTAACTGTTGATTATATTAGAAAATACCCTGTGATACTGATGCTCCAAATTAATTCTAATAAATATTTTGCTGAACAAACAACAAATTTTGTCTTTAGGTTGCGACACCTCAAATGGACGTACAGTTAATTTAGCTGTGGATTTTAACAAATGTGTTTTTCATGTATATCTGCAGTACTGATGAAGTTCTGATGATGGGAAAAGTAAATGAAAAAACACAAAATTTCAATCCACCTCTGTGTACTTACAGGGTCTGTAAAAGTGAAACTTCGCTTCATTAAGTGAAGTTACTGTAGATAAAGAATCATCTGATTCTGAGGAGGCAGTTTCAGGACTGATGGTCTTTCATGGAATCACTGCTTTACAGACACATGCAGGACTAAAACAACCACAGAATTACGTTTTCTACACTTTTAATCAGAAAATTTTATTTACATTCCAACATGTTTAAAGACACTGAGGTAGAAACATGTCAGATTGAACATGTGTTAAAGGTCACGTGTTTTTATCTGCTGCAGACTCAGCTTCACACACTTCTGACATTCAGGTCAGAAACACATCAAACTTCAGGTGATCAATGAACCTGATGCAGACGTCAAACTTTCAGTTGTACATTTTTACCACAGGGACCTCAAGAGTCACTTACGTGTTTCTAACACCAGCTGCTCAGCAGGGTCCTAAAGCCCAAAAAGTTTCAGTTCAGGTCTGTTAAAGTCTATTTACATTTTATTTACACCATCAGCAAACTGTCCTATCACAGAGTTGTTTCCATGGCAACAGGTGATGTCACTGCCAGCTGTGCGGCTGCAGGAAGTCGGGCAGCGTGCTGATCTGGTCCGGTCCGGACCGGGCCAAGCATCGCAGCGCCTGCAGCAGGAGAGGGGGCGGGGCCAGACCGCACAGCCAGCTAAACACTTCGTTTCCCAGCAGGCTTTGCCAGCGCTGTGACTCGTCCTGCAGGCGGCGCAGCAGCGGCGGTTCAGGCAGGAAGAGCAGCAGGAAGTCGAGGCAGCGCTGCGCATGGCGTCGCTCCGACACGTCACAGGAGACGAGTCTCTGCAGCGCAGCGTCGAGGCCGTCGGGTCGCGCTCCCTGAACCAGCAGCAGCAACAGGCACTCAGGATGCGACAGCTCCACCGCCAGCTGCACCGCAGTCTTTCCTGCATCTGCAACATGTGAACAGCCACCACAGCTGTCTAGATATTCCCTCCGCTGGTTCTTCATGCCGCAATCCTTCAGAGCCTCCACCATCATCCCCAGAATTGCCACGCGGTTGTAACGAACCGCCACGTTCAGGTGTGGAGCTCCAGTGCTACGGCAGCAGCAGAAACTGCAGCGTGGTGCTTTGAGCGCGCTCACCGAGTACCTGTTGAGCAGGTAGCGAGCATAGTCCTGATGGTCGTGTACGAGGGCGTACAGCAGCGCCTCAGATGGCAGGAAGGCTCTCGGGTGTCCGTCCTCCCAGCAGAACACCTCCATGGTGCGCATGTCCTCCAGCAGCCAGACCGGCAGCCGCTCACGTACAGCGCAGTAGAAGGAGAACGCCGTCCGCTCGCATTCCCGCTGCGACGGAGACGAAGACAAGCAGTCCAGCTGAGAGGACGCCACCCACGGCATCACTGCACACAGCTGAGGATCCTGGAGGACTCCTGAAGAAACACCTGAAGGATCCTGAAGACTCCTGAATCTACCTGGGACTCGACCTGGACCCTGACCCGCAGGAGACGTGTTGATTGATGATTCAGGCTGAGGGAGCTGGTCAGCAGACGGTGTCTCCGTCAAACCTCCGTCCTCAGCTCCTCCAGACCTTTATAGCTCCTCACCCCTCCTCCCCCGCTGCTCCATGTGTGGCTGTTTATCTGCTGGAGGGTCGGGCTCGGGGGGGTCGAGTGTCTCGCATAGCGAACATAGCGGCCTTCAGACTGCAGCAGCTTCTAATGAGGACAGTAAACAACAGTCAGCTCTGAATATCTGATTCTCCTGATTATTGAGATGTGATCAGACTCAGCTGGATGTTTGTGTTTGTTTACACAGCTGTAAACAAACATGCTTTTAAATCTGCTGTTTAGATGAACATGACAAAAAACTTACTTTTCCATCAAAAGAACAAAAAACGTGAAGTTTTAGTTAAAAGCCGATGACAGAAAGAACAGTTTTTGTATAATACAGTAAGTTATTTGATAAAAAACGCAGAGCAACAACAACAGCAGGAAACGAAAGCGGCTGCAGGAATGTGAATGTAAGCAGTGATGTAAGCAGTTATAGATACTAGAAGGACTTGTACTTTGAGTCCTTCATTCTCCTGTTACTGTGTACGTCTGCTGCAGTACTACACAAAAAAAGAGAGATCAGCGGTCTGAATTAAAGCCTATGGAGCATGGCGCCTCCTGCTGGTAACTCTAGGTAACTACACACAGCAGTCCACCAATCACATTGCAACAAACAGGATTTATTAACTATTCATTCCGTAAACATTTAAAACTCATCTCATTTCTGTGTTCTGAGTCTCCTCTGTCCTCTTGTCTGTGAACCAGAAATCCATCTCTGAACACCATCATGAGGAAAGTCTTAAATCCTGAACAGCATCTGGAGGAGCTCTGAGTGAAGATGCTCAGTCTTTCTTTAATAAGTTTATTAGAAGTCCTCTGGAAAGATTATACGATCCGCTGGGTAAAAAATATACACACAGCAACTTAAATGATCGGTTTTGGTGATGCAGAAAGTTCTGTTAATTTAATTTTCTTAGTTTCATGGCCTGCTAAATTCTCATTAGTTATTACGATTGACTACAGCTGCTGATTCCTCTGATTCTATTTAAATAGAACCCACTAGATCTAGATAAGTTTGATTTTGGTCCTGGTTTTAGACTTTTTGAGGGCTGGTTTCAGATTGTCTTGGACTTTTTTTAGGAGTAGACTAGATTTGTTTTTGATCCTGATATTGAACTGCTTTCTGACTTTTTTAGGACTGGTTTCCGACTGTACTCTGACTGCTTCTGGAAATATTTTTAGACTGATTTCGGTTGGATTTTGGTCCTGGTTTTAGACCTTTTCAGGACTGGTTTAGGACTGTGTTGGGCGGGTCTTTTGTCAACCCCATGAACACCAAGCGTACCATTAAACACGGTGGTGGCAGTATCATGCTCTGTGGAACTGGAACTTTACACAATATACATGGAATAATGAAGGAGGAGCATTACCTCCACATTCTTCAGGAAAACCTAAAACCATCAGCAGAAGGTTGATCTTGGACACAGTTGGATGTTTCAACAAGACAATGAGTCCAAACACACATCAGACGTGGTAAAGAAATGGTTCCATCAGGCTGGAATGCAGGTTCTAGACTGGTCTCTCAAAAGTCCTGACTTAAAACCATCAAGAACCTGTGGACTGATGAAAAAACAAGTCTGAGTCAGAAAGACAAGTTTAGTTGAACTGCACCAATTCTGTCCAGAGAAGTCAAAGATAAACCAGAAGATTGAAACCAGAAGAACCAAACAGAGGTGGAAATGGACAAATCTAACCAAATCTTAGCATTTCTGTATTTATATTTTCAACCCAGCAGAAATCAGCTTATCTCCAGAAGACGTTAAATAAATCTGTAAAACAACCAGAATTCATGATTGTTTTCTTTAACAAGGACTTGTGTTTGAATGATCCCATCATGGAAAATTCAGAGTTCTAGGAGTCATAGGAAATTCCAGACTGTCATGATAAACATGGTGTTTATAAGTGTTGATTAGCTTCTGTTCATGACTGTAAATACTTGTCAGGTTTAAAGTTTAACTCCAAGAAGATAAAACATGCCGTCAAGCATGGCGGTGGTATTATCATTAGAAGAACCAAAATGCATGATTGTTTTTTGGTGATGACTCATGTTTCAATGATTCCATCAAAGATCATTAATAGTTATAGGAGTCATTGGAAACTCAAGACTGAAACAATAAATATGATCTTTACAAGTGGATGAAAACTATAAAATCTGAGGAACCAGAGACGTGTTGGTGACTGTTGACGTTCCTCTTCATGTTTCCTTTAGAGTCGAGGTGACTGAACATCAACAATCCACAGCAAAATAAAGGAATGTTTTTCTTCTGATATATATTGTAAACATGTTTACAGACATTTGTTTACAGGTTTTTATAGTCATATTTACAGTCATTCATAATCGTATGTGCAGGTTTTTGTAATTGGGTTTATGTTTGTTTCTTATTTACAGATGATTGTTTACAATGTTTATTGTTTACTGATATGTATACAGAGGTTCATGTTTATGTTTACAGTTGCTTTTTGTTTACAGATGTTTACTATCATGTTTGCAGATGTTTGATATTTACAGACGTGTTCATGTTTAAACATGTTTATCGTTTGCACTTTTTTCTAAACAGGTTTGCAAGATGTTTACAGTCATGTTTACAAATGTTTGTTTACATATTTTTAGAATCATGTTTACAGATCTTTATTGTTTATAGATGTTTAGAATGATTGACTGATTGACAGGTTATTGATGTTTCTGATGACTTGTTTATATTTGGATGTGATTGATTATTGGCAGGTTATTGGTAGTGTTTCTGATGTGACTGATTATTGGCAGGTTATTGGTAATGTTTCTGATGTGATTGATTATTGACAGGTTATTGGTTGTGTTTCTGATGTGATTGATTATTGACAGGTTATTGGTAATGTTTCTGATGTGATTGATTATTGACAGGTTACTGGTTGTGTTTCTGGTGTAATTGATTATTGACAGGTTATTGGTAATGTTTCTGATGTGATTGATTATTGACAGGTTATTGGTGATGATTCTGATGTGATTGATTATTGACAGGTTACTGGTTGTGTTTCTGGTGTAATTGATTATTGACAGGTTATTGGTAGTGTTTCTAATGTGATTGATTATTGACAGGTTATTGGTAGTGTTCCTGATGACCTGTGATGGCAGCAGAGATCACACACACGCCTCTCCTCCTCTGGGATCGATCAGCTCCACACTCTTCGCTCTCTGATCACTTGTATTGACTGTATATCGATATCTGGAGCCGTGTTCGGGTCTGGGTCGGTGTCCCGGTGTCGGTCCGGTTCTATCTGGTTTGTTCTAGTTCCGGCTGTTTGTTCCGGAACTTTTCTGACTCCGCGGAGCTCCAGCTAGCAGTTAGCTGTTAGCATCTGTAGTTGCAGCGGATCGATATTCTTCAGTCGGAACTTTTGTCCCCGAAGTTTCTGCTTTAGTCCCGAACCTCCTGCTGCTGTCCGACCCGAACTGTCCGTTCAGCACCGGGACTAGTCGGCCGGTTCGGTTCAGTCAGGAAGGCACCCAAGCTAACAGGCTAAGTGTTAGCCTGAGTTAGCATCAGTTAGCAGCTAGCCACAGCTTCCTCCGTCCTCCTGATGCCGGCGATGCTGGACAGAAACCCGGAGGCTCCCGGGAAGAGGAGAGGCCGAGCCCCGGCGGGCAGCGGCACCAGCGGTCCCGGAGCAGCAGCCAACCCGGGCGGTAAGAACCTGTCCGGTAACGGAACCAGCGCTAACAGCTGCTGGGAAGAAGGAAGTTCAGGATCCAGCAGCGACGAGGAGCATGGTGGGTAGCCTCGGTCAGCCCGACTGCTCTCTGACAGTAATCTGATTACTCTGAGTACTGACCCGGTACCGTGTGTGTGCAGGTGGAGGAGGGATGCGGGTCGGACCGCAGTACCAGGCCGTGGTTCCGGACTTTGACCCGGGTAAGTCCAGATCAGCTCCGTAGCCTCGAGGCGGAGTGGTAGCCTCGAACAACAGCCACCAAAGTTCCTGCGAAGGATTCCAGTTGCACGTGCCTCACCGGTCCCGGTTCACTGGACCGGTCCCAGTCTACTGCACTGGTTCTCCTCTACTGTACTGGCTACAGTCCTCTGCACTGGTCCCAGTTTATCATAGAGGTTACAGGCCCAGTTCTCGGTACTGGTCCCACTGTACTGTACTGGTCCCAGTCTACTGCACTGGTTCTCCTCTACTGTACTGGCTACAGTCCTCTGCACTGGTCCCAGTTTATCATAGAGGTTACAGGCCCAGTTCTCGGTACTGGTCCCACTGTACTGTACTGGTCCCAGTCTACTGTACTGGTCCCACTGTACTGTACTGGTCCCAGTCTACTGTACTGGTCCCAGTCTACTGTACTGGTCCCACTGTACTGTACTGGTCCCAGTCTACTGTACTGGTCCCACTGTACTGTACTGGTCCCAGTCTACTGTACTGATCCCACTGTAGTGTACTGGTCCTGGTCTACTGTACTGGTCCCAGTCTACTGTACTGGTCCCACTGTACTGTACTGGTCCCAGCTATATATATCTGCCTGGTTCTGGTTCTGGTCTGGTTCTGTAGCTGAGTCCTGCTGGTTCTCAGTCACTTTACAGACTCCTTCCTGCAGTCTGATCACCTCCATTGATCAGAAATCTGATGCTAACACTTAGCCTGTTAGCTAAACTAAATATCTAAGGAAAGAACCAAGAACTAGAACCTGGTTCTCTGCGTGGTGGTTCTGTTCAGATTGTGTTCTAGTTTGTCTCACTGAGGATCATTTTTATATATTAACATGTTGTGTTTCTGTGTGTTTTCCTACATGTGTGTATTTTTGTCCGTGTGTGTGTTTCTAGTGTGTTTCTACATGTGTGTTTCTACATGTGTGTGTTGCAGACGTGGCCCAGGCCGCTCAGCTCAGAGACAATCTGGGGATGTTGGTTTGGATTCCCAGCAGCTGCCTGAATCAGACTCAGTGTAAGAAAAACTTCTGTTTCCATTTTAAACCTCAGACTCCGTTTTTCGTGAACTCATCGTGAACTTTGTGTTTCAGTGGACGAATACATCGCCATCGCCAAAGAGAAACACGGATACAACATGGAGCAGGTCAGAGTCTGAGGTTTACACATACATGTGATGATCCCAGCATGCATTTCAGCCTCTGTGACAGACAGGTGTGAGCAGCTTTCAGCCACAGTTCATGGTCTTCCTCCTACCTGATGTTCAGGTGTTCATGAACTTTAGCTCACCTGTTGGTCACATGACCTCCATCACTGCTGGGAAACTGTCTCACCTGTCTACCTGTCTCACCTGTCTTACCTGTCTCACCTGTGTCACCTGCTTCACCTGTCTCAACTGTCTTCCTGTCTCCCGTCTCACCCATCTTTCACCTGTCATTTACCTGTCTTGCACCTGTCTACCAGCCTCACCTGTTTCACCTGTCTGCCGGTCTCACCTGCCTCCCATTTCACCTGTCTTTCACCTATCTAGCTCTCTCACCTGTGCCACCTGTCTACATGCCTTGCCTGTCTCACCTGTCTCACCTGTCTACCTGTCTTACCTGTCTCACCTGTCTCAGGCTCTCGGGATGCTCTTCTGGCACAAACACAACATTGAGAAATCTCTGGCCGACCTGCCAAACTTCACCCCGTTTCCTGACGAGTGGACGGTGGAGGACCGAGTTCTGTTCGAACAGGCCTTCAGCTTCCACGGGAAGAGCTTCCACCGCATCCAGCAGATGGTACCAGTTTAACCAGCACATCACTGTAACCAGTACAACCAGTTTACCCAGTAGCTCACCAGAGACTGTGTGTGTCTGCAGCTGCCTGATAAGTCCATGGCCAGTCTGGTTCGGTTTTATTACTCCTGGAAGAAAAGTCGCAGTAAAACCAGTCTGATGGACCGACAAACCCGAAAACACAAGAGAGAGCGAGACGACAGGTGAGCTACTACCTGCACAGGTAGCACAGAATCACAGGTGTGACCCTCCCTGTTGAACTCTGCGATGCGATTGGTTGATTAGACAAACAATCAGCTGTTTCTGTTTCAGTGACGATGAAGTTGAAGAAGGTAACGGGAATCCTCCGAGCGACTCCGAGTTCGACGCCAATAAAGACTATAAGAAGGAGGTAAACAGTTTGCTGACATTTTGTTTACTGTTTACTGATGCTTTGTTTACTGATTGATTGTTTACTATTTACTGACTGTTTACTGTTTGATTGTTGACTGTGTATTGACTCTTTACTGTCTACAGGTTGAATATTGTTTGTTTACTTTTTCTGCCTGCTTGTTTACTGTTTATTGTCTACTGTTTGTTTACTGACTATTTATTATTTTGTGTCTTACTGACTTATTTACCTGTCTGACTGGTTGCAGGTGAGTTCTGCATCCGAGAGGTCGGAGGTGAAACCAGCTTCAGGTCTGAAGGTAAGAACACCTGAACATCACCTGACCTGTTACTACCTGTAGACAGGTGATAGTAACCTGTCTGTCTCTCTCTACCTGTAGACAGGTGACAGTAACCTGTCTGTCTCTCTCTACCTGTAGACAGGTGACAGTAACCTGTCTGTCTCTCTCTACCTGTAGACAGGTGACAGTAACCTGTCTGTCTCTCTCTACCTGTAGACAGGTGATAGTAACCTGTCTGTCTCTCTCTACCTGTAGACAGGTGACAGTAACCTGTCTGTCTCTCTCTACCTGTAGACAGGTGGGAAGGCGTCTCAGCGGATGAAGAAACGTCCTCCCAGAGGAATGTTTTTGAACCAGCAGGACGTCGTCTCTCTGTCGCTTCATCTGCTCAGGGACTCATCAGACACCTGGACTGTCAGCTGGTGTCCATCAAGAGACAGTCTGTCTGTCTGTCTGTCTGTCCGTCTGTCTCCCTCCATCACAGGTCAGGCATGTCTACCTGTTTGCTCACCTGTCTCTCTCCCTCTCTGTGTTTCAGATTCAGACCATCAAACAGACAAACAGCACTCTGAAGGAGAAGCTCAGCTCAGGAGTTGAAGAGTTCAGGCAACCCGAGGTAACCATGGCAACACACAGCAACATACAGAAACACAGCGGGATGTTGCTGACTTTGTGTTTTTGTTTCAGTTGAATCAGAAATTCAACAATCGTTGGACCACAGAGGAGCAGCTGCTCGCTGTACAAGGTAACACCTGAACTACCTGTAGACAGGTGACCTGACACCTGAGCTACCTGTAACCAGGCGATCAGGTCCTGAATCAATAACTGATCGGTGTCTCTCTCTACACAGCCATCAGGAAGTATGGGCGGGACTTCCAGGCGATCTCAGATGTGATTGGCAATAAGTCGGTGGTCCAGGTGAAGAACTTCCTGGTGAACTACAGACGGAGGTTTAACCTAGATGAGGTTCTTCAGGAGTGGGAGGCCGAACATGGGATGGAGGGGGGAGGCGGAGGAGACATGGGAGGAGAGGACGACAAGATGGAGGAGAAAATGGAGGTGTGTCCAGCTGAGGAGGACGAGGTCACCGCCAAGCAGACAAAAGAGGTGAGGCTCATATTCAATACAACAGTGTGTGTGTGTGTGTGTGTGTGTGTATATATATATATATATATATATATATATATATATATACACACACACACATATATACCAGGTGTATGTGGTATGACATCATAGGGAGATGTGGGTCATGTGACCAGCATTCAGGTTCGTTTGCAGTTCATCATGTGACGGTACTTAAAAAAGGCACCCTGGAAGTTGTAGGTAACTTATAATTTAAACCTAACTGTAACCATAACTAAACTAACTATATGTACGTTAATTGACTGTTTTGACAAACTAACCTGAATAAGCAAACTAAAATAAATAACTACCCAAGCTAGCTAACCACACTAAACTAGCTTAGTTGTTGCTAAATTAACTGACTTACCTAAACTAACTTAGCTTAGCAAACAAACTAAACTGGCTATAATAAGTACATTTACAAAAGTAGCTAAATGAAGTAAACTAAAGCTAAACTAATCTAACTAAAGCGACTTTACTCGCCAATCTAACCTAATTAAAAAAACTAAGCTACCTTAACCTGACAAACTTACTTTACTTTAGTAATAAACCAACCTAAGTGAACTATCTTAACTTGACAAACTGACTTAACTGAACCAAATTACCTGCTAAACTAATCTAACTTGCTTAACCTGTGAATCCAGCTGACTTGCTTGAAAAAATAAGTTCACTTTTCTAAATTAACTAACCTGATAATGCTAACCAAACTTATTAAACCAAATTAACTTGGCAAACTAACCAACCTGACTAAACTATAATAAATTAATTTGCAAAAGTAGCTAAATTACGTAAACTAAAGCTAAACTAATCAAACTAAAGTAACTTTGCTCTCCAAACTAACCTAATTAAAATAACTAACTTAACCTGTCAAACTTACTTAACTAACCTAATTAAGCCAAACTAACTAACCTACCTTAACTTTTGGAATGAACCAACCTGAATGAACCAAATCAACTTTCCAAAGTGACCTAACTTGCCTAACTAACTAATCATGTAGTTATCTAAATAACTAATCTGACTAACCTAACCAGACTTCTTAAACTAACTGAACTAGCTTAAAGTGGTTAACTAGTTGGACCTGAGCTGGTTTGTTACTGTGTTTTCTTTCAGGACTCGTCCTCACCTGTGGACGCTGAGAAGCCGCTGCCCTCCTGAGACTTCAGACTCCACCCCCTGATATGTGCCCCACCCCTGCCTCAAGCCCCGCCCTTCTGGGTTCTATGATGTAATTTGTTTTATTATTATGTGATTTTATTTTATTTCTGTCTATCAGCCGGGCTTCTGTCCATCACCGATCAGGTTTGTGTCATGAACTATCACCTATCGTTGCTGCTCTTCTGGACCAATCAGGAGTCAGACCTAACCTGTCAATCGAAGTGGGAGGAGCCTGTTTTTTCTTTTATTCTTTATTTGTTATGGATTCCTTTTCCTTTGCATCCTGTCTGCGTGTGTGTGTGTGTGTGTGTGTGTGCGTGCGTGCGTGCGTGCGTGCGTGCGTGTGTGTGTGTGTGAGGGTGGAGGTGTAGAACTGAAGCAGCCATGTTGGATGATGTCGCTCAGGTAGGGGTGTGTCCTGTCCTGATGACATCATCGTTTTTTTTCTGAATTTTATGAACTTTTTAGAGGAAAGACAATAAAACCAAAGTTCATCAGCAAAAAAACGTGTCATTCCTGTTTCATAAGCATTCACTGTGAGGTCGGAGGTCAGGTTTCCGTGGTTACAGAAGGGTCACGTGATCAGCAGACATTTTGAATTTTTAAAACCTAAATATTTTGTAGTTTTTTTACTTCAAATATTTGATGATTTCTTTCTTGTTATGTAAAGTGTTTTATTTCTGCTCCACATTGACTCTAGTTCTTCATATATTAATATATCAGGTTTTATGAAGTCACACAGCAGTAACAGAAAAGACCAGATAATGGATGCTGGTTATAATTATGAATCATGTCAGTTATCTTTGGAAAAATATGTCTTTCATTCTTCAGCTCATCTTCACTTCATCAGTAGTCTTGCATAGTGGGACTATTCTCTAGCGGTGTGTAGAATCATCTGCTGCACCTCATTATCAGAAATCTTTAAACCAATCAGAATCCTCCTGGGCGGAGCCACGCCCAGGATGTAATGATGGTGTTCCTTCAAAACAGTTGGGGGAACTGTTTACGTGGTGCACACAAGGAAGTGAGCATTACAAGTCGTTAAAATGTGTAAACCACCGAAAACAACTTCCTGTTTCATTATCAGTCGGGGAACCACTAAATTTTAAGTAAACAGCTGCAACAGGAAACGGCTGACGAATCTCTGATGACTTAAGATCAATTATTGGTCACAGAAGAAACAAGAAACGCAATAAAATAATTCCCAACGGATGAAATCTTTAACCCTCCTGTTGTCCTCATTTACGGTCACCAAAAAAATATTGTTTCCTTGTCTGAAAAAAATCAAAAAACTCCCCAAATTTCTGAAAATTTGCAAAAACTTCAAGAAGAAAATTCCAATAATTCCTTAAAAGTTTCCCTGAAAAGTTTTATTAAAAAAAATAAAATAAAAAATGCCCCAAATTTGGCAAGAAAATTCTTGCAAATATTTTCAAATAATGAATAAAAATCTTCCAAAAAATCCTAAAAATATCTAAAGTGATTCCATATATATCAGTAAAACTAATATTTTACTAAAGAACATTCACATAAAAATCAACCAAAATCCAGTGAATTTTGCTGGATTTTGGTTGATTTTTTTGTGAATGTTCTTAAACATTTTTAACATTTTTTTCCACCAAAAATGTTCAAAGATTTCCCAAAAATGTTGAAAATGTGGACATCAGAAGTTTCACTGTGAAAATATTTTTTCCCCACATTTTCATGTCGTCCTGTGGGTCAATTTTGACCCACAGGACGACATGAGGGTTAATAAAACAGGCATGTGTTCTGCATGGATACCGGATCACATGACCTAAATATGTAGCAGGCGGTGGGAGTTCATGGGACTCAGAAACACCCCCACAAATTAATCAGTTGTTCCTTGTATCATTTCTGATGGATAAGTCCTGATAACTCCTCAGCGGTGGATTTGCAGTAGGATCACAATCATGTGATCGTTGACAGGCAGCTGATGTAGTGTTCACTTGTTGTCATGGTTACAGTGATGCCGTGCCTCTATCTGGGAATGATACAGAAATCTTTAACTAATCCGTGGATCCAGACTATAAGCTGCATCACTGCCAAAATCTTATCACTTGGTCCTTGTGTCATTTCTGTATGTAATGTTGTATTGTTGTAATGTAACGTACGCTGATCGTCACATAACTCTGCCGTGTTCCTTGGCAGAGTAATAAGAATTTTACATTTTCATCCTGAGAACTTCTTTAGTCTGATTTACATTCCTTCCCCCACTATTGTGAGCGATGGAGGAACCAGCGCCTCCTGCTGGTCCTGTCCTGCCCCTGCAGCTTTCTCATAAAATAAATTAAAATGTTCCTTTAATAATACTGCAGTGGTAAATCTGCAGCGGTACAGCAGCAGCAAAGGGGGTAGTGCAGAAAATGCAGGAAACATCAGCAGGGACAGAAGTTGACAACTAGCTGTAGCTAAAACTCTGCATGCAACACATCGGATTCAGGAACTGTATTGAAGCTATGTTAATTGCATTTTCCCTATTAAATAAAAACATTTTTTTTAAATTAAAAACTACAAAAATAAACAACAACTATACATTGGTACTCAACATACTAAAACACAATATAACTGTAGTAGGGTTGAATGCATTGATGCTACTCATTAGATAATGCACAGTTTGTTTATATTTACAAAAATATTATATATATGGCACAGATTTTTCCATGTATACAAAGGATTGATTTATAGCGATTGTACTTTTTTCAAAAAAAAATAAATAAATATTGACATTGCAGAAAGTCTTGTGGAAAATCTCGATAGATCACAGGTTAAAATGCACTGATGCTGCACCAGTGTGAAACACAGCAGTTAAAGAGGTTAAACAGCGCCCTCTAGTGGTCCTGTTCTGTCCCCTGCAGTCTCTAGTGAAATATGAGGGATTTTGATGAAATATATTATTTTGAATCCCACGGTGGGGAAATTTGCAATATTACAGCAGCAAAATTATAAGGAATTTCAGAAAAATTAAAAATAAACAAGATTTTTTCTGAGTGTAGTAAATATTGATATTGCAGAGTTTTATTGTAGAAAATACTCCTAATTTGACTGTACTGATGTAAATACAGCAGTCAGAACAACAGCGCCCCCCAGTGGTCATAGTAGGTTCCTGCATTCTCTAGTAAATCTTGATAAATTTTGCTGAAATCAATCCTTATTTTTTTAATACCACAGTGGGGAAATTTACAATATTTTAACAGCAAAAATATTTGGAACTACTGTAAAAACTGAAAATAAACAAAAATATGAGTAATTGTTTAATTTAATAATACAAAATATAACTAAGATGTTTTTGTGTGTAATAAATATTTATTTTGCACAATTTTTAAAAAAATACCACAGTAGGTAAATTTCCAATATTTTACCAGCAAAAATATCTGGAACTACAGCAAAACTGAAAATAAACAAAAATATGAATAAATATTTAGTATAATAATGCAATATATAACTAAGATTTTTTGTGTGTGTAGTAAATATTGATTTTGCAGAGTTTTCTTGTGTAAAATACTCCTAATTGGACTGTACTGATGTAAACACAGCAGTTAGACCAATGGCGCCCCCTGCCGGTCCTCTCCGGTCCCCCGGCCTCCGGTCAGCAGCGCCCCCCGGTGGTGCGCTTCTCTCTCCGGGCAGCTGGGGGATTTCCTGGGCGGAAGCAGCGGAGGGGGTTTCCAGTGTGATCAGCCCAGTCCTCCCCGCTGGATCTCGGAGTCTGGATCCCACTGAACTTCTCTCTCCGCGGACTGACAGAACCGACGAAACCCGGAGAACCCTGAGCCCGAACCGGACCATGAGGAGTCCGCCTGAGGCCCGGACGCTCCACGGCAGCGGCAGGTCGACGGTTTGAATCCCGGAGAGAGTCCGCCGAGCCGAGGAGCCGCTGAGCCGCCGAGCTGTGGCCTGCGGAGGAGATTCATGTGAGTCCCGCAGCAGAACATGAGCAGAACCTCAGCAGAACCTCAGTAGCAGCATGTTAGCCGTCTGTTAGCGGTTTGTAGCAGCAAAATACAGGAGATGCTACAGCTAGCAGTGTGTTCGTGTGTGTGTGCGCCTGTCTGTCTGTGTCTGTGTGTGTGTTCGTTCGTGTGTGTGTGCGCGTGTGTGAATTAAATCGATCTTTATTGAACAAACAGCAGACAAAACGCGAAGCTAACGCAGCTAGCTAGCACCAGCCGTTAGCATTAGCTGTGTTTACATCCGCTACAACCGGATCGATAAAGCCGAACGATAACCTGATCGGTAACGTGAAAACGGCCGTTAAAGCGGAGACACACAAACGTGTTTAAAAAAAAAAAAAAAAGACTACAGTCAGACCTGAAGAGTCGAACCCAGAGACGAAAATGAAGCAAGAAAAACTGAAACCTGATTCAAATCTAAGGGGAAATAATTCATTTTGATCCTCAAAACATAAATATTTAAATCGGTTTGACGCTTTGTTTGTTTTTGTTTACCTCATTTGCTGTTTTACTGCCAACGCTGATGTTATTATTAGAATCTGTGCTTGATTTACTTCCAAAATCAAAGATAACATCAGTGTTTCAGAGTAAAATCTTTGATTCAGGTTCATTTTTGTCTCACAGTCGGAGCAGGAGGATGGACTCACATCAGTTACTACGTTAAAAGTATAAATATGTCACTGTACTGCAATACTAGTGGAGTAAAAATACTGGATTCAAAGTGTTACTGCAGTAAAAGTACTGTCTTAAGAAGTAAAACTCAAAGTCCTGGACAGTTTAAAGTGAAAGTGTTGCTAATTTAACAATGAGCCATGCTGAGTTTGATTTATTGAACTTCTGGTGAAACGCAGATTCACTAAATTTGGTTTCTGGATTTTTGCGTCGTTTACAGGTGAAATCCCAAATGACCTCCGTCGGGTAATTTACAGGAAACGGCTGAAGATTTTAGGAAGTGATGAGGCAGGTTTCCGGGAAAATACAGAACAAAGTAACCAGAGAAGCTCCGGTTAGTGTTAATTATATTTAACAGGGAACTAATGTCGTCACCGCTGATTAATGTCAATGTTGAAATGTGAAAAAAAAAGCACGGTAGACGGTTAGTGGACTGACGGAACATAATCAACATTCTGGATAAATCTTTAGTTAACCAATTGTCTGGTAGAACTACGTTACCCAGAATCCCCCAGCGGAGGACCAGCGGCTGGAAAAAGATGGAGCCTGGAGGTTGTTTTGTAGAAGATAACAGCAGCTGGAATCATTTTGAATCCGCAGTCTCATGTTTAATCCAGAATGTTTTTGTCGTTCGAGCTTCAGTTCAGCATCAAACAATGTTTTAAACTCAAACCTTCTCTGTGTCGTTCTTCCTGAACCGGTTCTTCTGGTTCCAGGAGGTGGTTCGGTCTGGTAAACCCGTCTGAAGTGTTTCTTTGAGGTCTGGTTCTCAACTTCTTGTCTGACCAATTTTCCTACCAGAAGCTGTTACTGAAGAACCTCCTGATGAACTTCTCTAGTAAGAGAAGTTCAGTTGATCATCTCTTTGAAGATATGTCCAGTTGATACCTACTGACGCTCGTACGATCAACTGGACGCTCCTACGATTCCTACCAAAGCTCCTTTGATTACCCTGACCTGGATGACTGAGAGTCTACACAGATCCTGGAGGTGTTGTAATTGAGGTTGTTTTGTCCATGTTGTCCTTCCTGACCAGGTTCTTCTGGTTCCAGGAGGTGGTTCAGTCTGGTAAACACATCTGAGGAGTTTCTGTGTGGTCTTTGAACTGCGCTGGTTCTGAACTTCCTGTCTGATCAGTTTTCCTAGCAGGAGCTGTTACTGAAGAACCTCCACCATCGTAGAAGTCTCAACTGGACTTTTCTAGTCAGAGAAGTCCAGTTCATCATAGGAGCTTCAGCAGGAATCGACTGGACTTCTCTTGTAAGAGATGTCCAGCCAATTGCTGAAGTTTCTCTGATTCCTACTGAAGCTCCTATGCTTACCCTGACTTGGATGACTGAGAATGTACACAGGCAGCCTCCACCATGTTTGGTTCAGTTTTAGACCCAGGTCGACCCAGAACTCTACAGAAGTCATAAACCCCCTCTGGTCCTGAAATGACTCTTACACATCGATGCAGGAGGGACGACCGGAACCAACCTGCTGCCACCAAGTCCAGACGAGATGACAGATGATGGAACAAAATAAGAAAAACATGATTTCATACCATTTTTTTGGTCAACTGCAGCTCTGAACTGTCTCAGCTCTAAACGAAGCTAGACTTTCTTCTTCGCTGCTTATCCGTGGCTTGCTTGAATCTTCTGCACATGCCCAGTAGGAGCAGAGTTACTTGTCGATGACATCGAATAGATTTTTGCCAGTTCTTCGTCTGTTTGCGGCAGAAGAAGACTGAGCAGAGTGGGGCTTCTTTCTGTTTTCACTATGACTACAGAAACTCTTCTGTTTCCGGCATTATTGTACAACTGGGATGGAGTACTTCGTCATAATGCAAAATAAGCTTCCATTTGTCTGATCTCAGTGGTTCAAACTTGAAAATTGTTCGAAATGCTGTCATGATATTGGGTTAGAATGGCTGGAAAAACATGAAAAATCCAACGGGATGTAGTTGGACATGCTGGTGTCTTTAGTATTAGACGTACTACATTAAATCAGTTTCTGGCATACAGTATAGTATGGTAGTGTAAGTACAAGAACAAATGCAGTTTTGTATTTGTTTTACCCACACCGAACAGGTGATCAGGTGTGCCGCTGGTGTCTGAAGATTCAGGTTAGTTTGTGTTTGTTCTGATCAGCTCTGCTGGACAAGCAGAAAGACGTTTTTCAGACACCAGTCAAACTATCGTTTCCTCTTCCTTCAAACACGCTGACAGCAGTTTGTCTGCACACTTTAAATTCCTCCGAGACCGTACGAAAACGTCCTTCTGTTTCGTCTTCAGTCATGTCTGTGAAACCTGAACGTACCTTCACATGTTCGATGTCACTTGACCTGCCGAGGCCGAAGTGAAACGGCTTCAGGTAAACTTTCACTCTGACTTAAAGAGAAGAGTCAAAGCAGAAGTTCAGAGAATCTGTGGGGTTTTTTTTCTGACAGATGGTGGAACAATTCTCATGTCGTCCTCTGGGTGAGACGTTCCAAACGTTCTTCAAAATGTTTTCAGCAAGCATTTAAAAACCCGGATATCTGACTTTAATGTGTGTTTCATAGTTTTTTTTTAGAGCTTGAAAGTGAAACGGTGACAGAGCTTCATCCCCAGTCTCACTGATGGAGAGCTAGCGTAGCATAGATTAGCTGAGCTTAGTGATTATTTGTTATTTGGGACCCAATAATAAGTTCTGTACAAAATTTTGACTGAATTTTGAATCTTTCAGACCTATGATTTTTTTTTTTGTAATTTCACTCTCAAAACAACAATTTATGCAGGAAGTCATTTTCAGGGTTCAATAACTCCAGAAATGAAACTTCCACAGCCTTGTAATTTGATCACATCCCAATACAGACAGAATAGATTTCAATATATTAAAATAATTTAATGGCTCCAGCAGTGTTTAATTTTTTATTTTTGGTTCTGGAAAATAGAAACAAAGTGCAGAATTTTCAAATGCGGATGATATTGGGGACCTAGCGTAGCTTAGTTTAGCGAATAGACTCAAAGAATTACTACATTTCTCTGAGTCAGTAGGAGCTGATATCATGTTTAATAGCATTTGTTAATAATTACATTTATTGTTATGTTCCTGTATAAGTCCAGATCTGCCTGATGGGAGGAAATCGCTGTAACTTCAGGTGTTGCTATGGCAGCAGTAGTCTTTTTATCACAGCTGTCTCCTTTGCTTCAAGTGTATGAACTCACCTGTTCTGGTTGACGAAGATGAAACAGACCTGTGTTGTCATGATTAGGGATATTAATGATAAACACTTTATTGATTAATTGCTGGTAATATTTTCACTGATTGGAAATATATTAACCGATGAGAGAGAAAAGAAGATGGTCATGCATGTCAGAAACGTGCATAAGTCAACGTAAGTCGATTCTCACCGCAAGTCAGAAGTCACACTCTCCTATGCGTTAGCGAATGTAGCACAATCCAATGTGGCGTACATCCGGTGGATGAAAACACAGTCGTGTTCCTCTTATAGCGCCGCAGAAAGCACTGCAGGAGTTTAACATGACAACAAAGACATCTACATGCCAGAGCTCACCACTTCAACCTATTATAGCCGCTTATGTTACATGTTTATTATGATACGCAGCTGCATCAGCATGAGGAATAGCACATGCTGTATGGAGAGGATGTTTTTGATTAATGATTAACAGCGCTGGGCATTGTTGATTTGAAAAAGCTGCATCCTTAGCTGATCTACCATCAGACTGTAATCATGCTGGTACTTTGTGTCTCCAGCTGTCAGTCGTCTGGCCATCATGTGATTTTCATGTTTAATGCTGGCAATATTCTGCTGCTAAACTGAAGGATGTTTGACCTCCTGAGCTCTTGAACGCACCGTCAGTGTGTGAGCCGCGAGGCCTTCAGGGTCTGAGCTGTGGCGCCCCCTGCTGGCAGCACCGTTGGGCCTTCAGCAGCTTGTGAGTTGAGGAAAATCCCCTCTGCTGCTGCTGCGAACCGACTCGTTCCAGTTTCTCTTTCTGCAAACTGCCGGTCATGATTTCAGTCGTCTCTGAATCGGCTCCTCTGACCACACCGGAGCCCGCAACGTCTCGTCATGCGCAACAGTTCCTCCGTGAGTTCGTGTTCGGCAGGTCTCTTTATCGGTGAGTCCTGATTAATCGGACGTTTTTGCTCTTTCTTAACTGGAAATTGTTTATTGCTTTGTTTTGTTTTTTTTGTTTTTTTTTTACAGAGGTTTAAATCTTTTCTATCTGATGTTCAGCGAGTGATTTGTTGCTTTAAAGTTTGTCAGTTTCAGTCTTCACACCTGGCTGGTTAGAATTAGGGTCAGCAGAGTTCTCACAAAGATAGAAGTACAGATATGGTTTTATGTGTGTGTGTGCATGTGTGTGTGTGTGTGTGTTAATGATGCATTGAATGGAAAAGCCCCGAGCATCCCCACAGCTGAGCGCTGACGGGAAGTGATACGTTTCAGTGTTTCTGTGTTTGTGTCGGTGTCGAGGTCACATCTGTTTGTGTTTTAAAGGTCACCTGGGTCAGTTTGTGCCGTTCCAGAGAGCGTTGTTGCTGCACAGTTTACTCGTTTGTAGTTTGGGACACAAAATTAAGTTCTGTAGCATGTTTTAGCTGAGTTTTGAGAATTTGATGCATTTTCATGGGAAAACTTTGTCTTCAGCATCTCCATAAAGAAAACTCCCACAGTCATGATACTTCCCGAGGACACGGTCAGAACAGATTCCAGCAGATGAAGCCAAATTTTTATTTATTGGCCCTTGAAAAAGTGCATTTTTTCAAACAAAAGTGGTATTGTGTCCCCAGTAAGTTTCTGTAAGTGTGTATATATGGATGGATCAATATTTCCTTCTAAAAATACAGTCTTTGGTCAACGTTTCACCAATTTTTGAGGCATCAGTAGAGTTTGATGTTTGGAAAGTTTGACGAGACAAGGTTCTAGTTTTTAGATATGTTGATGTGAAACTTGTCCAAAATTAGCCAAAATTTGTCCAAAAATCAAACTACATTTGTCCAAAATGGCACAGATTTGTTCAAAAATGCTAATAATAAATAAGTATTGGCCCTTGAGAATGGGAGAAAGTGCAAAATTTCCAATCAAAGGTGGTAGTGTTTCCAGAAAGTTTTTTTTAATATATATATATATATATATATATATATATATATATATATATATATATATATATATATATATATATACATATACACACACAGTGTTTCTTCTAGGATTTCTGTCAGCAGTGGCGACAGGCTTTCCGGGGAGCTGTGACGCGTAAACAAATGACACTTGACTGCAAATTTTACTTGTACAACCTATTTATTGAATGGCGAGTTAAAATGGCTTTTTAAAGGCTGAATGTAAAAAAAAAACAAAAAAAAAACTATTTGAACAAGCTCATCTGAAAATGCAGTCAGTAGTTACATCAGGGAGTGTAGATATTAGCTGAATGCTGTCACTAGTTTATTCACTTTAGAAGCACTGAGTTGGTACCGGGTCCAGTTAACTGAAGCTGCCGATGTGTTACGTAACGTTAGCTGGCCATCGATATTTTGTGAATGTCTATTTAACTTGTAAAATCTATCATGAGTTATTTTAAGCTAATAACTTTTCTCTGGTAAGTTGCTGTCCTATTTTCCAAGACGTCCCTCCTCTGACTCTCTGACCTGCTGCCTGGATGCTGGACGTCACTTTCAAGGCTGCGCTCTCGCGACTAATTAACGTCGTATTAACCCGACGTATCAAAGAGGAGATACTGAGAAAGGTAGTTATCTGTAGTTTACCTTAGTACTCACAAGAACCCGACACAGTGCAGGACTCTGCTGTGAAGGTGGAGACATGGTGGGGGTGGAGTATTTATGACATTAAAAAATAAAGAAAGAAATTTGAAGCAGCGGCGGCTAGGATTTAGGAATGGCGGCCTGCCGCTGCTGAATGAATGTAGAGGAAACACTATATATATGGATGATCCATATTTCCTACTAAAAATACAATCTTTGGTTGACATTTCACCAACTTGTGAAGCTCTAACACTGATTTCAGATATTTTCTTTGTAATTATTGGACAAATTTTCAGTGAAAATATCTAAAAACTGGAACCTTGTCTTATAATTTTTGCCACACATCAGATTCTACTGACGTTAGAGCCTGAAAAGTTGCCAAAATGTCAACCAGACTGCATTTTTAATAGAAATATGGATCCATCCATATATAAACACTTACAGGAACATACTGGAGAAACAAAATCACCCACTTTTTTGCACATCTTACCAATTTCAAGAGCCAATAATAAAAAAAAAGTTCTCTCCTGTATCGATTGACTCATTTGGATCTGATAGAAACTGTTCTTCCTGTGTCTTCACCAAATGTCTTTAAACCCTGAAAATAGCTTCCCAGGTTACCTTGAAGGTATATTTTTTGTGGCCTGATCCCAGATTAGAGGAAGGAGTTGTGTGGATAGATTGAGAAACAAAAATCCCAGGGTCTGAAAACAAATGAAATTCTTGTTATTGACTCTGTCAGTTATAAGCCACGCCCCTCTGCTGGACACCACTGAGCATGTGCAGATGAAAGTCAGACGTTTGAAGAGTCTCGTTTGTCTCGTTGCCTGTCCTCAGGTCATGTCAGCGGGGAGGAGTGCTGACGGGAGGGAGGTGCAGATTCCCCTGCAGCAGGTGGCGCCCTCCCTTATCCCGCCCCTCTCAGCAGCCCCTCCCATCACCCCGCCCTCTCACCGCCCAGCCAATCCCTGGCCTCTGATCGAGTCTGCAGCCCAACAAGGTAAACACGTGTCAGAGTAAAGGTTCTGTCATGGCGATCCTGCAGGTGTTCAGGTGACTGACCACAGGTGTCCTCGTTCTGCCCAGGTGTGCCTGCAGGTTTCCTGCCTCTGCATGGAGGATTCAGAGATCATTTTGTAGAAACTCCAGAAGCCAAATACTGCTGCGAGGCCTGCAGGCTGGTCCTGTGTCAGCCCCGGCAGACCGAGTGTGGCCACCGCTTCTGTCAGAGCTGCATCAACAACATCCTCAGGTGAGTCGCAGGTAGACAGACGACTCAGTGAGCGAGTCTTCTGCTGCACAGAAAACACTTCATCTCTTACTGCTTCCTTGTGATGGGTGATATTACAGGGTTTCTGCAGGGCATTAAAAAGCATTAATACTCATTAAATAGATTTTGTGAAAATTAAGGCCTTAAATGGCATTAAAATCATTACATTTGATTCTCAGTGGCATTAAAAATTCCTTCTGCCGTTTTCAAGAAAAATAGTTGATAGTAATAATATATAATTATAGACTGTGATTCGTCAGATATGTGCATCTGTGTAAACATGCCGAAGCATTGCGGTAATTGTTCTGGCCGGTCAGTACCAGCAGGCTGGACCAGGCAGAGGAGAGCTGGGAAGTGGGGAAATGCAAATTCCAGCAAAACCGGCTTGAAAACGTGGAATTCAGAGAAACTGCAGCCTGTTGGTGGTCAGGGGTGGTTTCTGGATTCAGAAATAGTGAAATGTAGGGACAGTTTTCATATAAAAGTCACATTTACAAAAAAACAAACCTGTGTAATTAAAATTTTTACAGTCTAGCATTAAGATGGCGTTAAAGAGCATTAGATTTGATTGGCTGACTTCTGTAGAAACCCTGTATTAAGCTACTCTCAGACTGAATGAACCTACTGTGAGCCTCACCTGTGTGAGGCACCTGCCAACACTTTCCCTCTGCAGTTTACCTTTAATAATGGCTATCAGTAATACAGTATTTGATTTATTTTTTTAATTATAAATCAAGAGATTTTCATTTACCCTCATCCAGAGTGAGAGACAGAGAAATGAAATAAACTCTGCCTTCACCTTCTGCTAACTTATTAAATTTTATCTGCATCGCTCCAATTCACACATCAGTCGCCTCAGAGCTCTTTACAGAGCGAAGACACGACCTTACAGTGTTATACTACAGACGGAAACCCAATGATTCCCTCAGTGAAGTGATGTGGTTGGTTTCTCTGCTATGACCGTATAGCACCTGTGTAGCCTTTCTTGAGTGTCGTACAGATTCTGGTCCTGAGACTGTAGTGAAATGTGTCGCTTATGTAATGTTGCTGGTACGATGCTACTATCAGATGTTTCTACTGTCGGTTTTTGGTCAAAAAACTGTGAGCAAAAGGCTTCATACTGAAGCTGTCCAGCTGCTGCAGTGACTTTTAGGTTGTCGCTGTGATTTTTATCAAATCATATTCACTTATTTAGCACGTTATAAACAGCTGGAGTTGACCAAAGTGCTGTACTTGTTATTAAGCAACACCAAAATAATGTGCAAAACATCATGGCAGGATAAAACTAGTAAAATCTAAATTTAAAATAACATTTAATAAAATACTAAAACACACAGAACAGGATTGCAGCTGGTGAGATCAATTTCTGAAAGCCAATGAAAACATGTTCGTCTTGAGATTTTTCTTGAAAATATCAGTGGAAGAGGCACATCTGACTGAAAGAGGAAGGCTGTGTAGACTGCTGTGAGTGTCTAGTACTCCCAGTATGAAAATCAGAAGATGGAGGATGCAGTTCTTCCTCCGACCAGCAGGTGTCGCCATGTTTATGATCAGCAAAAATCTCTAACTTTATGTTTTCTCCTCCTGCAGCCATCAGAACCCGATGTGTCCAGCTGACAGGGAGCCTCTGTTTAAAGACAAGGTGGGCAGGAAGTGACGTCACAGAGGACATCAATATTGATCATTATTGATTATTGAGCAGTTATCAATTATCTTTCTGTGTTTTTTTTAATTTGTTTCAGATCTTCAGAGACGTTTGCTGCCATCGGGAGATCATGGCGCTGAAGGTTTACTGTCGCAGCGAAGCAAACGGCTGTCAGGAGCAGATGAGTCTGCAGCAAATACCTGTGAGTGCTGATACACTGTTACCATGGCAACAGAGAGTCCTGCTGTGTAAGTGACATCACTGGAAAACACCACCTGTCTCACCTGTGTCTCTGCAGGACCACCTGAACGTGTGTCCGTTCTTCGAGGTTCCCTGTCCGCTCGGTAAATGTAAGGAGCGAATGATGAGAAAGGAGATTCCCGACCACCTGAGCTGGAAGTGTAAACACAGAGAGACCACCTGCGAGTTCTGCGCTACCAAGATGCCCTTGACTGACCTGCAGGTAACCTTTGACACCACTGCTGACATCACTGCTGACTGACCAACAGGTAGAACAGCACCTGAGTTTACTAGTAGCGGAGGACTAGCATCTGAGTTAACAGGAATAGCCCTTGTGTCAAGGGTAATCGAACTCCCATCCGGTAAGGACTATCGCCAGAGCTAAAAGGACTTGCACCAGGTAAGACCACTAGCGTTGAGGGTATGGGGACTAGCGTCAGGGATGATAGGACTTGTCTAAGTGGTAACAGGACTAGCATTAGAGGTAAGACAACTACATCCAAATGTCTAAGGACTAGGGACAGAGGTTATAGGACAAGCATCAGGAGTAATGGGATTAACATCAGAAGTAAGAAGACTAATGTCATGGATAAAAGGATTAGTTTCAGAGTTTGGACAATTAGCATCATGGGTAATTGGACTATCATCAGACCTAAGAGGACTAATATCAGAGGTAAGTAGACTAGTTTCAGAGTTTGGAACATTAGCGTTAGAGGTAATAGGACAAGTATCAGAATTATTATGACTACTTTTGGAGGTCTAATTACTTGTGTCAAAGGTAAGCGGACTAGTTGCAGAGTTTGGAAGTCTAACATAATTTGTAAGAGGACTAGTGTCAGAGGTAATAGGACTAGTTTCAAAGGTTAAGGACTCGCATCGGAGGTAATAGGAGTAACACTAGCCGTTACACAATTATCATGAGGGCCAAGAGGACTAGTGTCAGAGCTAGTAGGACTAGCATTAGGAAGAAGAGGAGTAGTGTTAGGGCTAAGAGGACTGGTGTCAGAATTTGGGAGACTAATGTAAGAGGTAAGACAACTAGTATCAGGGATAGGAGGACTGGTGTCAAAAGTAACAGGACTATTGTCAGCTTTAGAGGTATAAAGATATAAAGACAAGACTAGTTTCAGAGGTGATTGGACTCGCAACTTGTGACTACCCTAAGAAGTCTGAAGACTGGCGTCAGTGGTTAGAGCACTACTGTCCGAGGTGTGAAGACTAGATGATGTTTGCTGAGCTCTAGATGACCACTAGGACAGATCCTACAGCCTGGCTGAGTTTTGGGGGGAGAATGTTTACATCTCGGAGGTCTTTGCTGTTCAGAGACTGAACCATTTCAGAGGACTGACCTGAGAACAGGAAACAGACTTCGACTGATGTTGACGCTGAATCGGAGCTGCTGAGTTTGTGTGTGTCAGTAAAGTTTCATTACTGAGTTACGAAGTTTCCCCCCAAACTGTTTTCAGAAACACAAAGAGACAGTTTGTCCAGCGTTTCCAATGTCGTGTCCCAACCACTGTTCGTTCTCCTCCCTGCCCCGAAGCGAGGTACTGTCCCGAATACTGCTCATGATTCAGTAACATCACACTGTTAGTACTGATTTTATCGCCTTATCAAATTGATTGATTTGCTGTTTCAGCTGTCCAGCCACCAGCACGACTGTCCCAAAGCTCAGGTCAGCTGTCAGTTCCACCGCTATGGCTGCACATTCAAGGTGACTCCTCACATCCTCTGCTCATTCTCCTCAGTGCACATCTACTAATGTGTACTTTACATGCTACGTGTACTGCTTATGCACTGCTGTGTTCACGTCATGCTGCATGTACTTTCTGTGCTGCGTTTTAGGGTTTGAACCAGGACATGAGGCAACATGAGTCCACCTTCGCAGCTGAACACCTGAGAATGATGGCCAATAGGAACTGCTCGTTAGAGAACAAGGTAACCACAGGATCATTCCTCACACCATCACATATTTAGAAGAACTTCTGCTTAAGCATCTCTGATTTGCCTGAAATTATTGTAGCACAAGATATGGATATTAATAAAGATATTTTTTTAAATTTTAGCTTGATATATGAAATAATTTTTTAAAAACTGCCTGTCAACCTACTTTAAACATTTTTCCTCACATTTAAATTTGAGTCTGTTTGAACAACAAAATCTCATGAATTATTAAAGATACAAATTTCCCTTTTATGCCTAATTATGTCATTGATTCAGAATATGTAATAATGACAAGTAATCTCTGATTATAGGCGAGTTGAAATGTGAAGAAAATTTTAAAGTATATTTATGCAAACTGTTGAAAAGTTCACATTTAAGCACCTTTTCCCATAAGTATATGAATTCATGAAGTATTCTGTTGCTTTAGCCTACAAAATGTGGTCAGAAAGTAGAAAATGTGTCCATATTATCTCAGGATATTTTGTTTTAATGGTAGAACTTGTCATACTTCGTAAATCAGTTCTGAAAATTGAATGAAAATTACTTTTTTTAAAATTTCATTTTTGTGACCAAGCATTTGATATTTAAAGAAATCCTATGTTTAGTTTTGTATTATTGTGACCTGCAGCTTCATGTGGTTCAGAAAATATCACTAGCTGACTTCTGCATGACCACTAGTTTTGTTGATGAGCTCCAAGATGGAACTTCTCGTGACTTTTCTTTTTTATCGCATTTCAATTCACTCGTAATCAGAGATTTTTGGATCTACTGGTTCGATGTTGTAGATGGTGAATCAATGATATGATGAGAAACAACAGTGAAATTTTCAGGTTTTTATCCTTAACGCTTCCTCAGATATTGTTGTTCAAACAGCCTCAAATTTCAATGTGTTAAAAAACCTCCTGAAGTTCCACAGATTACATTCTAAATTTCAGTAGTTTATGGTGAAAAAGTTTCAAGTTAATCAGAGATGGTGGAGCAGAAGGAACCTGATGGAATAAAACCATAGCAACCAGACGGATTCAACCACAGCACCGTACCAAAGCGATGCGGTTAACGTCTGAAGGTCCGGTGTGAGTTTTCCTGAGTGAAGTTTGTGTTTCCAGGTGGAGGATGTGAAAGGTGAGCTGATGGAGAGGTACAAGGTGCTTCCTGCTCTCAGCAGCCGACTGTCCGAACTGGAGAACCAGAACGAGGAGCTGCGAGAAAAGAACCGGCAGATGGAGCAGAAACTGGCCACCATGCAGGTACTGTGGATTAAAGTTACATTAAATGTGGAAAAGAGTTCCACATGCACAGTTTAAACAATCCGTAAACAGTCTCACAGCCTCTTTGTTCTCCACACATGCAGTACCTCTAATTTTGCATATTTGTCATACTTAAATGTTCCAGATGATCAAACTAATATTTATATTTGTTGAATATTAGACAGAGATAACCCACAAAACACAAAATGCCGTTTTTAAATTGTGGTTTAATGAACAATTATTGGAAGCCTGTGAAAAAGTAATTGCCCCCCTGAACAACAACTGCAGTTAAAGGTTTGTTCCAACTTGTGATCATCTTTTACATCACCATGGACGAATGTCGGTCCACTCTTCTCTGCAGAATAGTTTGAATTCAGTCACATCATCAACTTCCTTCGGGATTAATAAAGTATCCATCCATCCAGCCATCCATCATCTACCATCCACCCATCCACGGTTTAGGAGAATTAACTGCGATCACTTTTCCACATAATTCAATTCAATTCAATTTTCAATTCAATTTTATTTATATAGCACCAATTACAGTCAAATCATCTCTAGACGCTTTACAGAACCCATATGCCTGAACCACCAGAGCAGCCCTAAGGAGACAGTGGCAGGAAAACACCCTTTAACAGGGAAAAAAAACCTCGAGCAGAACCCGGCTCTAGTGTGGGGGGACCCACCTGCTGCTGGCTGGACGGGTTGAGAGGGACAGAAGAGGTAGAGGTAGAGGTAGAGGGATAGAGGTAGAGGGATAGAGGTAGAGGGGAAGAGATAGAGGGATAGAGATAGAGGGGTAGAGGTAGAGGGGTAGAGATAGAGGGGTAGAGATAGAGGGATAGAGGTAGAGGGGTAGAGGTAGAGGGATAGAGATAGATGGATAGAGGTAGAGGGGTAGAGGTAGAGGGGAAGAGATAGAGGGATAGAGAGATAGAGGTAGAGGTAGAGATAGAGGTAGAGATAGAGGTAGAGGTAGAGATAGAGAGGTAGAGATAGAGGGATAGAGAGATAGAGGTAGAGGTAGAGATAGAGGTAGAGGTAGAGATAGAGGTAGAGATAGAGGTAGAGATAGAGGGATAGAGAGATAGAGGTAGAGATAGAGGTAGAGGTAGAGATAGAGGTAGAGATAGAGGTAGAGATAGAGGTAGAGGGTTAGAGATAGAGAGGTGGGGGTGGGGGGTGTCACATAGGGTGAGATGGGCTGGACAGCATTTTTCCTTCAAAAAAACTTAAATCATCATCTTAAGAACTCCATTTTGTGTTTTCTTGGGTTAATTTCGTCTTGTTTTAAAATTAATTGGATGCGTTGGAACATTTAAACATTGTAAATATGCAGAAGTAGGAGATTTCTGTAGGGGGGCAAATACTTTACAATACTGTGTTTCATTTCTTCCCCTCAGAACACAAGATATCTAAGATCATAAATGGGGACAGTAACAAAAACTGAACTGAACTCAAAATGGATTATGAATTAAAATTGGTCTTCTTAAATGTGCACTTTTTGTCCTAACTGCTGCCCACTGAATCTAGTAAAAGGATAGAACAACTAAAATTATGACCCAAAATACAACTAATGTGGGAGTTACTAGTTTTGTTAGGGGTTGTTTGAAAAAAGAAAAGGAATGAACCTCTTGTTTCAGACAAACTCAGACTCAGATTCCCAAAGAAAGTCTGCTGATGATGTTGAACCTTCCCCAACTGAGATGAGAGTCAAAACCCTTTATATCGTCTCCCAGCCAGGCTGATCCCCAACAGCTGAGTTCTACTATACAGCTGCAGCTGACCTACCTGATGAGCTGTGACCAGGTTCTTGTTCAAGAAGAAAGAAAACAGCTTTTCGTATCTGTCCATGACTACTGACTGATCTGACTGTATGAAGGTGCTTCTAAACCTTCAGGTCCATCGCTTCCTCCTTCTGTCCCAAACAGTCGTTCTCGTCTCTTCCCACAGAAACTAATGAGCTCTCACTCAGAGAAGCTGCTGGAGGTGGAGCTGGAGCTTCGTTCCCTCCGTCTGCTCAGAGACGAGGTGGAGAACCTGCGAGGAACCCTGGAGAACGTCCGGACGAGGCTCAGCGCCCTGGAACAAGGAGGACGCAGCGGAAGTGGATCCACGACACACACTCTGGGTCAGAACTCACAGCTCAGAACTCTTAAATGATAAAACCAACACAGTGAACTCTAAGCTGCTTTCCTATCAGTGCATTCTAAATAGCAAGTCTTTCTTCACCATGTCAGACACTCGGAGGTTATGTGTCCACAGGGATGCTTTTTCTTGCATTTTTTCACGAAAAAGTTCAGCGAAAAGTATTTCTGAAAGAATTTGAGTTCATTTTAGACGGCTGGTTTAGGCGTTTTACGAAAGTTTTGTAAGGGGTCAGACCTCTGCTCCCCACGGCGAATTTGCATAAAGTAGAAATCAAGACCACTTGATGCAACTGAGCTGTAGTCAACTCAGGGGAGACGCGCCGCAACATCGAAACGCACCACTACCAGCATGAAACACAGTGCTTTTCAAAAAGACAATGAGATGCAGCATCTTGTTAGAAAGATGTGGAATATCATCATTGTTCCATAAGTTGACAAAGCAGCACTTCAGGTTAAAACTCCAAACCCAAGTAGCTATTTCTGGTCCAAGTTGTGTAACATTAGTGGGAGCAGAACCTGAAACTCTGAACACATGGGAGTTATTTCATCCCGGATCGTCAGTGACCTTCTGCTCAAGCGTCGCTGATCTGCTTGAAACATTTGTTAATCATAAACTATAGATATTTAAAACATCAGTGAAATTTTAATTTTTCAACCATTTTCAGAGAGATTTTTTTTTAATTTCTGCGGTGATCCACTCAGCAGGTTTTTCTTACATTAAAACTTGAGACTGTTTGAACAACGATATCTCTAAAACCTTTATCGATTAAAAACCTGAAATTTTCTCAGTTATTTCTTATCCTGTCTTTGATTCAGAATTTACAATGTTGGACAAGTAGATCAAATACTCTCTGATTATGGGTGAAGTGAAACATGAAGAACATTTTTAGCCGTCATGAAAAGTCCTGTCTTTGAGCTCATGTTAATGCAGAAGTCAACTAGTGATATTTACCAAACCAAATGTATCTTATTGTCTCAATAATACAAAACTAAACAAGTAGAATACTTGGAATCTGAAATACTTGGTCACAAAAATAGGAAAATAATCATTTTGATAAAATTTTTATAATCGATTGAGCAGGTTTGGCCAGTTAAATGTGCAACAAAAACCTGTTGAAAATTAACCAACGGGGGATATATAAAAAAAAAAAAGCTGTTTATCTTCATAAAAATGCACATTTTCTGCTATAAGAATTCAGGCAAATCAGAGATGGTGGAGCAGAAATCTTTTAATAATACATGACGATATGTAATAAATGAACAACACGTAGAAGAACTGATCACTATCAGATGATCAACAGAAGAGGTGCAGAGATACTGATCAGTAATCAATAACTGATGAATCCGCGCCTCTCTGCAGCCTCCCTGGAGAATCAGCTCAGTCGCCACGACGACATGCTGAGCGTCCACGAGATCCGATTGGCCGACATGGACCTGCGCTTCCAGGTGCTGGAGACGGCGAGCTACAACGGGACTCTAATCTGGAAGATCCGCGACTACAAGAGACGGAAACAGGACGCCGTGGCGGCCAAGACGCTGTCGCTGTACTCACAGCCGTTTTACACCGGATACTTCGGCTACAAGATGTGCGCTCGAGTTTACCTGAACGGAGACGGGATGGGCA
This sequence comes from Amphiprion clarkii, assembly GCA_027123335.1. NCBI lineage: Eukaryota > Metazoa > Chordata > Actinopteri > Pomacentridae > Amphiprion > Amphiprion clarkii. The sequence goes on along the minus strand of CM049584.1, from coordinate 30,630,913 downwards.
AGGGCACGCACCTGTCGCTGTTCTTTGTGGTGATGAGGGGCGAGTACGACGCCCTGCTGCCCTGGCCCTTCAAACAGAAGGTACTGCTTTACATTTACCTGCCTGTTGTACCGAGGGCTGCAGCTATCCATTACTTTAGTCATCGAGTACATATATAATATAGTGCAGGGGTATTGTACATATATAGTATAGGGTTGGGGTTAGTACAGTACAGGTTATTACAACTGTATTCATTTAGTCTCCAGAAATTTTAGTAATGGAATTACTGGAGGAATGGTTTCAGCCCTAGTTGTAGGTGAGTTTCCTGCAGAAACACGGAGCTTTGTGATGTTGAGGAGCTGATCCGTCCGTCCGTCTGTCTGTCAGGTGACTCTGATGCTGATGGACCAGGGTTCCTCCAGGAAACACCTGGGCGACGCCTTCAAGCCTGATCCCAACAGCAGCAGCTTCAGACGTCCCAGCGCAGACATGAACATCGCCTCCGGCTGTCCTCTGTTTGTGTCTCAGAGCATCCTGGAGGCCGGCAGCTACATCAAAGACGACACCATCTTCATCAAAGTGAGGCCGCTTGAGTCAGAACCAGCGGAGCTCCTCACGATCAGCTGATTCATTATAAACAATAACTTTACTATAATTAGGGAAGCAAAGTTGAACTTTCAGACTGTGAATATTTCCAGAGTTCCAGGTCCTTGAAGTCCATAAAGGAGAACATCCCCTGTAGAAAGTTCTAGAGTAGACCTACTGACAACTTGTCAGTAGGTCTACTCTAGAACTTTCTACAGGGGATGTTCTCCTTTCTTGCTTCCAGTCTTGCAGTTTAGTCTCACTGAGAACAGTCCAGGTCCTTCAAGTCCATATAGGTGGATCTAAATTTATCACTTTTTAATGGTCTTTTTCCATCATTTCTGAGCCTCAGAACTTCATCAGTCCAGCAGATGGACACATGACATTCAGGAGGAGAAACACATCTGAGTTCTGGTAAAAACTTATCATTAATGAAGTTACTGCAGATGAAGGATCAGCTGACTGTGAGGAGGTTCGGGGGAACTTTTCTCAGCAGTATCTCTTTAAAAAGGTTGATTCTCAGTCAATCGTTTTTTTTGAGTCATTCTGGACTCATGTGAAGTCATTCTGAAGGCATTTAACCGTTCTTTGTGTTGACTGGTCTGTTTGTCAGGTTACCGTGGATACCTCTGACCTTCCTGACCCGTGATGTCATGATCATGCTGACCTCTGACCTCAGCTGGTCTGAGAATAGCTTGCCAGTCCACGTCCAGCAGAGCAAAGGATGGGAAGGATCAGTGATGGTGGAGGCTCGTCTGGCTGAAGCGACGGCGACACAACAGAAGAAGAGCAGACTGACGGGAAGCAGCCAATCAGAGTGAACTTTACCGAGACCGGAGGGTGCATCCTCATCTGATTGGCTGGTGGACTACAGAACTCTGTGTGTGTGCGTGCATGTGTGAGTGTGTGTGACTGGATCAGTGTTGCTATGATGTCACTATAGTGACATCACTCAGAGCCAACATGGCCGCCACAGTGAGGACGTTGTTGCTGCTCATTACTGATGCTGTGCATCGAGCTTTACTTACTGTTTATTACCCGTTTACCGAGGCATGCTGGGAATTCCACCACAGCCACAGAGGAGCTCAGAAGACCAGTACAGACCATTACAGACCAGCAGGACCCAGTAAAAACCAGTCAAGAGCAGTATGACTTAAAACCAGTCAAATCCAGTTGAAACCATTTCTAGAGACAACAAAGTGAACCTGTTAAAGAACCCAGTAGACGCCACACAAGACCAGCCTGTTCCAGTATAAACCAGTAGAGACCAGTAAGACACAAAACAAACCACACAAGACCAGCTAGATTCTGTACAAACTACACAATACCAGCTAAACCAGTTTACACCAGTGAAGGCTAGTTGACACATGATGAACCAGTAAGGAGCAGTTATACCTACTGTAAACCATTAGAAACCATATAAGAGTGGTACAGATCAGTAACATTCAGCAGAAACAGTTTTCAGAAGAATCAGCTGAACCAAGCACTAAGAAAGACCAGTTAGACCCAATATAAACCATTTATACCCAATATAAACCAGTTAGACCCCATATAAACCATTTAGACCCATTATAAACCAATTAGACCCCATATAAACCATTTAGACCCAATATAAACCAGTTAGACCCCATATAAACCATTTAGACCCATTATAAACCAATTAGACCCCATATAAACCATTTAGACCCATTATACACCAATTAGGCCCCATATAAACCATTTAGACCCATTATAAACCAATTAGACCCCATATAAACCATTTAGACCCATTATAAACCAGTTAGACTCAGTGTAAGCCAGTAAATATCAGGTAGACTCAGTGCAGTAATTACAGATAATTAGAAACCATCTACAGTGAAAATGAGTTCCAGGAAAACCAGTAAAGTGACAGTTGATGGTTTATCGGTTCCCACCGATTATTGTGTTTGTGAAGTTTAACGTGACTCGGTTTGTGTCATTTGTCAGGAGAATCTGCTGTTCCAAAGCCAGCCTTCACCGTTTGTGTTAACTCAGTCAACGAGTTCAACTAGTTCCTGTCACACTGACTAGCTTCTGTCAGACTGACTAGTTTCACTCCCAATAACTTATGTGAGACTAACTAGTTTCTGTCAACCAGATTAACGAGCTTAGTCTGACTAGTTTCTGTCAGGCTAGCTCGTTTATATGAGAGTAACTGCTTTGAAACTGGTTAGTGGTAGTAAACTATAGTTAATAATTTACTAGCAGCTGTAAGTCCTCATGCTAAAGGGTTGGGTTAGGTAAGATTAAGTTGGTTGGTTGACTTTTAAACAGGTCAGAAATGACCAGAGTAGTTTAGCACCAGTTTGTGGTGTTAACCTGTTTAACAGCTAGTTAACGTTGACTATTTGAAGTGACAGTTTGACAGTCCATCCTCAGACTGGATCACAGTTGAGCCTGATAAAGGAGTTCTATGTTTAAGTGAAGGACTAGTTAAGGCTTGAAAGGTGACCATTGACCACTGACAGGAAGGCTGCAAGTCTCCCGGTTAACGGACCTGATGTCCTGACGTGGACAAATCCAGACGAAACAGACGTAGAGAGACAGAACCAGCAGCACAGTCCAGTCCAGCTCCTCTGTGGCCTCAGTGAGTTTTTCAGTGTTGACAGAATTTGTCCGACTCGTTCGATTCATTTGCACAGTTTGAATGTTTCAATGTACAAATAAAAAACTGACAGAAAACATTGTTTTATTTTCCAAGAACAGAAAGGTTCCCCTTAATTTGCACATGTAAAGTTTTACTGTCAATATTTCCAGAGTTCCAGGTCCTTGAAGTCCATAGAGGTGGGTCCAGATTTATCACTTTTTAATGGACTTTTTCCAGCATTTCTGAGCCTCAGAACTTCATCAAGTCCAGCAGATAGACACATGACACTTAAGGTAAAAAAAAAAAACAAAACTGACACCAGATCAGTTTTACAACCATCCAGATATCACAGTGTGAACACTGAATCTGTTTTTTGTTATTTTTTAAACTAACTTTAAGCATCAGTATTATAGGATGTATCAGACTGAACAGTTTATGTGACACAGAGTCATGGAAACAATCATTGGTACCCTGGATGTGTTTCTGTGGATAATCCACACGCATTCGCTGCCCGGATCCAAACTATGACATTTTGGTGATGTTTTGGACGACATACTAAATGTTGCTACATTGTACAAGTTCAAAATAAATTCAGATGTCTGACAACGCCACCCTGGGAATTTCACCCAGAGAATTATTCTCCTTTAACACTTTGAAGCACACAAGTTTGTTTACTCTGGAGGCTTGAGACGTGGTTCCAAATTAAAACAACTTATTACAACTTTCTTAAAAAAAAAAAACTGATTAAAACAGATAAACACCAGTCACACTAGGGGCCAAAGGAAAAGAAACAAAAGAAATCTAATCAGTTGCTGGCCGCCAGATGGATGGGGCCAGTGAAGGTGAAGGAAGTACCCCAAAATAATATAAAAACACCCCAAGCACACGTGACATACACTCTGGATGTGAACCAATTCCCCGGGACCACAGCAGCACCACCGGCTGTCAGCAACTGAGAAGGAAACAAAAACAAATTACTGGGGGAAAAGAGCAATTAATCCCACAAATTATGCCAATGAAACAAAATATACTAAATGGGAGGGGTTCAAGTTAAACTATAGAAATCATACAAAACACTAAATGCTCCAAACAAACAAAATAAACAGAAACTATAAATCAATAAAAAAAAAATCCAAATCAAAACAATATATTTCTCAATCATACAATTAAAATGAAAGTCGTTGATGCATGCGGGACATATATGCAGAGCACAACCAATGATTAGAACTCAGTCTGCAGTCGGCAAAGCAGGGGTTCACACAGCAGAGACAGAGCTGCAGGAGACAAAGAAGCCGCTGGAAACAAAGCGGCAGGAGACAAAGCGGCAGGAGACAAAGCGGCAGGAGACAAAACAGCAGCGGCCCCAGTTTGGCTGACATCAGCAGAACGCACGAGCACCCAGGCCTGCTGTCAGTTGCGGTAAGTACCACAGACACACACACACACACACACACACACACACACACACACACACACACACACACACACACACACACACACACACACACACACACACACGAGGAAGGAGGACGAGCGTCCATGCAGCCCGGCACGTTTCCACATGCAGCCAGGAGCGGGTGACATGCACACACACATAGACACACACACACACACACACACACACAATCACGAAGTGCTCCAAACGGGGACACCAGTGCCTCTGTCGCGCGGAAGTGACGCAGCTGTGAGCAGAGGAAGAAGAAGGGGAGGGACCGCAGCTGAAATACTCGGTCCCTCTTCAGTGATTGGTCACCAGACACACACATTGATGCTGCCACATAAACTATGACGTTTTGGTGACATTTCGGACGACGTACTAAACTAGGAAATTTTACAAGATTTCGGACAACATACTGAACTATTATTTTTTTCAAAGATTTCGGATAACAAACTAAACTATGACGTTTTGGTGACGTTTTGGAAGACATGCTAAAATATGACTTTTTAAAAGATTTGGGACGACATACTAAACTATGACGTTTATGTCAATTTTCGGAAGACACTATAGACTATGGTGTTTTTTTTTGCGCCAAAATTCATGATGATTCTTTTTTCAAAGAAAACCTTTCTGGAGTGTTTTTCACGGCCTCCTTTACACTAATTTCATCATATGGCACGTTTTTACATGATGAAAAATCGCATTTTTTTTTCGGAATGTCAATTTTCAGACGACATACTAAACTATGACGTTTTTGTCAATTTTCAGATGACATACTAAACTATGTCGTTTTGGTGACATCTCGGACGACATACTACACAATGACATTTTTGTGATGTTTTGGACGACATACTAAACTATGATGTTTTGGTTGTATTTTCGACGTCATACTAAACTATGACATTTTTGCAAGATTTCTGGCGACATACTAAACTATGATGTTTTTCCAGGAGTTTGGACGACATACTAAACTATGATGTTTTGGTGAAATTTCGGACGACAAACTAAACTATGACATATCGTATATTGTACAAATAACAAGTCAAAGGAAAGAGACATACATTGTAGAATTGTAGTAATTGTGGGCTGACTGATTTACTGATTATCATAATTTATATTTTTACTGGTTTACGATAATAAATACATTTTAAAATGGCACTACTTTGGCTCTGAACCTTTATCTACCTGTGGTCGCTCTGTCTTCTGGAGTGATTTGATTGGTTAAACGTCACGAATAAAACTCCTTTAACTTAACATCTGTAAACAAAACAAAAACGTATCAACAAGTTTTCTGTTAGAGTTTGTGTTCTTCTAAGTTTAACTCCAAGATTTTAAATACTTTCATTTACTGTAAATGAATATCTACTCCAAATGTCTCACTAATCATCATTATCAGCCTTAAAAACCCACAAAACACCCCTCTATACTCCACCACACTTAGTACAGTCCAGTTCCCCCTTCTATAAATCTGCTTGGAATCATCCACTTCCTGTTTGTCAAAGTGGCCTTCTACCTGGACAGGTTTTGTTGGAGCTCATGCAACAAACATTTTGGGTAACTGCACTTTAATATGGATGGATGACACTGAATTAGAGTCTGTTTTAATGAGACTGAGTTCAGATGTGTAGCTCTGTCATTAAATAGGAAATTATTCTCAGAATTCACAGAGAAAAGTCTGAAATGTTTGCTAGGTTAGCATCCCACATGTTCTTTGGCTCAGCTAAAGCTAACTCTCTCCAACTTCTGGATCTCTTGAGTTGCTTGTTGTTAAAATATCTTGCTAGAGGTGCTGAAGCTCAGAAAGTCTGAGATGTTTGTTCAAAATAAGCTCATTCTCAAGTCTGATCTGAACTGTCCTCTTTTGTTTGAACTTTCCCTAAACTTAGGAGTTAATGACAGAGCAGCACATCCAGACTCAGTCTCATTTATGTAGAGATTAAACTTCAGTGTCATTCATTGATGTTAAAATGCAGTTTTTCAAATGTTTGTTGCACATGCTCCCGACCAAACCAGTCCAGGTGGAAGACGATGTGAAGAGAAAGCTCCAGAGGATGAATATCACACATTTACGTTGGAAATAAATGTCCTTTAATTAGACATTGTCATGCAAATGTTGGATTTCCCTTTAATGATGTTCAAATCTTTGTTCAGTGTTTTGTTGATGTTGGTTTCTAAATGTTTTTTGACACTCGGCCCCAAAGATTAAAACCTTTTACAGCTCACAAGCTGCAACAATTCACACATTATCTAGAAACTAGAAAGAACAAATATAGCAAATGCTGTGTGTGAAATAAAAAACAGACCAAGGGTCTTTCCACAAAGAAACAGGGACTGTTTACCATACAAACAACTTTCAGTACCACAACAGTGAAAAGGCAGAAAACAAACACTCATATCTCGAGCAGCCGCACCACTCGGCCAGAGATGTCCACAATGTTCAAACCGGCATCAAGAGAACTGAGCCAGACTTACTGGTGTGAATGACAGAGAAAAAAAGAGAAAAAGGGAAAAACTGCCACGGTCGTGGTGTGTCAGGGGTGAAGCAACCTGTGTGGAGACCGTGGTGTGATATCATCCAGGTAGGGAGTCTATGTGATCTTGTACTTGCCCTGGGTTGGTGAATCTCTTTCTGGAGTCTCCATGGGTCACCTGCAGAGTAGTGGGGAATAGAATGGTATAAAATATCCCACGCTCCCGCTGTTTCACTGCATTGTACGCCTTGCATCTCTTCATCACCGCCGAGGAGAAATCACTGAAGAATGACAGCCTGGATCTGCTGTAAATTAAGCTGTCGTCTTGACTGGGTCTGCACACTGCTGCCATCATCCTCTGTTTGTCTCAATGCGTGGAACCGCAGCAGCAGCGATCTCGGGTGTTTGTTCGGTTCTGGTTTAGGTGCGAGGGAGCAGTGGACTCTTTCGAGCTAAATACGCCCAGCTTTGGTGGACATGGGGCAAACACGTCTCAAAGAAATCCGCCGGTTGCCCCTTCTCTGTGCCTCTGTGGGTAGAGTGGCCATCTTTTAACCGGAGGGTTGTTGGTTCGATCCTGGCCTGGAGAGCTCATGTCCAGGTGTCCCTGAGCAAGACACCGAACCCCTAACTGCTCCTGATGGGTTGTGGTTAGCGCCTAGCATAGCAGCTTCCGCCATCAGTGTGTGAAAGTGTGTGTGAGTGGGTGAATGTGATGTGTAATGTAAAGTGCTTTGGGTATCGTTCCAGGTATAGTAAAGTGCTATATAAATACAGACCATTTACCATCTTCTGCCAGGCCGATGACCTGAATATTTAAGCGTCTGCTGTAGTTCTCCACCGTATCCAACCTCTCTGTCAAAGCACTGACCTGCTTTTTCAGCTCAGCAATCCGGGGCTCGTGTACAGTGGCGGTATTTTTGACAGCTAGCAGCCTAGCCTCTGATTCGTCGAGCCGGTTACCAGCAGACTGGAGCTCCGCACCATGTTTGTTAATAGTTACGGCCAGAGGGCGAAGTTTTTCATCAATCATTTTCATGTTAGTTGTCATGAGACTGAGAGCCTCAGCAAGAGCTGGATCCAGTCTGTCGGAGATGTCAGAATCAGCCTGGTCACCATGTTGACGGCCCTCTTCGGGTTCAGAGAGTGCGTCCTTCTTGTCTTTATCCGCTCAGGTTCTTCCCATATTATCAAAGGACTGTGGCAAAAAGTATTCTAAGGACATAACATGCAACGTTCAAAATAAAAATAACTCCCATGTACGGTTGAAAACAGGATAAATGACTTTATTTAGCCAAGTGGCGCAGAGCTCAGGCCAAAACGCTGTGATCACCTCGCCGCCATCAAGTGACCCTGACTTCATGAACTTTTACTGAAACTGACATGGGGAAACCTTCTTGGCAGAGGTTCAGTTTGTGTCCAGTGTGCATCCTCTGGTGTCGTTGTTGGGTTCCTTGTTGGTTGGACGTTCATCCAGACTGGTCACAGCAGCACTGTTCACCATTGGCAGAGTGCTGACAAGTATGAGAGTTTTGTCCATCTGTGATGCTCTGCTTGGAAAACAAACACAGAGAAAGTCATGGTTTCCTGCAGCACTGAAGAATGGATGCCTTGCCTGAAATAGAGAACACTCCTACTGACATCTGAAGACATTTTTGCCTGTTTTAACGTTCGGTTGTCTGAGCTTCCAGGAAGATTAACACTCAAATAGAAAGAGAAGGGCTGCACAGGTTTAAACTGGGGATGTCCAGATAAATTACTTTTGGCTCATGATCCAAGGTGAGACATTAAGTATTTAGTATCTGCTGATATCATATCCCTCTATAATACACACATCAGCTATTGTGAATGAGCTGTAGTACCTAGTTGCACCACAAGGTGGAGCTTATTACCAGATCCTCAAGACTGTTCTGGGTTGGAAAGCACAGAGTATTGTTGAACCATATCCAGTCAAGGAGCACCGTGACAGAGACTTATGAGTCTCACTGACATGATGCCAAGCAACTGATGATTTAAGCTGAGTTCATATTGGAGAAACATTCAACAACCCAGCAGAATATTTAACACTGATGTGATGTCTTTTCACCTTTAAATGTTGAGAAAAAATTTGTGCTGATGCTGATCACATCAGAATTCCTAATCTTACCTACATCCCCAGATTAACCTGGAGCAGATTTCTGTGTTAAAACTACTACAGGTTGGACTGAACGACAGCTGATGATGTGTTTACAGAATTCCACTGACCACAGTTGTTCAAAACAGTTTGACACTAAATTTCACAAAATGTCCAAATTATTCAATGCAGAATTGTGTGTACACTGTCACTGAGACCAGCCTTCACATACCTCACTGTGACTGAATGCTCTCTTCCTGGTGTGGATCTGTTGGTGTTCTTTCAGGGAACCCGAAGCTGTAAAAGTCTTATTACACTCGTGACATCTGTATGGTCTCTCCCCAGTGTGGACACGTTGGTGAGTTTTTAGGTTGGCAATGTAGTTGAAGCCTTTCCCACACTGGTCACAGTGGTACGGCTTAATCCCAGTGTGGGTAACTTCATGGGCTTTTAACTGTGCGAACTGGACAAATGGTTTGCCACAGTGATCACATATGTACACATCAAGTCCAGTGTGGATGCGTTGGTGAAGTTTTAGGCTCTGTTGGTGCTTGAAAGATTTTTCACAAGATTCACACTGGTACAGCTTTCTACCAGAGTGGGGACATTGATGGATCAATAACTGTTCATGTTGAGTAAAGTTTTTCACACACTGATCACAGCTGAATGGTTCACCTTTGCTGTGGACGAGCTGATGAGTTTTTAAAGTACTCTTGTAAGTAAAAGTCTTTTCACACTGATTACAACTGAATGGTCTCACTCCACTGTGGGTGACTTGATGGGCTTTTAAATGATGCACCTGAGTAAAAGCCTTCCCACACTGATCACAACTGAATGGTTTAACTCCACTGTGAATGAGCTGATGGATTTTTAGGGCACTCCTCCGAAAAAAAGTCTTCCCACACTGAACACAGCTGAATGGTCTCACTCCACTGTGGGAGAGTTGATGGTCTTTTAAATGATGCAACCGAGTAAAGGTCTTCCCACACTGATCACAACTGAATGGTCTAATTCCACTGTGAAGGAGTTTATGTGCTGTTAAATTACTCTTGTCAGTAAAAGTCTTCTCACACTGATCACAACTGAACCGTTTGTCCACAGTGTGAATACGTTTGTGAATTCTTAGATTGGTTTGTGTGATAAAAGTCTTGCCACATTGCTCACAACTGAGTGATTCATCTCTGTTTGTTGTTGTTGGGGAACCATCGTTGTCCTCCTCAGAGGTCTGACATCTCACTCCATCGCTGTTTTCATGTTTCTGTAGCAAAAGACAAAAACACAAACAGAGGCGGTGAATGAAATGGAATCACAAAAAAATGTAACCTAAAAGTCTCAATTACATGTAGCTGGACGTGAGGTTGAAACAAGATCAGGAATCTGCAGACATGTTAGCAACTCTGAGAATAGAGACATAGAAATGTGACGGCATGTTAACACACTCACAATGCCAACAAAAAATTTGCATTGGTTGACAATTTTCAAAGTTCTCCATTTTAGTTATGACATATCAGGACAGTAAAACTTGTCAAATACTATGAAATACAAAGGAGAGCTGGGACTTCACCACCAGGATCTCTTGATCCCCAGACCTTTCGTGAAGTTACATTATTGGATCAATGTACAATATGTAAAGCATACAACACAGACGTCCAGAGTCGGGTTCCAGATGCCCCTTTCACCACCAACACTTTCCAGTATCTCCTGGGAGATCAGATGTTGGTCGGCCAATCTGACCAACTGGAGCAACTTCAGACATTTTAAATAATAAATTAATGATAATAATATTACAGTGATATGTTTCTCACTTTTCGTGAAGAATCCATGTTTCCTCCGTTGTTGAGCTCAGACAAAATGTCTGACAACGTTCCTCTGCTCCTCCTTCAGACTCTCCTCCTCCTGCCAATCAGCTGTCACATCAAACACATCTTAATTAGGATACCACTCTATACGCAAGTGTCAAAGTGTCCTAGATGTCCATCAGCCAACACAGAGGACAGATTTCAACTCAATGCTTGACTTTCAGCTCTTTTCAGTTTCACCTAAAACTGATACAAATGAATATAAACTGATAAAATAAGGAACATAGACAGAAAACATCGATGAAAAAGAGAATAAAGAGAATATAAAGATGCTGCTGCAGCTGATTCAAGACAGGAATGCTGGGAGAAAACTGTTCATGCTGGAAGTTAGTGAATGTATTTTACTGCTCAGTGACCCTCAATAAAGCCCCTTATTTCTAATGTGACAGCTGTACATCAGAGCTCTGAAACTTGAAACTTCATTTATTTACACCTGATATTCAACAAGAGCATTGAGGTCTGTTACTGTCCCATAATGAAGGAGACGTGGAAATCTATTTTCTTTCTTGGGCCAAAGAAAAGTGGAATTAATGTTCCTGACTGAATATTCTCTCAGATAAATACCAACAGAATAATCCATTTTCTAATCTGTCTTCTACCAACTGCAGTACCAGCAGTGGAAACAGACTGGGCAGCAAATCAGGAACAAGGATAAAAACATACTGATGCTTTCTCTCAATCACCAACTGAAAGCATGTAGGTTCCCATGGCAACACAAACCAGACAGTGTATGATCCGTCTTCACCTGTTTCCGGCACAAATCCATGTCGCTGCTGCTCAAACTCAACCTCACAGACTTTAAGCTGCTTCTGTGGACGGACACATGTTGGACTCTTCACCAGGTTCAACAGGAAACGGATCCCGGAGAGGAAACTAACGGATCCCGGAGAGGAAAGTAACGGATCCCGGAGAGGAAACTGACGGCTCTGGTACGACCGGAGAGGATTCAGTACGTCATCAGCCGCCGACGTCTCCGTCAACCAATGGGCTCCCTCGAAATGAGCCGCACATGCGCAGAATCGACCACTGAACAACGCCAGTGACTGAACTGGACTCCAACGCCGTTTCTCAATTCTAAGTACATCAGTCCGTACTTGGCGTTAACGCATCGAGGCTAAAGTGCATTTGGAACACCAGCGTCCTTGATGACGTCACCGCCCCGGTTCATCTGCTCCGGTTATTTTTACCGTGAAAAACAACGAAATGGAACAGATATAATAACACAGCCCTGCATGTTCACGTTTTAATATTAAAGCAGTGTATATATATGTGTGTAGATATATTCAGGTTTGTGAGATCGTTATAAATCTTTTTTTTTATGTTTTAGAGCCACTGATTTATTGACAGCCTCAAATTTAAATGAATGGAAAAACCTGCAGACACTCAGTTTCCAGGTATTTATTAAATTTATTGAATTATTTCAAACACAGAAACGTCTCAATACATCAGTGTCTTTTTATTTTAGAAATATTTTTATAAATGTTAATATTTCATTGTATCGTAGATTTCAGGCCAGTCAGAGATGATGGAGCAGAAATTATCTCTTGGAGTCCAGTTTGTTGTTGTGCAGTGATCGTTTCTGCGCATGTCCGGGTCATTTCGAGTGAGCCCATTGGTTGACGGAGACGTCGGTCACTGAGACGCACTAAACCCTTTCCGGTCGTACCAGAGCCGTTAAGTTTCCTCTCCGGGAGCCGTTAGTTTCCTTTCCAGGATCCGTTAGTTTCCTCTCCGGGAGCCGTTTCCTGTTGAATCTGGTGAAGAGTCGAACATGTGTCCGTCCACAGAAGCAGCTTAAAGTCTGTGAGGTTGAGTTTGAGCAGCAGCGACGTGGATTTGTGCCGGAAACAGGTGAAGACGGACTGCGAGCTGCTGCTGAGCCGCTTCCAGCAAACACAGTCCGTCCGCTTCGAGGTCTTCTCCTGCATCTGGAGGGACATGAACTTCTCACACATCTTCTGGTAGGTTCAGGCTCACAACCTTTCTACATTTTCAGACACAGCTTCGTGAAATCTTTCCAAGCAATTGACGGTTTGGTGTTTTTCTTTGTGTGTGAACTGTCAGGATTTATTATTTTTTAAAGACATTGCTAGCCTAACACTGAAATTGATGTCACATATGAGCAGAGGTGGGTCGAGTAGCCAAAAATTGTACTCAAGTAAGAGTAACGTTGCTAAAAAATAATATCACTCAAGTAGAAGTAAAACGTAGTCATCCAAAAAAATTACTCAAGTAAGAGTAAAAAAGTATTTGGTGAAAAGACTACTCAAGTACTGAGTAACTGTTTGATTGTAATTTCTGATTTATTTTTTAGAAATGATGTGATCAGACAGACAAAAATGTAAAATAATGTGCAAATTCTGGTATTTCCAAATAATAAAATTAAAAAAATAGCAAAAATAAATAACATCTTTACAAAGTAACAAGTTAAAAGAAAGACACATCTCAGTTTTTCACAACATGAAGCTTTTGAAACAAATTCCTGCAGTAAGATAAGATTTGAACAATGCAAACTACTTCCAGTCACAAGATATACTGCATGCTGCATATATATATATATATATATACCCTGGATATATGCTAGTGCTATGCTAATGAAGTCAGACTCCAGACCAAGGTAAAACTTTCTGAAAATGCCCCCGTTTCTTTCATTCCTTGTCTGCTACATGTGAAGAGTTTGTGCCTCTACGCCCCCACAGTTTGTATGAGGTCACTTGACCGCAGGGCAACATCTGGTGAAACATTCCTGTGGTGGATCCTTTGGGGGCATCTCTCCAGCAAAATAAAGCAGAGCTCATGTAGTGAGTAAAAAAGTAACGAGTCGAGTGTAGCCCAGTGTAACGGAGTAAGAGTAGCGTTTCTTCTTCACAAATCTACTCAAGTAAAATATATGGCAGAGTAAAACTGCTCTCAGAAGTACCTTTTTTTTTCAAAAAGGATAAGGATAAGGATCAAGTTTATTGGTCCCACAGTGGGGACAGTTCACCATTACAGCAGCTCCAAAGCAAAAGTATAAAAGTATAAAGGCAGTGCAAGAATAAATAAGAAAAAAAAAAACACGGTGCAAAGATTGCAGATATTGCAGAAACTTACTCAAGTAAATGTCATGACATTAATAACCATTGATTGTGCAACTAATGCATGGGTTGTGCTTGATCTTTCAAGGGAGAGATATGGATTCAGGCATTAACCCTAGCTGTTTACACACACACACACACACACACACACACACACACACACACACACACACACACACACACACACACACACACACACACACACGGAACACTGTTCACAGTACATTCCTATTCCCTTAGAAGGTAACAGCAAGCTGCCCCAAGCTGCCATGACAGCTAACAAAGGTGAGAACATGACCAGTAGAGCGGGGGAAATGTTAGAAAGGAGGGTTCTTTTCACAGACTGCAGCGGCTGGGGATTGGATAAATCATGTGCCAAGAGACATGAACATATCTGTGCACCAACCAGCCATTCACATTTCATCATTTGAATTATATGTATATGTCCTATAGCCAATCACATTGCACCATGTAGAATAAAATGTGTTCATATCAAACTTCATCCTTTTCTGGGAGGCTGTTCCAAACAGAAGAGGTCCTTGTACAAGATTTTTTGAGACACTGATATTACAAAATAAACAGCTTAATTAGACAGAAGTAGTTTGTCTTCTGTCTCAAATAACGAACACATGATCCCACAGAACTGAGGTCAGTTCAATCAGAACTAAAGACTTTGAGCTCACAGACTGATCAGCTTCATTTCCATTAAAGCCTCTTTGAGATTTAATGTAAAATGATCATTTTCTCAGTGAACTGAGGTGGTTCTCCTAAACTAACTGATGTTTGACAGCTAAGCTGCTCCAGAGGAGGTTCTGTTCAGAGTTTAGAAATAAATGAAGTTTCAAGTTTCAGAGCTCTGATGTACAGCTGTCACATTAGAAATAAGGGTCTTTATTGAGGGTCACTGAGCAGTAAAATACATTCACTAACTTCCAGCATGAACAGTTTTCTCCCAGCATTCCTGTCTTGAATCAGCTGCAGCAGCATCTTTATATTCTCTTTATTCTCTTTTTCATCGATGTTTTCTGTCTATGTTCCTTATTTTATCAGTTTATATTCATTTGTATAGGTTTTAGGTGAAACTGAAAAGAGCTGAAAGTCAAGCATTGAGTTGAAATCTGTCCTCTGTGTTGGCTGATGGACATCTAGGACACTTTGACACTTGCGTATAGAGTGGTATCCTAATTAAGATGTGTTTGATGTGACAGGTGATTGGCAGGAGGAGGAGAGTCTGACGGAGGAGCAGAGGAACGTTGTCAGACGTTTTGTCTGAACTCAACAACGGAGGAAACATGGATTCTTCACGAAAAGTGAGAAACATGTCACTGTAATATTATGATCATTAATTTCTTATTTAAAATGTCTAAAGTTACTCCAGTTGGTCAGATGGGTCGACCAAAGCCAGGTAACGTTGTCTGGAGAGATGTAGCTCTGCAGAAGCAGCTCTACTGAGGATATAATGGTGGACTGCTAGGAAGCTGCTAATTTTTTGTTTGAGGCCAAACTAGCTGCTGCTTGTCAAACATTATGCAAATGTGTTACATAGTGATGTAGATCAGTAATGAAGGAAAAGTCTTGTTTTCAATCCAGGTGTTCAGGAAGGTAAGGAGCAGTGTTTTCTTTGGTAGAGAATAACACTTTTGGACATTATGAGTTTGCAGGCCTTTTTCCTGCTCATGAAATACATTGATAACACAGTAAAGGAAAGAGAACCTCCAAAGGTATGATATGGACCTGAAAGTAAAAGGTAAATGTTCTGTACTTATATAGCTCTTTCCTACTTTAGTGGTCCTCAAAGCACTTTACAGAGTTTTCTATTCACTCATTCATACACCAGTAGTAACTGAGCTGCCATCAGGAGCAACCTCAGGTTCAGTGTCTTACCCATGCAGCATTGCATGCTGGGAGAGTCGGGGATCGGACCGGCTACCTTGCAGTTAGTGGACAACCCATCATACCACCTGAGACAGCTGCCTAGTTGCATTTCCTGTTGTTTTAGTGTTGTTGTTCATAAACTGTCTTTTGACCGTGCTTGAGAATAAATGCTGTTTTAAATACCCCCAGTGGAATCGCTATCTCATGGTGTTGGAGGTGTTTGACTGTCTCTTTGAGTCAGGTCACAGTGGCCCACAACTTGCCGTGAGAGGCATGGAGTCGGGTACTATGTCAGCCGGGTGGCTGGTGTGGACGGACACCTGGACATGTTCACTCACAGCATTGTATACTAGGACTTGAAACGTCACCACTCTGATGGAGACGGAACTGATGCTAGTTCAGGGGATCTAGTGGCACCAGCTACTTATTGTTGAGCTCACTTCCATTTGTTGACCCTCAGATGTAGGAACAGTAAGGCCGAGTCTGTCCTGGACTTGGAACAGTGGACCAGCTCTTTACTCTTGGCTACTGCTGAGGGGGCTGTGACCAGCCGGTCGACATGTGTTTTGTCAACTTGGAGATGGCCTAGGACCGTGTCTTCCAGATAATCCTGTTTGGGTCTCCTGTGCGAGTATGTGGTGGTGGAATCTTTGCTACAAGCCATCCAGTCCTTCTGGAACCAAAGTGAGAGCTGTGTTGGTCTCCTCAGCACAAAATCAAACTCCTTTCTGGTGGGTGTTGAAGTCTGCCTTCAGTCAAGTTGATGGTATTCATGGACAGGATGTGAATCTGCACAAACATGGGGGGACCCTCGGAGTCACATCTCTGCTTTGTGGAGATGACGTGGTTTTGTTGGCTTCTTTAGAATGTGATCTTTAGCCCGCACTGGGGGCTGAGCAGCCAAGCATGAAGCAGCCGGTACGAAAGTAACCACTTTCAAGCCTGAGGAAATGGTTCTCCTTTAGACACCAGTCGAAATCTCCCTCTTTTTTGGGGGTGAATTTCAATCTCAAGCAACTGAGTTTAAGTATTTCAAGATCTTGTCCACATATGATGGAAAAATAATGCATGAGATTGACAGGATGAGCAGTAATGGAGGCATTCTACTGGACTGTTTAAGTAACAATAAGCTGAGCCGGTTGACAATGCTTTCGATTTGGTACTCCGTCTTTGTCCCAACCCTCACCAATGGTCATGGCCTTGGACTAGTGTCTGAAAAAATGACATCACAGATACGAGGAGCCAAAATGAGTTTCCTCTGCAGAGGGTAAAGGTTCGGCCTTCGAGGTAGGGTGATGAGTTTAGATATCTGGCGGGAGCTGGCCTTACAATTGGTGCTATATAGTGTCTAACTGGGCCATGTAGTTGGGCATGTGATCAGGATTCCGTTTGGGCCCCTTTTTGTTTTTGTTGTGGTTTTTGTGATATGTCTAATTGGGAGGAGACCCTGGGGCAGACCCAGAATTCAGTGGCAGAATTGCATGTGTTATCTGGCCTGGTATCAACAACTTATCCCCAAGGATTTACTGAAAGGGGCATCTGGAATGACCCTACTGCCACCACGAGCTGACTCTGGACATTGATGTTGTATGCTTTACATATTGTACATTGATCCAATAATGTAACTGAACAAAAGTCTGGGGATCAACACATCCTGGTGGTAAAGTCCCAGCTCTACTTCATGTGTCAGTGGCGATGGACAAGTGTTACTACCCAAAATTCAAAAACTACAGTGCAGAAAGTTGAAAACTGGCGACCTGTGAAAAGTTTTTGTTTCAGTGTGAGTGTGTTGGCATGCCGACACATGTCTATGTTTCCATTCACAGAGCTGCTAACATGTGTGCAGTTTTTTGATCTCGTTTCAACCTCAGGTCAACCTACTTACAACTGAGACTTTTGTCACATTTTTTTGCCATTCCATTTCAGTCACTGCCTCAGTTTGTATCTTTGTCTGTTGCTACAGAAACTTGAAAACAGCAATAGAGTGACACGTCGGACCTCTGAGGAGGACAACTGTGGTTCGGCAACAACAACAAACAGAGATGAATCACTCAATTGTGAACAATGTGGCAAGACTTCAATCTCTAAGCGAAGAATTCACCAACATATTCACACTGTGGAGAAACCGTTCAGATGTGATCAGTGTGAGAAGACTTTTCCTGTCAAGAGTCGGTTAATAAGACACCAATTGATTCACAGTGGAGTTAAACCATTCAGTTGTGATAAGTGTGACAAGACTTTTACTTACAAGAAGAGTTTAACAACACATCAATTCATTCACAGTGGAGTAAAACCTTTCAACTGTGATCAGTGTGGGAAGACTTTTACTGAGAAGAGGAGTCTGACAAAACATCAACTCATTCACAGTGGAGTTAAACCATTCAGTTGTGATAAGTGTGACAAGACTTTTACTTACAAGAAGAATTTAACAACACATCAATTCATTCACAGTGGAGTAAAACCTTTCAACTGTGATCAGTGTGGGAAGACTTTTACTGAGAAGAGGAGTCTGACAAAACATCAACTCATTCACAGTGGAGTTAAACCTTTCAGTTGTGATCAGTGTGGGAAGACTTTTACTCGAGTGGATCATTAAACACACCATCGCTTCATTCACGGTGGAGTAAAACCATTCAGCTGTGATCAGTGTGGGAAGACTTTTGCTTACAAGAGTACTTTAAAAACACATCAACTCATTCACAGAGGAGTAAAACCTTTCAGTTGTGATCAGTGTGGGAAGACTTTTACTCGAGTGGATCAATTAAAAAACCATCGGTTCATTCACGGTGGAATTAAACCATTCAGTTGTGATCAGTGTGGGAAGAGATTTGCTGAGAAGAGGAGTCTAACCACACATCAGCTTATTCACAGTGGAGTAAAACCTTTCAGCTGTGATCAGTGTGGGAAGACTTTTACTGAGAAGAGGAGTCTGACAAAACATCAACTCATTCACAGTGGAGTAAAACCTTTCAGCTGTGATCAGTGTGGGAAGACCTTTACTCGGTTGCATCAATTAAAAGACCATCAACACACCCACAGTGAAGTTAAACCATTCAAATGTGATCAGTGTGGGAAGACTTTTACTCGAGTGGATCAATTAAAAAACCATCGGTTCATTCACGGTGGAATTAAACCATTCAGTTGTGATCAGTGTGGGAAGAGATTTGCTGAGAAGAGGAGTCTAACCACACATCAGCTTATTCACAGTGGAGTAAAACCTTTCAGCTGTGATCAGTGTGGGAAGACTTTTACTCGAGTGGATCAATTAAAAAACCATCGGTTCATTCACGGTGGAATTAAACCATTCAGTTGTGATCAGTGTGGGAAGAGATTTGCTGAGAAGAGGAGTCTAACCACACATCAGCTTATTCACAGTGGAGTAAAACCTTTCAGCTGTGATCAGTGTGGGAAGACTTTTACTCGAGTGGATCAATTAAAAAACCATCGGTTCATTCACAGTGGAATTAAACCATTCAGTTGTGATCAGTGTGGGAAGAGATTTGCTGAGAAGAGGAGTCTAACCACACATCAGCTTATTCACAGTGGAGTAAAACCTTTCAGCTGTGATCAGTGTGGGAAGACTTTTGCTGAGAAGAGGAGTCTAACAACACATCAACTCATTCACAGTGGATCAAAACCTTTCAGCTGTGATCAGTGTGGAAAGACTTTTACTCGGGTATCTCAATTAAAAAACCATCAGTTCATTCACAGCGGAGGTGAACCATTCAGTTGCGATGAATGTGTGAAAACCTTCACTCAAAGTGGACTGTTATCGATCCATCAATGTCCCCACTCTGGTAGAAAGCTGTACCGCTGTGACTCCTGTGACAAAACTTTCAAGCACCAACAGACCCTAAAATATCACCAACGCATCCACACTGGACATGATGTGTACAGGTGTGATCACTGTGGCAAACCATTTGTCCACTATACACAGTTAAAAGCCCATGAAGTTACCCACACTGGGGTGAAACCGTACCACTGTGACCAGTGTGGGAAAGGCTTCAACTACATTGCCAACCTCAAAACTCACCAAAGTGTCCACACTGGGGAGAGACCATACGGATGTGACGAGTGCAAGAAGACTTTTACAACTTGGGGTTCCCTGAAACGACACCAACAGATCCACACCAGGAAGAGAACATTCAATCAACGTCACAGTGGGGTATGTAAAGACTGGTGTCAGCAACAGTGTACACACAATTCTGCATTGGATATTTTGGATCTTGCTGTGAAATTTCATGTCAGACTGTTTTGAACAACTGTGGTCAGTGGAATTATGTTAACACAGTATCAACTGCTGTTCAGTCCAACCTGTACTCATTTTCACACAGAAATCTGGTCCAGGTTAATCTGTGGATGTAGGTAAGATTAGGAATTCTGATTTCATTTTGGATGTTTATCCAATATAAACCCACCTTAACTGATCAGTCTTGCTGGTCTCATGTCAGTCAGCCTCATATAAGTCTCTGTCACGTTGCTTCTTCACTAGCTAAGCTTCCACAATATTTTTTGTTTTGCAACACAGAAGAATCTTGAAGGTCTGGTAAGAAGCTCCACCTTGTGGTGCAACCCAGATACTGCAGCTTGTCTACAATGGCTGATGTGTGTTTGATTGAATGATATGATATCAACAGATACTAAATATTTCAATGACACACCTTGACTCATGATCCAAAGTACTTTATCAGGACACTCTAAGTTTAAACCCCTGCAGCTCTTCTCTTTCGATACAAGTGTTAATCTTCCTGGAAGCTCAGACAACTGGATGTTAAATCACAACAGGCAAAAGTGTCTTCAGATGTCAGTAGAGATGCTCTCTATTTCAGGCAAGGCATCAGTTCTTCAATGCTGCAGGAAATCTTGACTTTCTCTGTGTTTGTGTGTTTGTTTTCCAAGCAGAGCAGCACAGATGGACAAAACTCTCAGACTTGTCAGCACTCTGCCAATGGTGAACAGTGCTGTTGTGATCAGTCTGGACCAATGTCCAACCAACAAGGAACCCAACAACGACACCAGCAGATGCACACTGGACACAAACTGAACCCTTGCCAAGAAGATTTCTCCATGCCGGGTCCAGTGAAAGTTCATGAAGTCGCCCACAAACTCAAAGTCCTTGAGATCAGGCTCCACAGAATTCAGGTTTAATCTGTTGTTTGGTGTCTTTGTTAATGTTGCACTCTATGAGTCCTCTTTTAATTATCTCTCTATTTCTGTTTTCTGATAGGTTTCCTTAATTTCTACTTCTAAGTAATCATAAAGGATCAGCAAGTACAGTGTCTATAAAGTGTATTAAACCCCCTAAGAAGTTTTACACCCTTTTTTTTTGCTTTTAAGCAGTAAACCATGAGTGACCAAAGAAGAAACAAGTGAAGGACGCCACCATGACACCTATGACTCATTTGAAGTAACAACAGAAGTTTTATTATCTGTGGCTGATATCCTAGTAACATTAACTACCTCACTGAATCCCGAGCGGCTTTAACTGAGTGTTTTGCAGAATTTGGCTGAATATCTGGATATAAAATGAACTTTGACAAATCAGAAATGAGCTTGGATAAAGGAAGAAACATTGACCCAATGAATGTTCAACCTTTTCGCTGGGCTCCATCTGGATTAAATTTTTTGGGGGTTAAGGTTACCCCTAAAATCAGTCAACTACATGCAGAAAATATTCATGGCTGAATAAGGAATCGTAAAGAAACTTTTACAAGATGGGAGATCCTTCCTATTTCATTGTGTGGCAGAATCAACCTGATTAAGCTGATGTGTATATTATGGAAGGATATGATATCATCAGATACTAAATATTTAATGACTCATTTGGATCTTGAGCCAAAGTACTTTATTGGAACGTCCTTCATTTAGACCCCTGCAGCCCTTCTCTTTTGATATGCGTGTTAATCTTCCTGGAAGCTCAGACAACTGAATGTTAAATCACAACAGGTCAAAGTGTCTTCAGATGTCAGTAGGGATGCTCTCTATTTCAGGCAAGGCATCAGTTCTTCAATGCTGCAGGAAACCTTGACTTTCTCTGTGTTTGTGTGTTTGTTTTCCAAGCAGAGCATCACAGATGGACAAAACTCTCATACTTTTCTGCACTCTGCCAATGGTGACCAGTGCTGCTGTGATCAGTCTGGACCAACGTCCAACCAACAAGGAACCCAACAACGACACCAGCAGATGCACACTGGACACAAACTGAACCCTTGCCAAGAAGATTTCTCCATGCCAGGTTCAGTCAAAGTTCATGAAGTCGCCCACAAACTCAAAGTCGTTGAGATCAGGCTCCACAGAATTCAGGTCTAATCTCTGGTTTGGTGTCTTTGTTAAGGTTGCACTCGATCAATCATCTATTTTTGATGAGGTTTTTTGTCTACGACAAAGTGAAAATCAAGGATCAGCAAGTTTAGTGCTTATAAAGAGTATTCACTCCCCTGAGAGATTTTTCCCCTGTTTTTGCTTTTAAGCAGTAAATCATGAGTGACCAAAGAAGAAACAAGTGAAGGAGGCCACCATGACACCTATGACTCATTTAAAGGAACAACAAAAGTCTTATTATCTGTGGCTGATATCCTTGTAACATTAACTACCTCACTGAATCCCGAGCGGCTTTAACTGAGTGTTTCGCAGAATTTGGCTGAATATCCGGATATAAAATGAACTTTGACAAATCAGAAATGAGCTTGGATAAAGGAAGAAACATTGACCCAATGAATGTTCAACCTTTTCGCTGGGCTCCATCTGGATTTAATTTAAGTACTCATGCTGGTACCAGTGTACACTGCTTGTGGGAATGCAACATAATCAATTAATTTTGGAGGACAGTATGTGCAAGCACCTGTGTTTGTTTATATATGTATTTTTTAAAATGGGACAGTTTGTATTAATGTACATTTCCACGTGAATACGAGAGATTGTAACCATACGACTAATTTCCATCTCAAGTCCCATTGGCAGATGAAAGATAAAGAAATTGCAAATAGCATAAAACCATAACTGACCAAAGACATGCAAAAAAGAAAAACAAGCGATAACGTTTAGTGCACATAACAGACAAAAACTGGGGGACCAAGGCAGCTACCAAGCAGTAATTAATTAACATTTACACATGATTATATTGCAAATATCTCTTTGTTGTTATTGCACATATCCCTCTATCATTATTACACATTGCTATACTACACCTATCACTCTGTCACTATCGCATAAGATTCCACTACATATATCCCTCTGACACTATTACATATAATTGTATAGTGTCAAAGAGGAGCGCTATTAAGCGGCTCACTCTCCAACCAGGAACCGCTCGCTGTGAAAAACAACTCGGAGGCTTCTCTGTACTTGCAGCAAGGGTAACCCACTCAGTGCAACAACACGTCTGTGTAAGTTACAAAGAGGTGGTCCCTGTCATACTTTATTTATACAGGTGGGTTACAGGATAATGATATGCATAAATGGGAGTGAGTAGAATGAATGTGGGTGTGTATATGTTCTAGTAAAAAAGTACAAAGAGTAGGTACAATATTATGTGTGTGTGTCAAATGCATATGCTTATACAGGAAAACATCGTATATCACAATCAGCGTAACAGTTCCCAGTACAACTATTAATGATAATATAAAAACCTTCTAAGATATAAAAACCTTCTAACATTCCCTCCTGTTTATCATTAATACACTCCTTTAGGAATTATCAGACAATAACATCTTGACGTCATTTTCTGTTATTTCTTCATGATCTAAACGAATGTATTTCAATCCTTGTCATCCACTTCAGAATCTACCTCAAATTGTACAGCAGTGTATTGTATAAGAGCAGTAGTTAACATTTTCGTCATCATGGTTCTTACACATGGAATAATGCAAGATGTAATAATATAGAATAACACAAGAATAAACAAGATAATCATACAAATACGAATGAGAATACTTCTCCAGGAACCTGAAAAAAACCAGCTTGACATTTTGAAATCTGACCATGTATCTTGATGGGACATGATGTTTTGTTTTATTGCATTTAGTTTGTCCCGTATGAGAGTGTAGTTACCCTTGTGGTCTGGAATGTATGTACAACAGTGATCACCTACCATTTCACAAACACCTCCTTGTGCTGCAAGGAGGAGATCTAAGTCCATTCTGTACGGTCATTTGTTTTACAGCATCTGTTAAATTCTTCAATGAGAACCAGAGTTGATTTGCTTGTGTAGCAAGGTTTGCAGTTCCGTATGAAGGTATCAGTGTCATAATGAACCTTCTAGTTTCAGAGATGGTTGGGTTCTGTTCTTCTGTATATCGTCGTTTAATTCTATGTGCATGCGAGGTACACTTAGCGAGTTGTGTGTCTGTAACAATTATAACTGCAGGCTGTAAATAAACAGTAAAGGTACATAAAAGGTACATGTGCCACACCAGTTCCAAGGGAGGTACCAGTACAGCATACCTCCACACTGCGGTTTCATTGGACTCTAAACCTCTTAATATAAATTCACCAAATAAACACATCATTTCACTTTTATTTACCCCCCAAGGTGTGAAAATCGGTTGGTGTCCTGTATGGTGGGGCATCTGTGAACAGATATAACAGTTAGATTTATTTTTACCCCTTGCAGTCTAATTCATAGCTCGATACCAGGTGTTCTCCTCCCATGTTGACTTCCCAGAATGTTGGTGACTCCTCAGTTTCCTGTTGGGTGTGTCTCCAGGGTCTGTAAATAGCATAACAGTCACTGATAACAGCACTACTGTCACTAGCCCAAGCAGCACTAGCAACCGAGCCATTACTAAATTGAGCGCGGGTCAGCTGTTTTCTTCACCGGGTTGAGATGATAGAACCCTATTGGTTTCTATCCCCTTTGTATCGGACTTCCCCCGCTACTCCGTCGAATTAGGCTCGTGTAGTGTTACCAGTTTGCAGTGAGTCAGGTGGATCCAGGAGGGCCTCTCAGCAATCTTTACTGCCGTTGGTGTCATCAGCAGCACCTGATATGGTCCCTCCCACCGGGGATCCTTCCACGTTCGCCTCTGGAGAACCTTTATCAGCACCCAATCGCCTGGTCTCACCTTCTGGGTCTGTGGAGAATGAAGAACATCGTCTGGCAGCTCATGTGTTCATTGCAACTCTTTTTGTCTAAACATTTTGCTCATCCAATCTACTAGAGTCCACTCTTGTTCACTTTCACTCTTATCTATTGGTCCGTTATATATGGGAAATGGGAACCTACGCAATGGTGTTTTAGGTTAAATCCTAAAACTTCTGAACAATGTGTCATTATTTGGTTCACAAAGTGTGGCCCATTATCACTGCAGATAATGGCTGGTATCCCATATGTTGTGAAATAATGATTGCATAAGCATTTTGCCGTTGTGACTGCTGTGTTATCTTTGGTAGGGTAAATCTCTACCCATTTGGACAGTGTGTCTATGACCACTAAACAATATTTTAGTCCTCTTTCATATGTTAGTTCTATATAATCCATGTGCACGGTGTGGAACGGGTGTGGTGCTGTGGTGAATTTTCCTCTTCTAGGCCTGGCATTTCCTTGTGAATTGTATTTGCATTTGCATATCAGACATTTTCTACAATATTCCTTAGCAAAATTTAATGTAACCATCCCTCCTGTTGAGACATGGGTCTTCCCATGACTCATTAAAGCTGATGTGACAGTAGAGATTTAGGAAGGACTGGTTTATTAGTGCAATAGTAGAGTTCTACTACATTCTGTAAGGTTGCTGTTTTCTGGGCATCTGTGAGAACATTATTAGAAAAAGGTTTAAGTATAGCTGTATTTAGTACATGTCTGTTTTCTATTTCTTGTCGTGCTGCAGCTTTAGCTGCTTTATCAGCAAAGTTATTTCCCATTGTGATGTGTGTGTCATTCGACTGGTGTGCAGCACATTTACAAATGTTCACTCGTTTGGGCAACTGTACTGCCGCAAGAAGAAGTTTTAAATGTTTTGCATGCGTTACAGGTTTTCCTGTTGTTGTAACCATACCTCGCCGGTCCCATATTTTGGCAAAATGGTGTACGGATGCAAATACGAACTGGCTATCCGTAGACATATTAATTTCTTGTCCCTCCTGCAGCTGTAGAGCTCTGATCATAGCATGTAATTCGGCTGTTTGTGCAGAATATGTGTGTGGGAGCCTTCCTGCTTCTAGCACGTTATCAATTGTTGTTACAGCGTATCCCACCGTGTTCTGTCCTTGAGCATTCTTTGAGGCTGACCCGTCTACGAAAATGTTGAGAAAATCTGGGTTTGCTATGTCTGAAATATCAGGTCTTGGCCTTGTTTCTGCAGATGTTGTTGTTATGCAGCCGTGTGGTGTCCCATCTTCTTCTGTGGGAACTAATGTGCTGGGATTTAACGTTGTGCATTTTTTCAATGTGATGTGTGGTTCTGTTAATAGTGTTCGCACATAGTTCATGTGCCTGGCGTGTGTGAGAAATGGTAATTTCCCATGTAGCAGGAGCTCCGCTGGTGTATGTGTCAGATGTACTGTAAGCGGGTGTGCCAGTACTATGTCAGCGCAGGATATCACAGCCTCTACTGCAGCTGCTACTCCTTGCAAACATGATGGAAAACCTCTTTCCACTGCATCTAATCGTTTTGAGTAAAATGCTAGGGGTCTGGGTTTATCCCCTAACATCTGTGTGAGTGCTGCTTTCATAAAGCCTTTGTCTGCATCTACATAGAGGTTAAAAGTTTTATTATAGTCTGGATTCGCTAGCACCAATGGTGTCTGCAGGTGTTGTTTTAACGAAACAAAAGCTTGTTCGGCCTCTGGTGTCCATGTTATTTTATCTTTCAATGTTAGTCCTTTCCCATAAATCAGGTTTTGTAGTGGCTGTGCAATAGCTGCATAGCCCGGGATCCAAGTTCTGCAGAAATTGCACAGGCCCAAAAATGCCATCATCTGTTGTTGATTTACAGGTTTGGGTGCATGTGCTATTGCTAGTTGTCTTGATGGTAAGAGTTGTTTACCTTCTCCTGACAACTGATGTCCTAAATAAATGACCTGTTTCTGCACATATTGCAGTTTTTTCAATGAGACTTTGTGTCCTGTACTATGCAGGTGTTGTAAGACCTGTATAGTTGTGTCTTGGCAGTGTTGTGCTGTATCTGAAGCTATCAGAATATCATCTACATAAAGCAGGACCTGACTGTGGTCCACCAGTTTACACGTACTCATGGAATGTTCAAGGGCCCGTGAGAATTGGTGTGGGCTCTCACTAAACCCCTGTGGCAGTCTGATGTACGTATATCTCTTATCTTGGTATGTGAAACCAAACCAATGTTGTGAGTCCTCATGCAGTGGGACTGAGAAAAATGTGTTACTCAAGTCCACTACTGAAAAATATTGTTTGTTTGGAGTGACGATATTCAGCAGTGTGTGGATTTGCCACTTCTGGTGTGTCATGCTGAACTGCATCATTTACTGCTCTAAGGTCCTGAACCAGTCTCCAATTGCCTAATGCCTTTTTTATAGGAAATATGGGTGTATTACACACATTTTCTGTTGGTTTCCCAGATCTAATTATGCCTGCTGCTTTCATATCCTGTATAACAGGTTGTATTCCTTCTTCTGCTTCTGATGACAGTTTATGTTGGGCTTGTCGTGGTCTATGTGAGGTGGCTGGCCTGACCTGCACTGGAGGAAAGCCCTTGACCAGTCCCACGTCAGTCGGTCCGTTGGACCAGAGTTCTGGCGGGAGTGATTTTAATTCTGGGTAATCCTCCAGAGCCACTAAGGTCCGGGATCACATAGAATCCGAATCCGTGCTGTCCAAATGGACATGTGGTTGCATGTGTAGTCTCATTCCTAGTGGTATTATGAGGAAACCAGATCTCTCCCCTCTATAAAACCCTGTCTTGGGATCCAATGTGTATTTATCGTGTTTCGCCCTGGCCAGGTTGAGGCCTAACTGCCACCATTCTACATCAGGTGTTTTTGATAAGGAGAGGTGTGGTTCCTCTGACCTAAACAGCTTAGCCTGTTCTTCAGTTAACAGTACACTAGCCATAGAATTTCCTTTTCTGTCTGAATACATGTGTTGGAGTGTAACTGTCTGTGGCCCTAGCTTCAGGAAAGCTTTGTTATATTTATCTTCTGGGCCTGGTTCATGTTTATACTAAAATGTGACATGCGTGTCCTTCACACTCTGATATTGTGTCTCATCTGTCCTTTTGTTATTTAAAATGCGTGCTTTCTCTATTAGTAGCTTTCCAGGGTCACCTATTGTTTTTTCAGACAGATTGAGGGTCCAGTAGTAATGTGGTGGACTCACATCTTCTACTACTTGTTGGTCAGTCAGCACAGTTGTAGTCATTCCGTCAGCAGTGGGCACCACTGCTATTTTCAACTGAGTCATTAAGTCTCTGCCTAACAGACTTATAGGACAGTTTGGGTCTACAAAGGCAGTCATATGGTTTACCATTGAGTAGAATAACTCTGTGTGGCAGGTCTTTTTTATTTTCTGATCAGCTCATGACTGCACTATAAACGTCTATAAGTTCTGTGCTGTCTTCTAAGGCAGGAGGTTTTTCATTTCCTCCTCGGTGGTTTTTTCTAGTCAATTCTGAGTAGAGTTTGGGTTTTTTGGTCTGACTCTACTTGTTCCTGTTCTGCAGTCTCGTGCAAAATGTCCTAATTTGCCGCAATTCCAGCAAATGTCATCATCTCTATTTCTGTTATTATGATTAAAGTTTTGTCTACTTCTGCCTCTGAAACCTCCTCTTCTTCTACCTCTATAGCCTCCTCTTCCTCTATTTCCCCTGTAGAAGTTATCTTCTGTGTTTTCCTCTGAGAAATACACCTCCTCTTTTTTCTTACTCGCCTTCTCTGCTTTTCCTGCATGATTTTTGTCCCTCGTTTGAGATTGTTCCAGCCATTTTTGAGATAATCTGTATTCCTCCTTTCTTTTCTTTTTCTTTTTGTCGTTTGTTTGTTGACCGATCTCAATCTGCAATTTTGTCTGGAGCTCCAGAATTTCTACGGTTATTAATTTGCCTGAAAAATTATGTTTAGTCTCCGCGCATATTACACCTGCGCCTTCTTTATATTTTTCCATGAATTTTATATCACCCTGGAGCTCATTTTTACTATTCCTTGACCCCATTACACAGCCCTTGTTGGTTTCTCTGGCACGAGGATGTGTGGAGGACACTAATTCAGCCTTCTACCACACCTAACGTGTGGCGGAATTAGTTTTACGAGATGAAACTCGACCTGTGTCCACAATCCACCAGTACTTCACCAACTCGGGTAAAACAAAAAATGCGAGTTTCTGTGGACTCACCTAGGAGTCTCAATATCACTAGAAACTCAATTCACACACATACACACACGATATACCATTCGTACGAATTATAACCTACTCGAGTTTCCTACGTTCAGTTTCCACGGCCTATTTCGGTGTTTCTGTGCAGCGGAGCGAAGGCAACGTATTACTGTACTAGACTTACCATATGTATTAGATATGTTGCTATTACGCACGTACTAGAATCAGTGTGTTAGCCTTTTCGCTGCCTGCGGTGAAACTACTTTTTATAGCCGGTTTAACTTGCAGGGGTCGCCGCCAACCCACACGGAGTTTAACTGCTGAACTACCAGAGGACACCGTCGCCCTAGCGGACTTTAACTGCATTCATTCCTTTACGCGTATTATACTTGCCTCCGGCTCTTCTCACACGGCGATCCCTTCTGATTCAGATCCTCGGACTCCTCCCCAGTGCCAAGGGGTGAACTAAATCACCGGCCCAGCCACGAATTCACGTCCTGGGTCTTTCAAAACCTCGCCTTTTGCGATGGTTGCTGTCGACAGACTTCGGTGTCACCTTGTCTCGGCCACGGGAAGGAGTCTCCAGGATCCGGCTCGAAGGACCAAATAAAATGTCAAAGAGGAGCGCTATTAAGCGGCTCACTCTCCAACCAGGAACCGCTCGCTGTGAAAAACAACTCGGAGGCTTCTCTGTACTTGCAGCAAGGGTAACCCACTCAGTGCAACAACACGTCTGTGTAAGTTACAAAGAGGTGGTCCCTGTCATACTTTATTTATACAGGTGGGTTACAGGATAATGATATGCATAAATGGGAGTGAGTAGAATGAATGTGGGTGTGTATATGTTCTAGTAAAAAAGTACAAAGAGTAGGTACAATATTATGTGTGTGTGTCAAATGCATATGCTTATACAGGAAAACATCGTATATCACAATCAGCGTAACAGTTCCCAGTACAACTATTAATGATAATATAAAAACCTTCTAAGATATAAAAACCTTCTAACATATAGCACATTTCCCTTAATCACTATTGCACACATCGCGGTCTACATTACACATAATCACACTATGCATGTCCCTTCTAACACTATTGCACATATCCCATTATCACTATCACTCATGATCTTTAAACACTGTTATACATGAATATATTGCACGAAGCACACGTCTACACATTTAAAACAAATTACACAGAGTCCTCAAGAACAAGCCCCATCACCAGGCAAACAAATTTACACAGTGTTATGATCACAGATCAGATTTTCCAATAGCCATGCTTTGAGATGTTTAGTAAATGAGTTAAGATGTGGTTGTTCACGACTGACATTTGATATAGTATTCCAGGTTTGTGATGCACGAAAAGAGAAAATTGACTGCCCAAGGGCAGTTTTCCTAACATGCACAATGCAATTACCTCTAGAGCCTGCTCTGGTTGATCTGCTGGAATTTTTTTATTTTTTTTTATTTAACAAATCTTGTAGTGGAAGGTGAGCTTGGCCATGAAAAATTTTGTAAAGCAAAACAGAATAAGTATTTTACAGTGTTAATCCAGGTTTAATCGCTCGTATTTCTTAAGACTGCCATGCAAGTAGTGCTGTGTTTCCTGAAGCCATACTGGGAGGAGGTGAGGAAGTTCCATTTATTAATGTAACCCTTAAGTCTATTGTGAACTATCCTTTCCAGTACCTTGGAGAGCGTAGGCAGTATGGAAATTAGCCTATAGTTGTAGATATCATTTTTGTGCCCAGATTTATAAATGGGGAGAATTTTAGCAATTTTAGTCATTTTTGGTTCACTCCCAGTGATTAAGGATAGATGTATACAGTAAACAAATGGTTCCAGGATAACATTCACAATAGCCTTTAGGATGGTGCTGCAGATTCCATCAGCACCAGCCGTACGTGAGCTGTTCATGTTCATGATAATTTTGGAGACCTCATTTCCATCCGTAGGCCTCAGGAAGAATGAGTAGGGATAGTTTCCAAGTAGATATTGACTATAAGAAGTGCCTTGATGTTGGGGGATTTTACTAGCGAGGTTCTCACCAAGTGAAACAAATTGGTCATTAAAATATTTTGTTCATTTTAGTATATCAATATTGTCTTTGCTGTTAGTGTCAGGAAGCACAGAGCCTTTGTTCTCCCACCCAAGAACTTCATTCAGTATCCGCCATGTTTTCTTGGAATCCCCCCAAGTTAATTGTAGACTTTCAATGTAGTGATCTCTTTTCCATATTAAATGTGTGAGTTTGTTCCTGAAATGGGAATATTTTTCCTTGTTTCTATTACTAGGATTTTTTAGATAATATTTGTAAAGTTTAATTTTGATTGATTGATTTTAAGATAACTCCCTAATTTCTCTACTTGCTGCATGATGTCCTGTCAATTTTTTGAATATTTGTCCAGATTTCTTTTGCATTTCCTCTTGCATGATCTATTATGGTAATAAAAAAATTGCTTTTGCAAATGGGAGAAGTTTTCATGATGGCCTCAATTTTTTTCATTCTTGAACTCACCCAAATGAAACAAGCAACATCTGATTCTTTGTTCTTCTTGTCCAGTAATGTAGACTCTGAATCAATGACGTGATGAGAAATAAGAGTGAAAGTTTTTATCTTTAATAGTTCCTGAGTTACTGTTGTTCAAACAGCCTCAGATTTGAATGAAGGACAAAACCTGCAGACACTCAGTTTCCAGGTATTTATTAAATTTATTGAATTATTTCAAACACAGAAACGTCTTAATAAATCAGTGTGTTTTTATTTTAGAAATATTTTTATAAATATTAATATTTCATTGTATCGTAGATTTCAGGCCAGTCAGAGATGATGGAGCAGAAATTATCTCTTGGAGTCCAGTTGGTTGTTGTGCAGTGATCGTTTCTGCGCATGTGCGGTTTATTTCGAGCCCATTGGTTAACGGAGACGTCGGCGGCTGATGACGTACTAAACCTTCGACAGTCCTACCGGAGGGCGCCTTTGTTGAACCTGGTGAAGAGTCGAACATGTGTCCGTCCACAGAAGCAGCTTAAAGTCTGTGAGGTTGAGTTTGAGCAGCAGCGACGTGGATTTGTGCCGGAAACAGGTGAAGACGGACTGCGAGCTGCTGCTGAGCCGCTTCCAGCAAACACAGTCCGTCCGCTTCGAGGTCTTCTCCTGCATCTGGAGGGACATGAACTTCTCACACATCTTCTGGTAGGTTCAGGCTCACAACCTTTCTACATTTTCAGACACAGCTTCGTGAAATCTTTCCAAGCAATTGACGGTTTGGTGTTTTTCTTTGTGTGTGAACTGTCAGGATTTATTATTTTTTAAAGACATTGCTAGCCTAACACTGAAATTGATGTCACATATGAGCAGAGGTGGGTCGAGTAGCCAAAAATTGTACTCAAGTAAGAGTAACGTTGCTAAAAAATAATATCACTCAAGTAGAAGTAAAACGTAGTCATCCAAAAAAATTACTCAAGTAAGAGTAAAAAAGTATTTGGTGAAAAGACTACTCAAGTACTGAGTAACTGTTTGATTGTAATTTCTGATTTATTTTTTAGAAATGATGTGATCAGACAGACAAAAATGTAAAATAATGTGCAAATTCTGGTATTTCCAAATAATAAAATTAAAAAAATAGCAAAAATAAATAACATCTTTACAAAGTAACAAGTTAAAAGAAAGACACATCTCAGTTTTTCACAACATGAAGCTTTTGAAACAAATTCCTGCAGTAAGATAAGATTTGAACAATGCAAACTACTTCCAGTCACAAGATATACTGCATGCTGCATATATATATATATGTATATACCCTGGATATATGCTAGTGCTATGCTAATGAAGTCAGACTCCAGACCAAGGTAAAACTTTCTGAAAATGCCCCCGTTTCTTTCATTCCTTGTCTGCTACATGTGAAGAGTTTGTGCCTCTACGCCCCCACAGTTTGTATGAGGTCACTTGACCGCAGGGCAACATCTGGTGAAACATTCCTGTGGTGGATCCTTTGGGGGCATCTCTCCAGCAAAATAAAGCAGAGCTCATGTAGTGAGTAAAAAAGTAACGAGTCGAGTGTAGCCCAGTGTAACGGAGTAAGAGTAGCGTTTCTTCTTCACAAATCTACTCAAGTAAAATATATGGCAGAGTAAAACTGCTCTCAGAAGTACCTTTTTTTTTCAAAAAGGATAAGGATAAGGATCAAGTTTATTGGTCCCACAGTGGGGACAGTTCACCATTACAGCAGCTCCAAAGCAAAAGTATAAAAGTATAAAGGCAGTGCAAGAATAAATAAGAAAAAAAAAAACACGGTGCAAAGATTGCAGATATTGCAGAAACTTACTCAAGTAAATGTAATGGACTAAATGTAATTCGTTCCTACCCACCTCTGCATATGGGTATTACAATATTGACATTAATAACCATTGATTGTGCAACTAATGCATGGGTTGTGCTTGATCTTTCAAGGGAGAGATATGGATTCAGGCATTAACCCTAGCTGTTTACACACACACACACACACACACACACACACACACACACACACACACACACACACACACACACACACACACACACACACACACGGAACACTGTTCACAGTACATTCCTATTCCCTTAGAAGGTAACAGCAAGCTGCCCCAAGCTGCCATGACAGCTAACAAAGGTGAGAACATGACCAGTAGAGCGGGGGAAATGTTAGAAAGGAGGGTTCTTTTCACAGACTGCAGCGGCTGGGGATTGGATAAATCATGTGCCAAGAGACATGAACATATCTGTGCACCAACCAGCCATTCACATTTCATCATTTGAATTATATGTATATGTCCTATAGCCAATCACATTGCACCATGTAGAATAAAATGTGTTCATATCAAACTTCATCCTTTTCTGGGAGGCTGTTCCAAACAGAAGAGGTCCTTGTACAAGATTTTTTGAGACACTGATATTAGAAAATAAACAGCTTAATTAGACAGAAGTAGTTTGTCTTCTGTCTCAAATAACGAACACATGATCCCACAGAACTGAGGTCAGTTCAATCAGAACTAAAGACTTTGAGCTCACAGACTGATCAGCTTCATTTCCATTAAAGCCTCTTTGAGATTTAATGTAAAATGATCATTTTCTCAGTGAACTGAGGTGGTTCTCCTAAACTAACTGATGTTTGACAGCTAAGCTGCTCCAGAGGAGGTTCTGTTCAGAGTTTAGAAATAAATGAAGTTTCAAGTTTCAGAGCTCTGATGTACAGCTGTCACATTAGAAATAAGGGTCTTTATTGAGGGTCACTGAGCAGTAAAATACATTCACTAACTTCCAGCATGAACAGTTTTCTCCCAGCATCTTTATATTCTCTTTATTTTCTTTTTTCATGCCTGTTTTCTGTCTGTGTTCCTTATTTTATCAGTTTAAGTTCATTTGTATAGGTTTTAGGTGAAACTGAAAAGAGCTGAAAGTCAAGTATTGAGTTGAAATCTGTCCTCTGTGTTGGCTGATGGACATCTAGGACACTTTGACACTTGCGTATAGAGTGGTATCCTAATTAAGATGTGTTTGATGTGACAGGTGATTGGCAGGAGGAGGAGAGTCTGACGGAGGAGCAGAGGAACGTTGTCAGACGTTTTGTCTGAGCTCAACAACGGAGGAAACATGGATTCTTCACGAAAAGTGAGAAACATATCACTGTAATATTATGATCATTAATTTCTTATTTAAAATGTCTAAAGTTACTCCAGTTGGTCAGATGGGTCGACCAAAGCCAGGTAACGTTGTCTGGAGAGATGTAGCTCTGCAGAAGCAGCTCTACTGAGGATATAATGGTGGACTGCTAGGAAGCTGCTTATTTTTAGTTTCAGGCCAAACTAGCTGCTGCTTGTCAAACATTATGCAAATGTGTTACATAGTGATGTAGATCAGTAATGAAGGAAAAGTCTTGTTTTCAATCCAGGTGTTCAGGAAGGTAAGGAGCAGTGTTTTCTTTGGTAGAGAATAACACTTTTGGACATTATGAGTTTGCAGGCCTTTTTCCTGCTCATGAAATACATTGATAACACAGTGAAGGAAAGAGAACCTCCAAAGGTATGATATGGACCTGAAAGTAAAAGGTAAATGTTCTGTACTTATATAGCTCTTTCCTACTTTAGTGGTCCTCAAAGCACTTTACAGAGTTTTCTATTCACTCATTCATACACCAGTAGTAACTGAGCTGCCATCAGGAGCAACCTCAGGTTCAGTGTCTTACCCATGCAGCATTGCATGCTGGGAGAGTCGGGGATCGGACCGGCTACCTTGCAGTTAGTGGACAACCCATCATACCACCTGAGACAGCTGCCTAGTTGCATTTCCTGTTGTTTTAGTGTTGTTGTTCATAAACTGTCTTTTGACCGTGCTTGAGAATAAATGCTGTTTTAAATACCCCCAGTGGAATCGCTATCTCATGGTGTTGGAGGTGTTTGACTGTCTCTTTGAGTCAGGTCACAGTGGCCCACAACTTGCCGTGAGAGGCATGGAGTCGGGTACTATGTCAGCCGGGTGGCTGGTGTGGACGGACACCTGGACATGTTCACTCACAGCATTGTATACTAGGACTTGAAACGTCACCACTCTGATGGAGACGGAACTGATGCTAGTTCAGGGGATCTAGTGGCACCAGCTACTTATTGTTGAGCTCACTTCCATTTGTTGACCCTCAGATGTAGGAACAGTAAGGCCGAGTCTGTCCTGGACTTGGAACAGTGGACCAGCTCTTTACTCTTGGCTACTGCTGAGGGGGCTGTGACCAGCCGGTCGACATGTGTTTTGTCAACTTGGAGATGGCCTAGGACCGTGTCTTCCAGATAATCCTGTTTGGGTCTCCTGTGCGAGTATGTGGTGGTGGAATCTTTGCTACAAGCCATCCAGTCCTTCTGGAACCAAAGTGAGAGCTGTGTTGGTCTCCTCAGCACAAAATCAAACTCCTTTCTGGTGGGTGTTGAAGTCTGCCTTCAGTCAAGTTGATGGTATTCATGGACAGGATGTGAATCTGCACAAACATGGGGGGACCCTCGGAGTCACATCTCTGCTTTGTGGAGATGACGTGGTTTTGTTGGCTTCTTTAGAATGTGATCTTTAGCCCGCACTGGGGGCTGAGCAGCCAAGCATGAAGCAGCCGGTACGAAAGTAACCACTTTCAAGCCTGAGGAAATGGTTCTCCTTTAGACACCAGTCGAAATCTCCCTCTTTTTTGGGGGTGAATTTCAATCTCAAGCAACTGAGTTTAAGTATTTCAAGATCTTGTCCACATATGATGGAAAAATAATGCATGAGATTGACAGGATGAGCAGTAATGGAGGCATTCTACTGGACTGTTTAAGTAACAATAAGCTGAGCCGGTTGACAATGCTTTCGATTTGGTACTCCGTCTTTGTCCCAACCCTCACCAATGGTCATGGCCTTGGACTAGTGTCTGAAAAAATGACATCACAGATACGAGGAGCCAAAATGAGTTTCCTCTGCAGAGGGTAAAGGTTCGGCCTTCGAGGTAGGGTGATGAGTTTAGATATCTGGCGGGAGCTGGCCTTACAATTGGTGCTATATAGTGTCTAACTGGGCCATGTAGTTGGGCATGTGATCAGGATTCCGTTTGGGCCCCTTTTTGTTTTTGTTGTGGTTTTTGTGATATGTCTAATTGGGAGGAGACCCTGGGGCAGACCCAGAATTCAGTGGCAGAATTGCATGTGTTATCTGGCCTGGTATCAACAACTTATCCCCAAGGATTTACTGAAAGGGGCATCTGGAATGACCCTACTGCCACCACGAGCTGACTCTGGACATTGATGTTGTATGCTTTACATATTGTACATTGATCCAATAATGTAACTGAACAAAAGTCTGGGGATCAACACATCCTGGTGGTAAAGTCCCAGCTCTACTTCATGTGTCAGTGGCGATGGACAAGTGTTACTACCCAAAATTCAAAAACTACAGTGCAGAAAGTTGAAAACTGGCGACCTGTGAAAAGTTTTTGTTTCAGTGTGAGTGTGTTGGCATGCCGACACATGTCTATGTTTCCATTCACAGAGCTGCTAACATGTGTGCAGTTTTTTGATCTCGTTTCAACCTCAGGTCAACCTACTTACAACTGAGACTTTTGTCACATTTTTTTGCCATTCCATTTCAGTCACTGCCTCAGTTTGTATCTTTGTCTGTTGCTACAGAAACTTGAAAACAGCAATAGAGTGACACGTCGGACCTCTGAGGAGGACAACTGTGGTTCGGCAACAACAACAAACAGAGATGAATCACTCAATTGTGAACAATGTGGCAAGACTTCAATCTCTAAGCGAAGAATTCACCAACATATTCACACTGTGGAGAAACCGTTCAGATGTGATCAGTGTGAGAAGACTTTTCCTGTCAAGAGTCGGTTAATAAGACACCAATTGATTCACAGTGGAGTTAAACCATTCAGTTGTGATAAGTGTGACAAGACTTTTACTTACAAGAAGACTTTAACAACACATCAATTCATTCACAGTGGAGTAAAACCTTTCAACTGTGATCAGTGTGGGAAGACTTTTACTGAGAAGAGGAGTCTGACAAAACATCAACTCATTCACAGTGGAATTAAACCATTCAGTTGTGATCAGTGTGGGAAGACATTTGCTGAGAAGAGGAGTCTAACCACACATCAGCTTATTCACAGTGGAGTAAAACCTTTCAGCTGTGATCAGTGTGGGAAGACTTTTACTTACAAGAGTACTTTAAAAACACATCAACTCATTCACAGAGGAGTAAAACCTTTCAGTTGTGATCAGTGTGGGAAGACTTTTACTCGAGTGGATCAATTAAAAAACCATCGGTTCATTCACGGTGGAATTAAACCATTCAGTTGTGATCAGTGTGGGAAGAGATTTGCTGAGAAGAGGAGTCTAACCACACATCAGCTTATTCACAGTGGAGTAAAACCTTTCAGCTGTGATCAGTGTGGGAAGACTTTTACTCTGGTGTATCAATTAAAAAAACATCAGTTCATTCACAGTGGAATTAAACCATTCAGTTGTGATCAGTGTGGGATGACATTTGCTGAGAAGAGGAGTCTAACCGCACATCAGCTTATTCACAGTGGAGTAAAACCTTTCAGCTGTGATCAGTGTGGGAAGACTTTTACTGAGAAGAGGAGTCTGACAAAACATCAACTCATTCACAGTGGAGTAAAACCTTTCAGCTGTGATCAGTGTGGGAAGACCTTTACTCGGTTGCATCAATTAAAAGACCATCAACACACCCACAGTGAAGTTAAACCATTCAAATGTGATCAGTGTGGGAAGACTTTTACTCGAGTGGATCAATTAAAAAACCATCGGTTCATTCACGGTGGAATTAAACCATTCAGTTGTGATCAGTGTGGGAAGAGATTTGCTGAGAAGAGGAGTCTAACCACACATCAGCTTATTCACAGTGGAGTAAAACCTTTCAGCTGTGATCAGTGTGGGAAGACTTTTACTCGAGTGGATCAATTAAAAAACCATCGGTTCATTCACGGTGGAATTAAACCATTCAGTTGTGATCAGTGTGGGAAGAGATTTGCTGAGAAGAGGAGTCTAACCACACATCAGCTTATTCACAGTGGAGTAAAACCTTTCAGCTGTGATCAGTGTGGGAAGACTTTTACTCGAGTGGATCAATTAAAAAACCATCGGTTCATTCACAGTGGAATTAAACCATTCAGTTGTGATCAGTGTGGGAAGAGATTTGCTGAGAAGAGGAGTCTAACCACACATCAGCTTATTCACAGTGGAGTAAAACCTTTCAGCTGTGATCAGTGTGGGAAGACTTTTGCTGAGAAGAGGAGTCTAACAACACATCAACTCATTCACAGTGGATCAAAACCTTTCAGCTGTGATCAGTGTGGAAAGACTTTTACTCGGGTATCTCAATTAAAAAACCATCAGTTCATTCACAGCGGAGGTGAACCATTCAGTTGCGATGAATGTGTGAAAACCTTCACTCAAAGTGGACTGTTATCGATCCATCAATGTCCCCACTCTGGTAGAAAGCTGTACCGCTGTGACTCCTGTGACAAAACTTTCAAGCACCAACAGACCCTAAAATATCACCAACGCATCCACACTGGACATGATGTGTACAGGTGTGATCACTGTGGCAAACCATTTGTCCACTATACACAGTTAAAAGCCCATGAAGTTACCCACACTGGGGTGAAACCGTACCACTGTGACCAGTGTGGGAAAGGCTTCAACTACATTGCCAACCTCAAAACTCACCAAAGTGTCCACACTGGGGAGAGACCATACGGATGTGACGAGTGCAAGAAGACTTTTACAACTTGGGGTTCCCTGAAACGACACCAACAGATCCACACCAGGAAGAGAACATTCAATCAACGTCACAGTGGGGTATGTAAAGACTGGTGTCAGCAACAGTGTACACACAATTCTGCATTGGATATTTTGGATCTTGCTGTGAAATTTCATGTCAGACTGTTTTGAACAACTGTGGTCAGTGGAATTATGTTAACACAGTATCAACTGCTGTTCAGTCCAACCTGTACTCATTTTCACACAGAAATCTGGTCCAGGTTAATCTGTGGATGTAGGTAAGATTAGGAATTCTGATTTCA
Organism: Amphiprion clarkii; assembly: GCA_027123335.1. Lineage (NCBI taxonomy): Eukaryota > Metazoa > Chordata > Actinopteri > Pomacentridae > Amphiprion > Amphiprion clarkii. Next base: position 30,591,026 of record CM049584.1, on the reverse strand, counting down.
TTTTGGATGTTTATCCAATATAAACCCACCTTAACTGATCAGTCTTGCTGGTCTCATGTCAGTCAGCCTCATATAAGTCTCTGTCACGTTGCTTCTTCACTAGCTAAGCTTCCACAATATTTTTTGTTTTGCAACACAGAAGAATCTTGAAGGTCTGGTAAGAAGCTCCACCTTGTGGTGCAACCCAGATACTGCAGCTTGTCTACAATGGCTGATGTGTGTTTGATTGAATGATATGATATCAACAGATACTAAATATTTCAATGACACACCTTGACTCATGATCCAAAGTACTTTATCAGGACACTCTAAGTTTAAACCCCTGCAGCTCTTCTCTTTCGATACAAGTGTTAATCTTCCTGGAAGCTCAGACAACTGGATGTTAAATCACAACAGGCAAAAGTGTCTTCAGATGTCAGTAGAGATGCTCTCTATTTCAGGCAAGGCATCAGTTCTTCAATGCTGCAGGAAATCTTGACTTTCTCTGTGTTTGTGTGTTTGTTTTCCAAGCAGAGCAGCACAGATGGACAAAACTCTCAGACTTGTCAGCACTCTGCCAATGGTGAACAGTGCTGTTGTGATCAGTCTGGACCAATGTCCAACCAACAAGGAACCCAACAACGACACCAGCAGATGCACACTGGACACAAACTGAACCCTTGCCAAGAAGATTTCTCCATGCCGGGTCCAGTGAAAGTTCATGAAGTCGCCCACAAACTCAAAGTCCTTGAGATCAGGCTCCACAGAATTCAGGTTTAATCTGTTGTTTGGTGTCTTTGTTAATGTTGCACTCTATGAGTCATCTTTTAATTATCTCTCTATTTCTGTTTTCTGATAGGTTTCCTTAATTTCTACTTCTAAGTAATCATAAAGGATCAGCAAGTACAGTGTCTATAAAGTGTATTAAACCCCCTAAGAAGTTTTACACCCTTTTTTTTTGCTTTTAAGCAGTAAACCATGAGTGACCAAAGAAGAAACAAGTGAAGGAGGCCACCATGACACCTATGACTCATTTGAAGTAACAACAGAAGTTTTATTATCTGTGGCTGATATCCTAGTAACATTAACTACCTCACTGAATCCCGAGCGGCTTTAACTGAGTGTTTTGCAGAATTTGGCTGAATATCTGGATATAAAATGAACTTTGACAAATCAGAAATGAGCTTGGATAAAGGAAGAAACATTGACCCAATGAATGTTCAACCTTTTCGCTGGGCTCCATCTGGATTAAATTTTTTGGGGGTTAAGGTTACCCCTAAAATCAGTCAACTACATGCAGAAAATATTCATGGCTGAATAAGGAATCTTAAAGAAACTTTTACAAGATGGGAGATCCTTCCTATTTCATTGTGTGGCAGAATCAACCTGATTAAGCTGATGTGTATATTATGGAAGGATATGATATCATCAGATACTAAATATTTAATGACTCATTTGGATCTTGAGCCAAAGTACTTTATTGGAACGTCCTTCATTTAGACCCCTGCAGCCCTTCTCTTTTGATATGCGTGTTAATCTTCCTGGAAGCTCAGACAACTGAATGTTAAATCACAACAGGTCAAAGTGTCTTCAGATGTCAGTAGGGATGCTCTCTATTTCAGGCAAGGCATCAGTTCTTCAATGCTGCAGGAAACCTTGACTTTCTCTGTGTTTGTGTGTTTGTTTTCCAAGCAGAGCAGCACAGATGGACAAAACTCTCATACTTTTCTGCACTCTGCCAATGGTGACCAGTGCTGCTGTGATCAGTCTGGACCAACGTCCAACCAACAAGGAACCCAACAACGACACCAGCAGATGCACACTGGACACAAACTGAACCCTTGCCAAGAAGATTTCTCCATGCCAGGTTCAGTCAAAGTTCATGAAGTCGCCCACAAACTCAAAGTCGTTGAGATCAGGCTCCACAGAATTCAGGTCTAATCTCTGGTTTGGTGTCTTTGTTAAGGTTGCACTCGATCAATCATCTATTTTTGATGAGGTTTTTTGTCTACGACAAAGTGAAAATCAAGGATCAGCAAGTTTAGTGCTTATAAAGAGTATTCACTCCCCTGAGAGATTTTTCCCCTGTTTTTGCTTTTAAGCAGTAAATCATGAGTGACCAAAGAAGAAACAAGTGAAGGAGGCCACCATGACACCTATGACTCATTTAAAGGAACAACAAAAGTCTTATTATCTGTGGCTGATATCCTTGTAACATTAACTACCTCACTGAATCCCGAGCGGCTTTAACTGAGTGTTTCGCAGAATTTGGCTGAATATCCGGATATAAAATGAACTTTGACAAATCAGAAATGAGCTTGGATAAAGGAAGAAACATTGACCCAATGAATGTTCAACCTTTTCGCTGGGCTCCATCTGGATTTAATTTAAGTACTCATGCTGGTACCAGTGTACACTGCTTGTGGGAATGCAACATAATCAATTAATTTTGGAGGACAGTATGTGCAAGCACCTGTGTTTGTTTATATATGTATTTTTTAAAATGGGACAGTTTGTATTAATGTACATTTCCACGTGAATACGAGAGATTGTAACCATACGACTAATTTCCATCTCAAGTCCCATTGGCAGATGAAAGATAAAGAAATTGCAAATAGCATAAAACCATAACTGACCAAAGACATGCAAAAAAGAAAAACAAGCGATAACGTTTAGTGCACATAACAGACAAAAACTGGGGGACCAAGGCAGCTACCAAGCAGTAATTAATTAACATTTACACATGATTATATTGCAAATATCTCTTTGTTGTTATTGCACATATCCCTCTATCATTATTACACATTGCTATACTACACCTATCACTCTGTCACTATCGCATAAGATTCCACTACATATATCCCTCTGACACTATTACATATAATTGTATAGCACATTTCCCTTAATCACTATTGCACACATCGCGGTCTACATTACACATAATCACACTATGCATGTCCCTTCTAACACTATTGCACATATCCCATTATCACTATCACTCATGATCTTTAAACACTGTTATACATGAATATATTGCACGAAGCACACGTCTACACATTTAAAACAAATTACACAGAGTCCTCAAGAACAAGCCCCATCACCAGGCAAACAAATTTACACAGTGTTATGATCACAGATCAGATTTTCCAATAGCCATGCTTTGAGATGTTTAGTAAATGAGTTAAGATGTGGTTGTTCACGACTGACATTTGATATAGTATTCCAGGTTTGTGATGCACGAAAAGAGAAAATTGACTGCCCAAGGGCAGTTTTCCTAACATGCACAATGCAATTACCTCTAGAGCCTGCTCTGGTTGATCTGCTGGAATTTTTTTATTTTTTTTTATTTAACAAATCTTGTAGTGGAAGGTGAGCTTGGCCATGAAAAATTTTGTAAAGCAAAACAGAATAAGTATTTTACAGTGTTAATCCAGGTTTAATCGCTCGTATTTCTTAAGACTGCCATGCAAGTAGTGCTGTGTTTCCTGAAGCCATACTGGGAGGAGGTGAGGAAGTTCCATTTATTAATGTAACCCTTAAGTCTATTGTGAACTATCCTTTCCAGTACCTTGGAGAGCGTAGGCAGTATGGAAATTAGCCTATAGTTGTAGATATCATTTTTGTGCCCAGATTTATAAATGGGGAGAATTTTAGCAATTTTAGTCATTTTTGGTTCACTCCCAGTGATTAAGGATAGATGTATACAGTAAACAAATGGTTCCAGGATAACATTCACAATAGCCTTTAGGATGGTGCTGCAGATTCCATCAGCACCAGCCGTACGTGAGCTGTTCATGTTCATGATAATTTTGGAGACCTCATTTCCATCCGTAGGCCTCAGGAAGAATGAGTAGGGATAGTTTCCAAGTAGATATTGACTATAAGAAGTGCCTTGATGTTGGGGGATTTTACTAGCGAGGTTCTCACCAAGTGAAACAAATTGGTCATTAAAATATTTTGTTCATTTTAGTATATCAATATTGTCTTTGCTGTTAGTGTCAGGAAGCACAGAGCCTTTGTTCTCCCACCCAAGAACTTCATTCAGTATCCGCCATGTTTTCTTGGAATCCCCCCAAGTTAATTGTAGACTTTCAATGTAGTGATCTCTTTTCCATATTAAATGTGTGAGTTTGTTCCTGAAATGGGAATATTTTTCCTTGTTTCTATTACTAGGATTTTTTAGATAATATTTGTAAAGTTTAATTTTGATTGATTGATTTTAAGATAACTCCCTAATTTCTCTACTTGCTGCATGATGTCCTGTCAATTTTTTGAATATTTGTCCAGATTTCTTTTGCATTTCCTCTTGCATGATCTATTATGGTAATAAAAAAATTGCTTTTGCAAATGGGAGAAGTTTTCATGATGGCCTCAATTTTTTTCATTCTTGAACTCACCCAAATGAAACAAGCAACATCTGATTCTTTGTTCTTCTTGTCCAGTAATGTAGACTCTGAATCAATGACGTGATGAGAAATAAGAGTGAAAGTTTTTATCTTTAATAGTTCCTGAGTTACTGTTGTTCAAACAGCCTCAGATTTGAATGAAGGACAAAACCTGCAGACACTCAGTTTCCAGGTATTTATTAAATTTATTGAATTATTTCAAACACAGAAACGTCTTAATAAATCAGTGTGTTTTTATTTTAGAAATATTTTTATAAATATTAATATTTCATTGTATCGTAGATTTCAGGCCAGTCAGAGATGATGGAGCAGAAATTATCTCTTGGAGTCCAGTTGGTTGTTGTGCAGTGATCGTTTCTGCGCATGTGCGGTTTATTTCGAGCCCATTGGTTAACGGAGACGTCGGCGGCTGATGACGTACTAAACCTTCGACAGTCCTACCGGAGGGCGCCTTTGTTGAACCTGGTGAAGAGTCGAACATGTGTCCGTCCACAGAAGCAGCTTAAAGTCTGTGAGGTTGAGTTTGAGCAGCAGCGACGTGGATTTGTGCCGGAAACAGGTGAAGACGGACTGCGAGCTGCTGCTGAGCCGCTTCCAGCAAACACAGTCCGTCCGCTTCGAGGTCTTCTCCTGCATCTGGAGGGACATGAACTTCTCACACATCTTCTGGTAGGTTCAGGCTCACAACCTTTCTACATTTTCAGACACAGCTTCGTGAAATCTTTCCAAGCAATTGACGGTTTGGTGTTTTTCTTTGTGTGTGAACTGAGGTCAGTTCAATCAGAACTAAAGACTTTGAGCTCACAGACTGATCAGCTTCATTTCCATTAAAGCCTCTTTGAGATTTAATGTAAAATGATCATTTTCTCAGTGAACTGAGGTGGTTCTCCTAAACTAACTGATGTTTGACAGCTAAGCTGCTCCAGAGGAGGTTCTGTTCAGAGTTTAGAAATAAATGAAGTTTCAAGTTTCAGAGCTCTGATGTACAGCTGTCACATTAGAAATAAGGGTCTTTATTGAGGGTCACTGAGCAGTAAAATACATTCACTAACTTCCAGCATGAACAGTTTTCTCCCAGCATTCCTGTCTTGAATCAGCTGCAGCAGCATCTTTATATTCTCTTTATTCTCTTTTTCCATGCCTGTTTTCTGTCTATGTTCCTTATTTAATCAGTTTATGTTCATTTTTATCAGTTTTAGGTGAAATTGCATTGAGTTGGAATCTGTCCTCTGTGTTGGCTGATGGACATCTAGGACACTTTGACACTTGCGTATAGAGTGGTATCCTAATTAAGATGTGTTTGATGTGACAGGTGATTGGCAGGAGGAGGAGAGTCTGACGGAGGAGCAGAGGAACGTTGTCAGACATTTTGTCTGAGCTCAACAACGGAGGAAACATGGATTCTTCACGAAAGGTGAGAAACGTATCACTGTAATATTATTGTCATTAATTTATTATTTGGCTTTGACTATGCTTGCATCGATTACATAGCAGTTAAATGAACGCAATATATTGACGATATCTACGTTTATCTTTATGGACGGTCTTCAGGCTGATTGTGTGGTCAGATGAGTGATTTTGATTGTTTATTTTTTTGTTTGTGACTGAAGGCATACTGTTCTGTCGAAATTGTCTTGAGACACCATCACTGTTGTGAGCTTTTGTTTCGTTAAATAGTTTTAGATGAGTAAATTACTTTTGCATGCTTCTACTTAAATGCCCTCCTTATTTGATGTATCACTACAGTATGAACTTTTTACATTTTCCATAAATTCCAGCCGAAAATGTAATAACTTTTTTTGAGTAATGTATGTAGTCAAGTCATGTAAGAACATTTCAGTGATACATCTGCTGCAGTTGTGCAGTTTATCTGTCTACCATGGTGTGACAGTAAAAGACAACATATGCTGCTGATATGTTTAAAACTAAGAATCAATGCATGAAAAGCACAGCAGATTTTCTGTCAAAATGTGCCTACATAGAAGTATGTATTGAACACTGAACGCCTCTGTCGATTATAGACAAAACATGCATCTTATCACAAATTTCTTTTTATTCACCCAAAGTGTAAGTGTAGAAATGCAAACAAGTGAACTAAATAACTGAAAATTATAAGAATTTACAAAGAAATAAGATTTTAAGTAGTGGACAATCCAGTTTATTTCTGGGAAAATCGCTCCAGCACCGACACCGTACATCCCATTAGTCCAACCTTGGTGCTAGAACTTTCATCCGTCCTCTGGATGTTCTGGAGCATGGCAGTGGCCTGCTATTGGTATCTTCTGGTCTGTTCCAAGAACCGTTCCTCTGACCTCACAACGAACTGGTTAGATTAGGCTCTGGCTCTGAATTAGCACTGGAACCAGCTCGGTGGAAAAGGGGCGGGGCCAACCTCAGGGTGTGTTCAGCTGAAGAGAGGCAGATCTAGAGACCCGTTCTTGGGATATTGTTGGGCAGTGAAAGGAAAACTTTCATGAGCTCCTGAACCTGGCCTAAATGTTGTGTCTGGATGTGGCAGAGTCTGAAAACTTGGGGGAGGCCTCACCCATATCTGTGGCAGAGGTCACTGTGGGAGTGAATAAGCTCATCAGTGACAAGATGCCAGATGTGGAGAGATGCACTCTGGGATGCTGATGGTTCTGGATACTGGACGAGAAGGACAGGCACGTCTCTTCAGTGTGATTGGAGACTGGCAGATGCAGAATTCAGTGGCAGAATTTGATATATCATGTGGCCTGGTATCAACATCTGATCCCCAGGAGATACTGTGAAATGTTGGTGGTGAGAGAGACATCTGAAATGACCCTACTGCCAGCACAATGTAACTTAAAGAAACTCTGTGGATCAACAGATCCTGGTGGTACAATCCCATCAGTCCCAGCTCTACGTTGCGCCCCCCCCCCCAGCTCATTTGCATAAAGTAGACTGGACTCCGGCGTGCAGAGATTAGGTAGGGGGTAAAAAAAACAATCGGGTGAATCGTGTAGACTTGAAAACTATCGACGAGTGAAAATTTTTTGTTGTCATTGTGAGTGTGTAAGCATGCTGTCATATTTCTAAGTTTCTCATCTCAGAGCTGCTAACATGTCTGCAGATTTTTGATCTTGTTTCAACCTCACGTCCAACTACATGTAATTGAGACTTTCAGGTTACATTTTTTCATGATTGCACTTCAATCACTGCCTGTGTTTGTATTTTTGTCTGTTGCTACAGAACCATGAAAACGGCAATGGAGTCAGACGTCAAAACTCTGAGGAGGATAACGACAGTTCCGCAATGACAACCAGAGATGAATCGTTCAGTTGTGATCAATGTCGCAAGACCTTTACGACAGCAAGAAAGCTAAGAATTCATCAGCACATTTACAGTGAAGTTATCCCATTCAGCTGTGATCACTGTGAGAAAACTTTTCCTTACAAGAGTGCTTTAAGAAGACATCAAGTCATTCACAGTGGCGTTAGACCATTCAGCTGTGATCATTGTGGGAAGACTTTCACTCAGATGAGTTCCCTAAGATCCCATCAAGTCATTCACAGTGGAGTGAAACCATTCAGTTGTGATCAGTGTGGAAAGTCTTTTACTTCCAAGAGTAATTTAACAACACACCAATTCATTCACAGTGAAGTTAGACCATTCAGCTGTGATCACTGTGAGAAAACTTTTCCTTACAAGAGTGCTTTAAGAAGACATCAAGTCATTCACAGTGGAGTTAGACCATTCAGCTGTGATCATTGTGGGAAGACTTTTACTCAGATGAGTTCCCTAAGATCCCATCAACTCATTCACAGTGGACTGAAGCCATTCAGTTGTGGTCACTGTGAGAAAACCTTTACTTCCAAGAGTAAATTAACAAAACACCAACTCATACACAGTAGAGTGAAACCATTCAGCTGTGATCAGTGTGGGAAGGCTTTTAATAGGATGGGTTCCCTTAGGACCCATCATCTGACTCACACTGCAGTTACACCATTCAGCTGTGGTCAGTGTGGGACAACTTTTACTTTCAAGAGTGCGTTAAAAAAACACCAACAGATTCACAGTGGAGTTAAACCGTTCAGCTGTGATCAGTGTGGAAAGGGTTTTACTTCCAAGGGCAATTTAACAAAACACAATCTCATTCACAGTGGAGTGAAACCATTCAGCTGTGATCAGTGTGGGAAGACTTTTACTCAGATGGGTTCCCTAAGATGCCATCAAATCATTCACAGTGGAGTTAAACCATTCAGCTGTGATCAGTGTGGGAAGGCTTTTACTTTCAAGAATAATTTAGCAAAACACCAACTCCTTCACAGTGGAGTTAAACCATTCAGATGTGATCAGTGTGGAAAGGCTTTTACTTCCAAGGGTAATTTAACAACACACCAGCTCCTTCACAGTGGAGTTAAACCATTCAGATGTGATCAGTGTGGAAAGGCTTTTACTTCCAAGGGTAATTTAACAACACACCAACTCCTTCACAGTGGAGTTAAACCATTCAGATGTGATCAGTGTGGAAAGGCTTTTACTTCCAAGGGTAATTTAACAACACACCAACTCCTTCACAGTGGAGTTAAAGCATTCAGCTGTGATCAGTGTGGAAAGGCTTTTACTTCCAAGGGTAATTTAACAACACACCAACTCCTTCACAGTGGAGTTAAAGCATTCAGCTGTGATCAGTGTGAGAAGACTTTTACTTTGAGGAGTACATTGAGAAACCATCAACTCATTCACAGTGGAATTAAACCATTCAGCTGTGATCAGTGTGGGAAGAGTTTTCCTCGAAAATATCAGCTAAAAATCCATGAATTCACCCACAGCGAAGGTCAACCATTCAATTGTGACCAGTGTGTGAAAACCTTAACTCAAAATGAACAGTTGTTGATCCATCAATGCCCACACTCTGGTAGAAAGCGGTACCAGTGTGACTCCTGTGAAAAAACTTTCAAGCACCAACGCCACCTAAAACGTCACCAACGCATCCACACTGGACACGATGTGTACATGTGTGATCACTGTGGCAAACCATTTGTGCAATATGCACATTTAAAAGCTCATGAAGGTACCCACACCAGGGTGAAACCGTACCACTGTGACCAGTGTGGGAAAGGATTCAATGACATTTCCAACCTAAAAGCTCACCAACGTGTCCACACTGGGGAGAGACCATACGGATGTGACGAGTGCAAGAAGACTTTTACAGCTTTGAGTTCCCTGAAAAAACACCAACATGTCCACACCAGAAAGAGAACATTCAATCAATGTCACAGTGAGGTATGTAAAGACTGGTGTCAGCAACAGTGTCTACACAATTCTGCATTGGATATTTTGGATATTACTGCAAAATTGTCTCAGAACTGTTTTGAACAACTGTGGTCAGTTGAATTCTGTTAACGCATCAGCTGTCGTTCAGTCTAACCTGTAGTTGTTTTGACACAGAAATCTCATCCAGGTTAATCTGGTGATGTAGGTAAGATTAAGAAATTCTGACATCAGCATCAGCACAAACTTGTTCTCAACAAATATTAGTGAAATGGCGCCACATCAGTGTTAAATATTCTGCTGGGATGTTGGTTGTTTATCTGATACAAACCCAGCTAAACTTATCAGTTGCTTGCTGGTCTCATGTCAGTGAGACTCATATAAGTCTCTGTCACGGTGCTGCTTTACTAGCAAAGGTTCCAACACAGAGCAGTCTTGCAGGACTAGTAAGAAACTCCACCTTGTGGTGCAACCTGGTACTACAGCTCATTGCTGATGTGTGTTTTATTGAGGTATATGATATCAGCAGATGCTACATGTATTTTGACTCACCTTCAGGCGTGAGCCAGCAGTACTTTATTGGTGCATCCCTAATTTAAACTCCTGCAGCCCTTCTCTTTCTATATGAGTGTTAATCTTCCTGGAAGCTCAGGCAACTGAATGTTAAATCACAACAGGTCAAAGTGTCTTCAGATATCAGTAGAGATGCTCTCTATTTCAGGCAAGGCATCCATTCTTCAATGCTGCAGGAAACCTTGATGTTCTCTGTGTTTGTGTGTTTGTTTTCCAAGCAGAGCATCACAGATGGACAAAACTCTCAGACTTGTCAGCACTCTGCCAATGGTGAACAGTGCTGTTGTGACCAGAGTGGACCAACATCCAACCAACAAGGAACCCAGCAACGACACCAGCGGATGCACACTGGACACAAACTGAACCCTTGCCAAGAAGATTTCTCCATGCCGGGTCCAGTGAAAGTTCATGAAGTCGCCCACAAACTCAAAGTCCTTGAGATCAGGCTCCACAGAATTTAGGTCTAATCTCTTGTTTAGTGTCTTCGTTAAGGTTGCACTCGACCAATCATCTTTTAATCATCTCTTGATTTCTGTTTTCTAATAGATTTCCTTAATTTCTTCTTCAAAGTAAAAACCAAGGATCAGCAATTACAGTGTCCATAAAGACTTTTCACCCCCTTTAGAAGTTTTTCCCCTATTACTGCTTTTAAACATGATTCATGGTCATTATAATTTGGCGTTTTTTGAAAAGAATTTGCAAGGAATACTCTTTCAAAGTGAAACCAGATCTTGACAAAGTAATGTAATTTTTTCAGACATCACATGTAGAATGAGGGCTGCACAGTGGATTGGTGGTTAAAACTTTCACCTTGCAGTGAGAAGATCCCTGGTTCACTTCCCGGCCTTCCTGGGATCTTTCTGCATAGAGTTTACATGTTCTACCTGTGCATGTGTGGGTTTTTCCGCCTTCTTCGGTCAATTGGTGATTCTAAATTGTCCGTAGGTGTGAATGTGAGTGTGATTGTTTGTCTCTATGTGTCGTCCTGTGATAGACTGGTGACCTGTCCAGAGTGTCCCCTGCCTTCACTCAAAGTCAGCTGGGAAAGACTCCAGCCCCCCTGCAACCTTGATGAGGATTAAACTCTGTGAAAAGGTGACTGAAAAAAATCAGTCAGGATGATACAAGAAAATTCCTATTTCATTCAATATTTATTGGAGTCCTGTTAAATCCATCAATCAGAACTGGAATGAATATGGAACATGAGTAAATCTGACTAGAACCAAACTGAGAGACAAAGTTAGAAAGAGACTAGTGAATGAGGCCACCAAGACTCCTATGACTCCTCTGAAGGAGTTCCAGCTTCAGCAGCTGAGATGTTAGAGACTGTTCATCCAACAACTGCTGTCTGTTCTTCACCAGTCAAAGCTTTATGGAGACAAAGAGAAAGACTCTGTTGGAAAAAGTTCACATTAAATCTGGACTAGAGTTCAGCAGAAGACATGGAGACTCTGAAGTCACCTGGAGAAGGTTCTTTGGTTTGACCTTCATCACCATGAAGTGCCACACTTTCTTTTTTTGTACCTTATGAGCTGTTCAGTTTTGTCTTGTTTGATTGTTTTACATGATTGATCATTAAATTTTACTTCTGGTGTTTCACTTAAATCCGCCTCCACTGGTTCTTTTTCATCCGGAACTTTGGATATTTTAACTGGTATAAGAAAAGTTTTCGCTTAATATATCAAATGCTTTCTTCAATATTTTATGTGAAGCAACTGTCCTTTGGTCCACTTTAAGCTTTTTTGCACATTTAACTTTGAGGCTGTTTGAACAACAACATCTCAGGGACTATTCATTTTTTCTGATATTTCTTTTGACGTTTATTCAAAATCTGCCATATTCAACTTGTCATATCTGCTCTATCAGTTATGACCAAAATAACTTTGTTTTTCATTTCAATATTAAAATGATTCAGTTTTTCTTTTCCATTATTGTGACATGAAGCTACATGTGGTTCAGACAATATCTCTAGTTGACTTCTGCATGATCAGTTTTCTTCTTCTTTCATTCTTGAACTCACCCAAGTGGAACAAACAGTCTCAGATTCTTTGTTGTTCTTGTCCAGTAATTTAGATTCTGAATCAATGACGTGATGAGAAATAAGAGTGAAAGTTTCAGGTTTTTATCTTTAATAGTTCCTGAGTTCCTTGTTGTTCAAACAGCCTCAGATTTGAATGAAGGACAAAACCTGCAGACACTCGGTTTCCAGGTATTTATTGAATTTATTGAATTATTTCCAACACAGAAACTTCTCAATACGTCAGTGTATTTTTATTTTAGAAATATTTTTATAAATATTAATATTTCATTGTATCGTAGATTTCAGGCCAGTCAGAGATGATGGAGCAGAAATTATCTCTTGGAGTCCAGTTTGTTGTTGTGCAGTGATCGTTTCTGCGCATGTGCGGCTCATCTCGAGCGAGCCAAGAGACATCGACTGCTGATGACGTACTAAACCCTCGACGGTCTTACCGGAGCCGTTAGTTTCCTCTCCGGGATCCGTTAGTTTCCTCTCCAGGATCCGTTTCCTGTTGAACCTGGTGAAGAGTCCAACATGTGTCCGTCCACAGAAGCAGCTTAAAGTCTGTGAGGTTGAGTTTGAGCAGCAGCGACGTGGATTTGTGCCGGAAACAGGTGAAGACGGACTGCGAGCTGCTGCTGAGCCGCTTCCAGCAAACACAGTCCGTCCGCTTCGAGGTCTTCTCCTGCATCTGGAGGGACATGAACTTCTCACACATCTTCTGGTAGGTTCAAGCTCACAACCTTTCTACATTTTCAGACACAGCTTCGTGAAATCTTTCCAAGCAATTGACGGTTTGGTGTTTTTCTTTGTGTGAACTGAGGTCAGTTCAATCAGAACCAAAGACTTTGAGCTCACAGACTGATCAGCTTCATTTCCATTAAAGCCTCTTTGAGATTTAATGTAAAATGATCATTTTCTCAGTGAACTGAGGTGGTTCTCCTAAACTAACTGATGTTTGACAGCTAAGCTGCTCCAGAGGAGGTTCTGTTCAGAGTTTAGATTTTAGTCGGCTGTCAGAAGCGTCTCCTTTTCCTTCATTCTTCTCCTGATGATTCTCTCTGAGCGATCCAGATTCTCAGCTGAGATTTTATCTTCCAACCTGTTGAGCTGTACGTTAGTAATCCCACTGAATGAAGCCGTGCAGTTCCAGAATCACACACTGTCTGGTTTGTGTTGCCATGGGAACCTACATGCTTTCAGTTGGTGATTGAGAGAAAGCATCAGTATGTTTTTATCCTTGTTCCTGATTTGCTGCCCAGTCTGTTTCCACTGCTGGTACTGCAGTTGGTAGAAGACACATTAGAAAATGGATTATTCTGTTGGTATTTATCTGAGAGAATATTCAGTCAGGAACATTAATTCCACTTTTCTTTGGCCCAAGAAAGAAAATAGATTTCCACGTCTCCTTCATTATGGGACAGTAACAGACCTCAATGCTCTTGTTGAATATCAGGTGTAAATAAATGAAGTTTCAAGTTTCAGAGCTCTGATGTACAGCTGTCACATTAGAAATAAGGGTCTTTATTGAGGGTCACTGAGCAGTAAAATACATTCACTAACTTCCAGCATGAACAGTTTTCTCCCAGCATTCCTGTCTTGAATCAGCTGCAGCAGCATCTTTATATTCTCTTTGTTCTTTTTTTGCATCAATGTTTTCTGTCTATGTTCCTTATTTTATCAGTTTATATTCATTTGTATCAGTTTTAGGTGAAACTGAAAAGAGCTGAAAGTCAAGCATTGAGTTGAAATCTGTCCTCTGTGTTGGCTGATGGACATCTAGGACACTTTGACACTTGCGTATAGAGTGGTATCCTAATTAAGATGTGTTTGATGTGACAGGTGATTGGCAGGAGGAGGAGAGTCTGACGGAGGAGCAGAGGAACGTTGTCAGACATTTTGTCTGAGCTCAACAACGGAGGAAACATGGATTCTTCACAAGAAGTGAGAAACATGTCACTGTAATATTATTATCATTGATTTAGTATTTAAAATGTCTAAAGTTCCTCCAGTTGGTCAGATGGGTCGACCAAAGCCAGGTAACGTTGTCTGGAGAGATGTAGCTCTGCAGAAGCAGCTCTACTGAGGATATAATGGTGGACTGCTAGGAAGCTGCTAATTTTGTTCAAGGACACAGTAGCTGCTTATCAAACATGCAAATGTGTTACATAGTGATGTCGATCAGTAATGGAAGAAAAGTCTTGTTTTTCAATCCAGGTGTTCAGGAAGGTAAGGAGCAGTGTTTTCTTTGGTAGAGAATAACACTTTTGGACATTGTGAGTTTGAAGGCCTTTTTCCTGCTCATTGAAATACATTTTTAACACAGTGAAGGAAAGGAAACCCCAAACATATGATCTCGGTCTTAAAGTAAAAGATAAATGCTCTGCACTTATATAGCTCTTTTCTGCCTTAGCACTTCACAAAATGTTCCATTCAGATTCACACACCAGTAGTGACTGAGCTGCCATCAGGAGTAACTTCGGCTTCAGTGTCCTGCCCATGCAGCATTGCATGCTGGGAGAGTCGGGGATCGGACCGGCTACCTTGCAGTTCGTTGACAAACCATCATACCACCTGAGACGCAGCCACCCAGTTGCATTTCCTACTGCTTTAGTGTTGTTGTTGTTGATAAACTGCATTTTGGCATTTTTGAGAATAAATTATGTTTAGGTACCCCCAGTGGAATCGCTATCTTATGGATAGATTTGACTGTCCCTGTGATTCTGTGATCCTAGTTGCTGTGAATCAGCAGTGAGTCAGGTCACAGTTGGCCCACAACTTGCTGTGAGAGGCATGGAGTCGGGTGCTGTGTAAGCTGGGTGACTGGTGTGGGTGGACATCTGGACATGCTCACCCACAGTATTGTTTACTGGTTGTTGGGATGTGAACCGTCATCACTCTGACTGAGATGGAACTGATGCTTGTACGGGGCTCTAGTGGTACCAGCTGAATATAGTTGAGCTCCCTTCTTTACACAGCAAACTCTTGGAGAGGGGGGTGGACTCTTTTGGACGGAGGCACCTGGAGAGTTAGGGATACTTACAAGCCCCCAGCTGTGCTCCGCCGTCTCAGAGTCTTCTCTGTGAACAAAATGGTCGCCTTTCTGCGACTGCATGTTACCGATGGGAAACTCTGTCTATTGTGTTTGCTTATACACCCAACGGCAGCACTGATTAATCTGCCTTCTTGGAGTCTCTGTTTCAGGAGGCCATGGAAAAAGACTTTTGCTCTGCCTCAGGAAAGTTTTGGAAAGCCATTCCACGTCCAAGAAAGGGAAGGCCTACCTTAGGGTGTGTTCAGCTGAGGGGAGGAGATCTGCTAACCCACACTTCGGATCTTGTTGGGCAGTGGACAACTTGGACAAAATGTGGTGTGCGGATGTTGTTGTACAGTCTACAAACTCAGGGGACACCTCACCCACATCTGTGGCTGAGGTCTGTGGGAGGGACGAAACTCATCAATGGCAGGATGCTAGGTGTGGAGGAGATGCGCCCTGGGATGCTGATGGCTCTGGACACTGTTTGGACTGTAAGGACAGACACATCTCTTCAAAGTGTCATGGAGACTGTGGACAGTGCCTGTGGAGTAGTAGATCATGGTGGTAGTTCCCATTTTGATGAACGGGGATCAGGCATGTGCTTCAGTTATCATGGTAACACACTGCTGGTCCTCCCTCTGAATGTTTTTTTTTTGCTGGATGCTGGAATGGAGCCTTCAACCGATTCTCGCTACCCTCAGATGCAGGAAAAGTAAGACCACGTTTGTCCTGGACATGGAACAGTGGACCAGCCTTTAACCCTTGGGAGCTGCTGACGGGGTTGTGACCAGGCTTGACAGCAAGGATGAAAGTGACCACCTGGGCGCCTAAGGCCATGGTTCTCTTCCGGACACCAAGAGAATGCTCGCTCTGGATTGGAGTGAGTTTCCTTCTCAAGAGAAGGAGTGTAAGTGTCTCAAGATCTTGTTCTTGAGTGATGGGAAAATTGCTCATGCGACTGATAGGAGAAGCAGTAATGCAGGCATTGTACGGGACTGTTCAAGTGACTAGAAGCTGAGCTGGATTGCAACGCTCTTGATTTACTAGTCCGTTTTTGTCCCAACCCTCATTTATGGTCATGGCTTTGGGGTAGTGTCTGAAAGAATGACATCACATATCCATGCAGCCAAAATGAGTTTCCGCTGTGGAGATTCTCAGTTCACTCACAGCTCTACTTTGTGTTTCATGGTGACTGACAAATATGACTACCCAATACTCTGAAAGTGCTGTGCAAAAAGTTGAAAGTTTGCCATTGTGAGCATGTTAGCATGCCAGCACATTTCTATGTCTCTATTCACAGAGCTGCTAACACATCTGCAGATTTGTGATCTTATTTCAACCTCACATCCAACTACATGTAATTGAGACTTTTAGGTTAAATTTTTTCATGATTGTATTTCAGTCACTGTCTCTGTATCTTTGTGTTTTGCTACAGAAATGTGAAAACATCAATGGAGGGAGACATCAGAACTCTGAGGAGGATAACAATGATTCCCCAACGACAACGAACAGAGATGAAACACTCAGTTGTGAGCAATGTGGCAAGAATTTTATCACCGCAACAAAACTAAGAATTCACCAGCGTATTCACACTATGGACAAACCGTTCACTTGTGATCAGTGTGGGAAGACTTTTTCTTGCAAGAGTAAATTAACAAGACACCAACTCAGTCACAATGGAGTTAAACCATTCAGCTGTGATCAGTGTGGGAACACTTTTACTCAGAGTGGTGACTTAAAAAGACACCAAGTCTATCACAGTGGAGTTAAACCATTCAGCTGTAATCAGTGTGGAAAGGCTTTTACTCAGATGGGGCACTTAAGAATCCATCAACTCAGTCACAGTGGAGTTAAACCATTCAGCTGTGATCAGTGTGGAAAGGCTTTTACTTCCAAGGGTAATTTAACAACACACAAACTCATTCACAGCGGAGTCAGACCATTCAGCTGTGATCAGTGTGGGAAGAGTTTTTCTCTTGTGAGTCATTTCAAATCTCATCAAATGATTCACAGTAGAGTTAGACCATTTATCTGTGGTCAGTGTGGGAAGACTTTTACTCGGATGAGTCATTTAAAATCCCATCAACTCGTCCACAGCAGAGGTGAACCATTCAACTGTGATCAGTGTGTGAAAACCTTTTCTCGAAATGGACAGTTATTGATCCATCAATGTCCCCACTCTGGTAGAAAGCTGTACCACTGTGACTCCTGTGACAAAACTTTCAAGCACCAACAGAGCCTAAAATCTCACCAACGCATCCACACCGGACATGATGTGTACACATGTGATCACTGTGGCAAACTATTTGTCCAGTTCGCACAGTTAAAAGCCCATGAAGTGACCCACACTGGGGTTAAACCGTACCACTGTGACCGGTGTGGGAAAGGCTTCAACTTCATTGCCAACCTGAACGCTCACCAACAAGACCACACTGGGGAGAGACCATACAGATGTGATGAGTGTAATGAGACTTTTCCAACTTCGGGTTCCCTGAAGAAACACCAACAGATCCACACTAGAAAGAGAACATTCAGTCAATGTCACAGTGAGGTATGTAAAGACTGGTCTCAGTCACAATGTACACACAGATCTGCATTGGATACTTTAGATATTGTGAAACTTAGTGTGATACTGATTTGAACAACTGTAGTCAGTTGAATTAAGTTAACAAATTATTAACTGTCCTTCAGTCTAACCTGTACTTATTTTGACAGAGAAATCTGGTCCAGGTTGATCTGGGGATGTTGGCAAGATTAGGAATTCTGACATGATCAGCATCAGCATAAACTTGTTCTCAACACATAAAGGTGAAAAGACATCACATCATGGGATGTTGGGATGTTTATCCAGTATAAAACCAGTTTAACTCATCAGTACTAGCTGGCCTCATGTCAGTGATCCTCATATAAGTCTCTGTCACAGTGCTTCTTGACTGGATAAGGTTCCACAAAGCTTTGTGCTTTCCAACACAGAACAGTCTTGAAGGTGTGGTAAGATGACTTTGTGGTGTGTATTATCAAGGGATATGATATCATCCATCCATCCATCGTCTTCCGCTTATCCGGGGCCGGGTCGCAGAGACAGCAGACAAAGCAGACAAAGCAGGTCATTCCAGACATCCCTTCCCCCAGCAATGCTTTCCAGCTCATCCTGGCAGATCCCGAGGTGTTACCAGGCCACACAAGCTATATAATCCTTCCAGCGAGTTCTGGGTCTGCCCCTGGGTCTCCTCCCAGGGGGATGTCTTTGGAAGACCTCCAAAGGAAGCTGCTTGTATTCGCAATATTTTTCTTTCAGTCACTACCCAGAGCTCATGATCATAGGCGAGGGTTGGAATGTGGATGGACTGGTAAATTGAGAGCTTCGCCTTGTGGCTCAGCTCCCTCTTCACCATGGCGGTCCTGTACAACGCCTGCATCACTGCTGATGCTGCACCAATCCGCCTGTCCATCTCGCGCTCCATTTTCCTGTCACTCATGAACGAGATCCGAAGATACTTGAACTCCTTCGCTTGGGGAAGCAACTATCCCCCCCAATGTGGAGGGAGCAGTCCACTGGTTTCCGGCAGAGAACCATGGCCTTGGGTTTGGAGATGCTGATCCGCATCCCCGCCACTTTACACTTGGCTGCAAACCACTCCAGTACGTGTTGAAGGTCACGGCCTAAGGAAGCCAACAGAACCACATCATCTACAAAAAGCAGAAATGCGATCTTGAGGTCCCCAAACCGGACACCCTCCTCACCACGGCTGCGCTTTGAGATCCTGTCCATGAACACCACAAACAAGATCGGAGACAAGAGGCAACCCTGGTGGAGTCCAACACCCACTGGAGACGTGTCTGACTTTGTGCTGAGTATGTGGACACAGCTCTCACTTTGGTTGTACAGGGACCGAATGGCTCATATCAACAAGCCTGGTGCCCCATACTCCAGCAGTAACCCCAACAGAACCCCTCGGGGGACAGGGTCATAGACCTTCTCCAGCTCCACAAAACACATGTGGACTGGCAGACCGAACTCCCATGACCCCCTCAGCAGCTCCGCAAGAGTAAAGAGCTGATCCACCATTCCATGATCAGGACGGAATCCCCATTGCTCCTACTGAAGCCAAGGTTCGATAATTAGTGCTCCTACTGAAGCCAAGGTTTGACAGTTAGTCGGAGCCTCCCTTCCAGCACCTGAGAGTAAACTTTCCCGGGGAGGCTGAGAAGTGTGATACCCCAGTAGCTGGAACACACTCTGGTCCCCCTGTTTGAAAATGGGGACCACCACCCCGGTCTGCCACTCCACAGCACCGTACCCGATGCCCATGCAACATTGTAGAGACGTGTCTGCCAAGACAGTCCGACAGTGTCCAGAACCTTCAGCATCTCAGGGCAGATCTCGTCCACACCCGGGGTCTTTCTACCGAGGAGCTTTTTAACTACCTCCGCGACCTCTCCCATGAATGTGGACGAAGATTCCCCCGAGTCTTCAGGCTCTGCCTCCTCTACAGAGGACGTGTTTACTGGGTTCAGGAGTTTCTCAAAGTGCTCTTTCCACTGCCCAACAATGTCCCCAGTACGGGTCAACTGGAAGCTCACACAATTAACTGAATGTTAAATTACAACAGGTAGAAATGTCTTCAGATGTCATTAGAGGTGCTCTCTATTTCAGGCAAGACATCCATTCTTCAGTGCTACAAGAAACCTTGATTTCCTCTGTGTTTGTGTTTTTGTTTTCCTTGCAGAGCAATACAGATGGACAAAACTCTCAGACTTGTCAGCACTCTGCCAATGGTGAACAGTGCTGTTGTGACCAGTCTGGACCAACATCCAACCAACAAGGAACCCTACAACGACACCAGCAGATGCACACTGGACACAAACTGAACCCCTGCCAAGAAGATTTCCCCATGCCGGGTTCAGTCAAAGTTCATGAAGTCTCCCACAAACTTAAAGTCCTTGAGATCAGGCTCCACAGAATTCAGGTCTGATCTCTTGTTTAGTGTCTTTGTAAAGCTTGCACTCGATTAATCATCTTTCTATTCCTGTTTTCTGATCGATTGTCTTAATTTCTACTACAAAGTGAAAAAAGGGGACTTTTTCCGCTGTTATTACTTTTAAATTTGATTCATGGTGATTGTAATTTGGCTTTTTAGAAAAGAATTTTCTGTTGGGATTTTTAATTTTAGCTACTAAACTGAATGAAATCATTTATTGGTAATTTGCTACTAATCATTATACTATCCCTCCACTGCTGATTGACCACAAATTATGTAATCTCTTCATTACTAACAGATCATTATGTTATCCCTGTATTATTAATTCCTTACTACTACATATGTAACTCACTTCCTTTTGTTTGAGCACATTAATATACTTAAACATTAACCACTGTGCCTTTAGTTTAACACAGATGCACTGCATTGTACACATTATAACAGAGTTGCATTGGCCTGAGGATGGGTAAGGGGTTCACGAACACTTCCTCACACTATGTGAATTGGGGTAAAACAAAGTTGAACAGCCAGTTCAAACAGAGGGCAAATGCACACCAACTTACACTCAAGACATATCAGACACACAAACATGCATTCCAGACACACACTCCCTGGCACGCTTGCTGCACAAACAGAGACCGGATGCTTCTCATTGAAGGCCGCACTTGTTCTAAGAACATTATGTGGATAAACATGAAGCCTGAATAAGTGGAGATGCGCGTCACTCTCATCAATGAGAGCATAGTCATTTAGGTTCATTGGACACATGACAAGATTATAAGTTCCTGCACATGATATACCTACACAAGCACGCCTATCAATCTGTCACAGTTGAAGGGAGGCTCTTCCCTCTTCCGACAGGAAGTCAGGAGTTGGGAATGATTGGGAGGATCGCTTGGTGGGAGAGGTGTACCAAGCTGTCAGCCAACGAGAGAATGCCAAGGCTAAACCGCGGCACTTCTCCATCAGTTTTTGACCAATGAGATTGTTGCACATTCCATAAAAATGCACTATATACTGTATACTGCATCCATTACTGGGAAGACACCTGCAGATTAACACATTAACTCTGGTCCTCTAATCAGTGATGGTCCTTGATCAAGTTACTTGTTGCAGAATAAACAGCTTTAACTGAGAGAAGTTGTTTGTCTTCAATCTCAAAAAACGAACACGCTTGACATTTCGAAGAATACTCTTTCATTTCAAAATCAAACCAGAGCTCTACCAATAATGTAGAGATCCCCTGCTTTCACCCTAATTGGCTGGGATAAACTCTAGCCTGCCCACGACCCTAATGAGGATTAAGCGGTGTAGAGATGATGGATGCATGGAGAATGAGAGATTTGAAAGGAATATTGAACATGAGTAAATCTGACTGGAGCAGGGCGTCCTCAAAAACTGAGAGACCAAGTAAGAAAGAGACTAATGAGGGAGGCCACCAAGACACATATGACTCCTCTGAAGGAGTTCCAGCTTCAGCAGCTGAGATGTTAGAGACTGTTCATCCAACAACTGTTGTCTCTTCTTCACCAGAGAAAGACTGTTGGAAAAATTTCAGATCAAATCTGGACTAGAGTTCACCAGAAGACGTGTGGAGACTGAAGTCTCCTGAAGAAGATTCTTTGGTTTGACTTTCTCTTTATACTTTGCTGCTGTAGTGAGCAGACTGAAAATCCTGGTTTGAGCTTCATCACCATGAACTTAGCTTTTCAAAAAAATTAAATTGTGGCTTATACACTGTTAAGTTTTGTCTTGTTTGATTGTTTTGAATGTTTTATCATTAAATTTTACTTCTAGCGTTTCATTTAAATCTGCCTCCACTGATTCTTTTTCATCATAAACTGTGGATATTTTAACTGGTATCTGTTAAGTTTTAGCTCAATATATCAAATGCTTTCCTCGACATTTAACATAAAACAACTGTTCTTTGGTCCACTTTCAGCAGGTTTTTTTGCACATTTAACTTTGAGGCTGTTTGAACAACAACATCTCAGGAATTAATAAAGATAAACACCTAGAGTTTTTTTCTGCATTTCTTGCAATATTGTACAATTTCTCATATGTGCTCTGTCAGTTATAAGCAAACTTTTTCACTTTAGTGTTAAAAATATTCTACGTGTTTATTGTGACATGAAGCTACATGTGGTTCAGACAATATCTCTAGTTGACTTCTGCATGATCAGCTTTTATATTAATATGAGCTCAAAGATGGAAGTTTTCATGACGGCCTCAATTTTTTTATTCTTGAACTCACCCAAGTGGAACAAACAATCTCTGATTCTTTGTTCTTCTTGTCCAGTAATTTAGATTCTGAATCAATGACGTGATGAGAAATAAGAGTTAAAGCTTCAGGTTTTTATCTTTAATAGTTCCTGAGATGTTGTTCAAACAGCCTCAAATTTGAATGAATGACAAAACCTGCAGACACTCGGTTTCCGAGTATTTATTATTATTATTATTATTATTATTATTATTATTATTATTATTATTATTATTATTATTATTAGTCATTTATTTATTTTTTATAAAGCTACATGTGGTTCAGACAATATCTCCAGTTGACATCTGCATGACATTTATTGAATTATTTTAAACACAGAAACGTCTCAATACATCACTGTGTTTTAATTTTATAAATATTAATGTTTCATTGTATCGTAGATTTCAGGCCAGTCAGAGATGATTGAGCAGAAATTATCTCTTGGAGTCCAGTTTGTTGTTGTGCAGTGGTCGTTTCTGCGCATGTGCGGATCATTTCGAGCGAGTCCATTGGTTGACGGAGACGTCGGCTGCTGATGACGCACTAAACCCTCGACGGTGGCACCAGAGCAGTTAGTTTCCTCTCCGGGATCCGTTAGTTTCCTCTCCGGGATCCGTTACTTTCCTCTCCGGGATCCGTTAGTTTCCTCTCCGGGATTCGTTAGTTTCCTCTCCAGGATCCGTTAGTTTCCTCTCCGGGATCCGTTTCCTGTTGAACCTGGTGAAGAGTCCAACATGTGTCCGTCCACAGAAGCAGCTTAAAGTCTGTGAGGTTGAGTTTGAGCAGCAGCGACGTGGATTTGTGCCGGAAACAGGTGAAGACGGACTGCGAGCTGCTGCTGAGCCGCTTCCAGCAAACACAGTCCGTCCGCTTCGAGGTCTTCTCCTGCATCTGGAGGGACATGAACTTCTCACACATCTTCTGGTAGGTTCAGGCTCACAACCTTTCTACATTTTCAGACACAGCTGAATGAATAAGCAGTAATTGACCAGATGAATAAAACATGTAGATGGTCTTTTCCACCACGTCTCCCTCTAATAATCCTGCAGGGAAATTCAAATGGACAAAGTGTCTCATTCTTAAACCAGTTAACACTTAAATCAGTAGGTTTTTTGCTCACATTTAAATTTGAGGCTGTTTGAACAAGAAAATCTGAGGAACTATTTAAAATTTAAAGCCTGAAATTTTCAAATATTTCTTATCATGTCATTGAATCAGAAACTTCAATTTGACACAAGTGGATCAAATAATCACGGATTCTGTATTTGTTCAGCTTTACTTTGTGTTTCATGGGGTTTGACAAATGTTACGGTCATAATAATCTACCACTGCAATGCAAAACTTTGAAAACTATTGACCAGTAAAATTTTTTGTTGACATTGTGAGTGTGTTAGCATGTCGTCACATTTCTATGTTTCTAATTACAGAGCTGCTAACATGTCTGCAGATTCTTGATTATGTTTCAACCTCACGTCCAACTATATGTAAATGAGACTTTTTGGTCACATCTTTTCACAATCCCATTTCAATCACTGCCTCTGTTTGTGTCTTTGTCACTACAGAAACATGGAAACGGCAATGGAATCAGACTTCAGATCTCTGAGGACCATAACGACACTTTCCCAATGACAACAAATAGATATGAATCACTCAGTTGTGAGCAATGTGACAAGACTTTTATCACAGCAAAAAAGCTAAGAATTCACAAACGTATTCACGCTATGGAGAAACCATTCAGTTGTGATCAGTGTGAGAAAACTTTTTCTGACAAGAGTAAGTTAACAAGACACCAACTCATCCACAGTGGAGTTAGACCATTCAGCTGTGATCAGTGTGGGAAGGCTTTTACTCTGGTGCATCATTTAAAATGCCATCAACTCATTCATAGTGGAGTTAAACCATTCAGATGTGATCAGTGTGGGAAGGCTTTTACTCAGATTGGTGACCTAACAAGACATAGACTCATCCATAGTGGAGTTAGACCATTCAGTTGTGATCAGTGTGGGAAGACTTTTACTTACAAGAATAGTTTAACAAGACACCAACTCATTCACAGTAGAGTTAGACGTTTCCGCTGCGATCAGTGTGGGAAGACTTTTACTCAGATCGGCAACCTAAAAACCCATCAACTCATTCACAGTGGAGTGAGACGATTCAGTTGTGATCAGTGTGATAAGACATTTTCTTGCAAGAGCACATTAACAAGGCACCAACTCATTCACAGTGGAGTTAAACCGTTCATCTGTGATCAGTGTGGGAAGACTTTTACTCAGATGCATCATTTAAAAGTCCATCAACTCGTCCACAGCAGAGGTGAACCATTCAGCTGTGATCAGTGTGTGAAAACCTTTAATCGAAATGAAAAGTTATTGATCCATCGATGTCCCCACTCTGGTGGAAAGCGATACCACTGTGACTCCTGTGACAAAACTTTCAGGCACCAACAGAACCTAAAATCTCACCAACGCATCCACACTGGACTTGATGTGTACATATGTGATCACTGTGGCAAACCATTTGTCCAGTTCGCACAGTTAAAAGCCCATGAAGTGATCCACACTGGGGTGAAACCGTACCACTGTGACCAGTGCGGAACAGGCTTCAACTACATTTGTAGTCTCAAAGCTCACCAACGTGTCCACACTGGGGAGAGACCATACAGATGTGATGAGTGTAATGAGACTTTTAGAACTTCGGGTTACCTGAAACGACACCAACAGAGCCACACCAGGAAGAGAACATTGAATCAACGTCACAGTGAGGTATGTAAAGACTGCTATCAACAACAGTGTGCACACAATTCTTTATTAGACATTGTGGATATTGCTGTGAAATTTAATGTCAAACTGTTTTCAACAATTGTGGTCAGTTGAATTCTGTTAACACATCATCAGCTGTCCTTCAGTCCAACCTGTACTTGTTTTGACAAAGAAATTTATTCCAGCTTAATCTGGGGATGTAGGTAAGATTAGGAATTCTGACATGATCAGCATCAGCACAAACTTGTTCTCAACACATAAAGGTGAAAAGACATCACATCAGTATTAAATATTCTACTGGGATGTTGGATGTTTCTCCAATATAAACCAAGCTTAACTCATCAGTTGCTTGCTGGCAACATGTCATTGAACCTCACATAAGTCTCTGTCATGATGCTCCTTGACTAGCTCCGCTTTTACAATACTTTGTGTTTTCCAACACAAAACCGTCCTGAGGGTCTGGTAAGAAGCTCCACCTTGTGGTTCAACCCAGATACTGCAGCTCGTCTACAATGGCTGATGTGTGTTTGATTGAATGATATGATATCAACAGACGCTAAATATTAAATACTCACCTTGGATCGTGAGCCAACAGTGCTTTTCGGGATGTCCTTAGTTTAAATTTCTGCAGCCCTCCTCTTTCTATCTGAGTGTTTTTATTCCTGAAAGCTCAGACAACTGAATGTTAAATTACAACAGATTAAAGTGTCTTCAGATGTCAGTAGGGATGCTCTCTATTTCAGGTTCGGCATCAGTTCTTCAAAGCTGCAGGAAACCTTGACTTTCTCTGTGTTTGTGTGTTTGTTTTCCAAGCAGAGCATCACAGGTGGACAAAACTCTCAGACTTGTCAGCACTCTGCCAATGGTGAACAGTGCTGTTGTGACCAGAGTGGATGAACATCCAACCAACAAGGAAGCCAACAACGACACCAGCAGATGCACACTGGACACAAACTGAACCCCTGCCAAGAAGATTTCTCCTTGCCGGGTTCAGTCAAAGTTCATGAAGTCTCCCACAAACTCAGAGTCCTTGAGATCAGGCTCCACAGAATTCAGGTCTAATCTCATGTTTAGTGTCGTTAATGTTGCACTTGATTAGCCATCATCATCTCTCTATTTTTTTTTCCAGATGAGGTTTCCTTAATTTCTCCTACAATACAAAAAGAAAAAATCAGTCAGTACAGTGCCTTTCACAAATATTCACCCCTCTTAGAGGTTTTTCAACTTTTATTGCTTTTAAACAGTAAATAATGAGTGACCCAAGAATAAATCAGTGAGGGAGGCCACCAAGACACCTATGACTCCTCTGAAGGAGTTCCAGCTTCAGCAGCTGAGATGTTAGAGACTGTTCATCCAACAACTGTTGTCTGTTCTTCACCAGTCAAAGCTTTATGGAGACAAAGAGAAAGACTCTGTTGGAAAAAGTTCACATTAAATCTGAACTAGAGTTCAGCAGAAGACATGTGGAGACTCTGAAGTCACCTGGAGAAGGTTCTTTGGTTTGACTTCCTCTTTATACTTTGCTGCTGTAGTGAGCAGACTGAAAATCCTGGTTTAAGTTTCAACACCATGAACTTACTTTGTTTGTTTTCTTTTAATGAATCTGTAGCTTCTATACTGTTAAATTTTGTCTTGTTTGATTGTTTTAAATGAATAGTCATTGCATTTTACTTCTGTTGTTTTATTTAAATCCACCTTCACCGGTTCTTTTTACCATAAACTTTGGATATTTTAACTGGTATCTATAAAGTTTTAGCTCAATATGTCAAATGCTTTCCTCAATATTTAACATAAAACAACTGTCCTTTGGTCCACTTTCAGCAGGTTTTTGCACATTTAACTTTGAAGCTGTTTGAACAACAACATCTCAGGAACCATTAAAGATAAACACCTGGAATTTTTTTCTGCTATTATCTTGAAATTAATTCAGAATCTACAATATTGTACAGCTTGTCACATGTGCTCTGTCAGTTTCTTTTTCATTTTAATATTAAAAATATTCTATGTTTCTTTTGTATTACTGTGAAATAAAGCTACATGTGGTTCAGACAATATCTCTAGTTGTCTTCTGCATTAAATATATTTAAGTGTTTTAAACACAGAAACATCTCAGTACATCAGTATGTTTTTATTTTAGAAATATGAATAATTCATTGAATTGTAGATTTCAGGCCAGTCAGAGATGATGGAGCAGAAATGATCTCTTGGAGTCCGGTTTATTGTCTGCAGAGTTGGAGGCTGAACTCTCACGGCTGCCTGCTTCCTGTCCGGTTCCACTGTTTGTGTTTGCTGCCGAGTTGGTTCCAAAAGAAGTAGCAGCATTTATCGCTATGATGGAAGACGACCAAGACATGAGAACTCGTTTTATTAGTTCAATGTTCTAAAACAAATAGATGTTTGTTTTAAAAAGTTTTATTTGTTTAAAGTTCTAAACATTTCTACTGTTTTCATTTCATTAGTGAAGATGGCCTCTTTCCTATAGTGACAGTTGCTGTGAAATCAACTAAGCCTGTTTGCTGATTTGTTTAATTCAGTCATAGCCAGATTCTTATCAGTCCAGTTCCAGATGATGATGAACTACAGCAAGCATATTAATTCATACTTCATCAGATGATAGAAGCATGAAATGATCTCTGTCTGTCACTACATTAAGCAGCAACAACCTTCAGTGTGAATGTTTCATGCTAATAGTTGTACAGTTTTAATGATGTTAATAAAGTTGCAGATGTCTGAACTGGTTCCAGTTTAAATCATTCCGGACATCCTGATAAACAAACTGGACACCCTGGGCCTCCCCTCTCTCACATGCAGCTGGATTAAGGACTTCTTAACCAACAGAACCCAGTCTGTGAGACTTGGTCCCCACCTTTCCTCCACCCGCACACTGAGTCCCGGTACACCACAGGGCTGTGTGCTGAGCCCCCTCCTGTACTGTCTCCACCTATGACTGCAGACCAGCTCATAGAAACAACATCATCGTCAAATTTGCTGACGACACCACAGTGGTCGGTCTGATCTCAAAAGGTGACGAGACAGCCTACAGAGAGGATGTCCAGAAACTCACAACCTGGTGTTCAGTAAATAACCTGACACTAAACACCTCAAAGACAAAGGAGATCATCATGGACTTCAGGAGCATGTTCCTGCATGTTCGCCTGTTCTAAATCCAATTGAGAACATTTGGGGATGGATGGCAAGGGAAGTTTACAACAATGGACATCAGTTCCAGACAGTGGATGCCCTTCCTGAAGCCATCTTCTCTACATGGAGTAACGTTCCCACCAGCCTCCTGGAAACACTCACATCAAACACGCCTAAAGGAATTATTGAAGTGATCAACAAGAATGGTGGAGCTCCTCATTACCGAGCCCTTTTTTGACACGTTTATTTCTGTTGTGAGAGGTGATCTTAAACTTTTGATCAGCTGATGAACAGCCTATTCCAGTTGAATTGTTGTTTTCAATAAATTCCTCACTCAATTTTTTTTCTTTCTCAATCCCATTTCTTCTTTTTGCATTTTGAAGCACTTCTTAGAACCTTCTGAAGATCCAACACTGCAAAATGCAATTTCTTGTAATTGTTCAAATTCTTAAGATTTCGATCAGGAGTGTATGATCATATTATTATTTTACCTGATAATTACACAATTTGTACAAATGCAAGTCTCAGCAACCAAGTTATGACCTTGTAGTATTTGGATGAATGAAACCTTTAATATCTTAGGTAGTACATGAAGTAGAACTTTGTGTGGAGTCCTCGGTGTGGTCCTGAAAGTGCAGCCTCTGAAGACAAACGTACTGGGGCCAAAATGAAAGTGGAATGCTTCTTGAATAAATCGTTTGAATTCTAAGTAAACTGTTATCACTGGCGCTGTGCAGTGATCGTTTCTGCGCATGTGCGGCTCCGCGGGTTCACGGAGACGTCGGCCGCTGATGACGCACTAAACCCTCGACGATCTTTCCGGAGCCGTTAGTTTCCTCTCCGGGATCCGTTAGTTTCCTCTCCGGGAGCCGTTAGTTTCCTCTCCGGGAGCCGTTTCCTGTTGAACCTGGTGAAGAGTCGAACATGTGTCCGTCCACAGAAGCAGCTTAAAGTCTGTGAGGTTGAGTTTGAGCAGCAGCGACGTGGATTTGTGCCGGAAACAGGTGAAGACGGACTGCGAGCTGCTGCTGAGCCGCTTCCAGCAAACACAGTCCGTCCGCTTCGAGGTCTTCTCCTGCATCTGGAGGGACATGAACTTCTCACACATCTTCTGGTAGGTTCACGCTCACAACCTTTCTACATTTTCAGACACAGCTTCGTGAAATCTTTCCAAGCAATTGACGGTTTGGTGTTTTTCTTTGTGTGAACTGAGGTCAGTTCAATCAGAACTAAAGACTTTGAGCTCACAGACTGATCAGCTTCATTTCCATTAAAGCCTCTTTGAGATTTAATGTAAAATGATCATTTTCTCAGTGAACTGAGGTGGTTCTCCTAAACTAACTGATGTTTGACAGCTAAGCTGCTCCAGAGGAGGTTCTGTTCAGAGTTTAGAAATAAATGAAGTTTCAAGTTTCAGAGCTCTGATGTACAGCTGTCACATTAGAAATAAGGGGCTTTATTGAGGGTCACTGAGCAGTAAAATACATTGACTAACTTCCAGCATGAACAGTTTTCTCCCAGCATTCCTGTCTTGAATCAGCTGTAGCAGCATCTTTATATTCTCTTTTTCCATGCCTGTTTTCTGTCTATGTTCCTTATTTTATCAGTTTATATTCATTTGTATCAGTTTTAGGTGAAATTGAAAAGAGCTGAAAGTCAAGCATTGAGTTGAAATCTGTCCTCTGTGTTGGCTGATGGACATCTAGGACACTTTGACACTTGCGTATAGAGTGGTATCCTAATTAAGATGTGTTTGATGTGACAGGTGATTGGCAGGAGGAGGAGAGTCTGACGGAGGAGCAGAGGAACGTTGTCAGACATTTTGTCTGAGCTCAACAACGGAGGAAACATGGATTCTTCACAAGAAGTGAGAAACATGTCACTGTAATATTATGATCATTGATTTATTATTTAAAATGTCTAAAGTTTCTCCAGTTGGTCAGATGGGTCGACCAAAGCCAGGTAACGTTGTCTAGAGAGATGTAGCTCTGCAGAAGCAGCTCTACTGAGGATATAATGGTGGACTGCTAGGAAGCTGCTAATTTTTTGTTTGAGTCCAAACATATTATGCAAATGTGTTACATGGTGTCATAGGTAGGAACAGAATAAAAGTCTTGTTTTTCAGGCCAGATGTTCAGGAAGGTAAGGGGCAGTGTTTTCTTTGGTAGAGTAACACTTTTGAGCATTGTGTGCTTGCAGACCTTTTTCCTGCAAATGAAACACAATGAAGGATTGGAAACCCCAAACGTATGATATGGACCTTCAAGTCAATGGTAAATATTCTGCGTTTATATAGCTCCTGGCTACCTCAATGGTCCTCAAAGCACTTCACAGAGTTTTCCTTTCACACACCAGTAATGACTGATCTGTCATCAGGAGCAACCTCAGGTTCAGTGTCTTGCCCATGCAGCATTGCATGATGGAGGGGTCAATGATCGGACAGCCAAACTTGCAGTTAGTGGACAACCCATCATACCACCTGAGGCACAGACACCCAGTCACATTTCCTACTGTTTTAGTGTTGTTCACAAACTGCATTTTGGCCATGCTTGAGAATAAATACTCTTTTAAATACCTCCTGCAAAATCATTATCTTATGGAGTTGGAGGTGTTTGACTGTCTCTGTGATCCTCGATGCTAAGAATCAACAATTGGCTCACATCTTGCTATGAGAGGCGTAGTCCAGTGCTATGTAAGCTGGGTGGCTGGTGTGGACGGACACCTGGACATGCTCACCCACAGCATTCTATTCTGGTTGTTGGGACGTTGAATGTCACCACTCTGGTGGAGAAGAAACTGACCAAAATGTGGTGTTTGGATGTGACAGTCTGAAAATTTGGGGGAAGCCACACCCATATTTGTGGCAGAAGTCACTGTGGAAGTAAAGAGACTCATCAGTGGCAGGAAGCCAGGTTTGGAGGAGATATGCCCTGAGATGCTGATGGTTCTGGACACTGGACTGTCAGGACAGGCCCATCTCTTCAGCATGGAATGGAGGCTGTGGACAGTCCCTGTGGGATGGTAGACCAGAGTGTTAATTCCCATTTTTAAAATGGGTGATCAGAGGATGTGCTTCAGTTATCATGGTAACACACTACTGATTCTCCCGGGGAATTTTTTTTCCCTGGATGCTGGAATGGAGGCTTCAACTGATTCTTGCTCCCCTCAGATGTATGAAAAATAAGGCTGAGTCTGGAATGGACTTGGAACAGTGGACCAGCTCTTATACTTAGGAGCTGCTGAGGGTTGTTGTGACCAGCCAGTCAATGTGTTTTGTGGACTTGGAGAAGTCCAGGACCATGTTTTCTGGATATTCCTGTTTGGGTCTACTGTGTGACTATGGGGTAGTCGAGCCTTTGCTACAAGCCACCCAGTCCTTACGGAAACAAAATGATCGCTGTGTTGGTATCCTCAGCACAAAATCAAAGTACTTTCTGGTGGGTGTTGAACTCTGCCAAAGTTTTCCCTTGTTTTCCATCATTTTCTGGGCTGCATCGACAGGATCTGAATGGACAGTTGTGAGGAGGGTGTCCAGTTTTGGAACCTCAGAGTTGTATCTCTGCTTCTTGCAGATGATGTGATTTTGTTGAATTATTTGTAACTTGATCTTTGGCACACACTGGGGGCTGGGCAGCCGAAGATTAAAGTTGGGGGTGAGTTTTCTTCTCAAGCGAAGGAGTTTAATTCTCTCAAGATCTTGTTCTTGAATGATGGAAAAATAACACGAGACAGACAGGAGGAGCAGAAATACAGGCATTGTACCGGCCCGTTTTGGTGACAAGAAGCTGAGCGAGATGTCGCTCTTGATTGACTTGTTGGTCTTTTTTCCAACCATCACTTCTGGTCATGGCTTTGGGGTCATGTCCAAAAGAATGAGATCACAGATATAAGCAGCCAAAATTAATTTCCCTTGTAGATGGGCTAAGTTCAGCCTTAGAAACAGAGTGAGGAGCTTGAATATCTGGCAGGAGCTGGGAGGGCAGTCAGTTTTACACTGCACCAAGGGCAGGAGTCATGTGTGGTAGTTTGGGCATCTGATCAGGAATCCTCCTGGGCCCATGTTTTTGGTTATTTTTTTTGGTATCTCTAACTTGGAGGGCACCCGGGGACAGATCAAGAATTAAGTGGCAGAATTTTATATCTCATCAGGCCTGGTATCAACATCTGATCCCCCAGTAGATACTGGAAAGTGTTGGTGATAAAAGGGACATGTGAAATGACCCTGCTGCCAGCACGCTCCGACTCTGGACATCTGTGTTGTATGCTTGGCATATTGTACATTGATCCAATAATGTAACTTAATGAAAAGTCTGGGGATCAACAGATCTTGGTGGTGAAGTCCCAGCTCTCCTTTGTATTTCATGGCATTTGACAAATGTTACTGTCCTAATAGGCTGTAACTACAATGCAGAACTTTGAAAAGTATCAACCAGTCAAAATGTTTTGTTGACATTGTGTGCATGATAG
This sequence comes from Amphiprion clarkii, assembly GCA_027123335.1. Lineage (NCBI taxonomy): Eukaryota > Metazoa > Chordata > Actinopteri > Pomacentridae > Amphiprion > Amphiprion clarkii. Next base: position 30,558,164 of record CM049584.1, on the reverse strand, counting down.
CATACCGTCACATCTCCATGTTTCCAATCACAGAGCTGCTCACGTCTGCAGATTCCTGATCTTGTTTCAACCTCACGTCCAACTACATGCAATTGAGACTTTTAGGTTACATTTTTTCACGTTTACATTTCCCTCATGTCTCTGTTTGTATCTTTGTCTGTCACTACAGAAACATGAAGCCAACAATGGAGTGAGACGTTGGTCCTCTGATGAGGACAACTATGGTTCTCCAATGACAACAAACCGAGATGAATTGCTCAGTACCGAGCAATGTGGCAAGACTTTCATCACAGCAACAAAGCTAAGGATTCACCAACGTATTCACACTGTGGAGAAACTGTTCAGATGTGATCTGTGTGGAAAGACTTTTACTGACAAGGGTAACTTAAGAAGACACCAACTCATCCACAGTGGAGTAAGACCATTCGGCTGTGATCAGTGTGGGAAGACTTTTACTTGGCTGCATCAGTTAAAATCCCATTATCTCCTTCACAGTGGAGTTAAGCCATTCAGTTGCGATCAGTGTGGGAAGAGTTTTACTTGCAAGAGTACGTTAACAATACATCAACTCATTCACAGTGAAGTTCGACCATTCAGTTGTGATCAGTGTGGGAAGACTTTTAGACGGGAGCATCATTTAAAAGACCATCAACTCATTCACAGTGGAGTTAAACCATTCAGTTGTGATCAGTGTGGGAAGACTTTTGCTCAGATGGGAAACCTAAGAGCCCATCAACTTATTCACAGTGGAGTAAAACCATTCAGCTGTGATCAGTGTGGGACAAATTTTACTTGCAAGAGTAGGTTAACAAAACATCAACTCATTCACAGTGAAGGTCGACCATTCAGTTGTGATCAGTGTGGGAAGACTTTTAGACGGGTGCAACATTTAAAAGACCATCAACTCATTCACAGTGGAGTTAAACCATTCAGTTGTGATCAGTGTGGGAAGGCTTTTGCTCAGATGAGCAACCTAAGAACCCATCAACTCATTCACAGTGGAGTTAAACCATTCAGTTGTGATCAGTGTGGGAAGACTTTTGCTCAGATGGGCAACCTAAGAACCCACCAACTCATTCACAATGGAGGTGAACCATTCAACTGTGATCAGTGTGTGAAAACCTTTACCCAAAACGAACAGTTATTGATCCATCAATGCCCCCACTCGGCCAGAAAGCTATACCAGTGTGACCGCTGTGAAAAAACTTTTACGTGCCAGCAGAGCCTAAAATCTCACCAACGCATCCACACTGGAAATGATGTGTACGCATGTGATTACTGTGGCAAACCATTTTTACGGTACGCACATTTAAAAGCTCATGAAGTTACCCACACCGGAGTTAAACCGTACCACTGTGACCAATGTGGGAAAGGCTACAACTACATTGCCACCCTCAAAGCTCACCAACGTGACCACACTGGGGAGAGACCATACAGATGTGATGAGTGTAATAAGACTTTTACAACTTCAGGTTCCCTGAAACAACATCAAAAGATCCACACCAGGAAGAGAACATTCAATCAACGTCACAGTGGGGTATGTAAAGACTGGTGTCAGCAACAGTGTCTACACAATTCTGTATTGGATGTTGCTCTGAAATGGAATATCAAATTGTTTTGAACAACTGTGGTCAGTCAAATTATGTTAATACATTATCAGCTGTTCTTCAGTCTAACCTGTACTCGTTTTGACACATAAGCCTGGTTCAGGTTAATCTGGGGATGTAGGTAAAGTTAGGAATTCTGACGTGATCAGCATCAACACAAACTTATTCTCAACACATAAAAGTGAAAAGACATCACATCAGTGTTAAATATTCTACTGGGATGTTGGATGATTCTCCAATATAAACCCAGCTTAACTTCTGAGTTGCTTGCTGGCCTCATGTCATTGTGCCTCATATAAGTCTCTGTCACGGTGCTCCTTCACTAGTTAAGGTTCCACAAAGCTTTGTGCTTTCCAGCACAGAACAGTCTTGAGGGTCTCAAAAGAAGCTCTACCTTGTGGTGCAACTTGGTGCTACAGCTCATCCACAATAGGTGATGTGCGTTTTATCGAGGGATATGATATCAGCAGATACTAAATATTTATTGAGTCACCTTGGATCATGAACCACCAGTACTTTTTGGGACATCTCTAGTTTAAACCCCTGCAGCCCTTCTCTTTCTATATGAGTGTTAATCTCCCTGGAAGCTCAGACAACTGAATGTTAAATCACAAAAGGTCAAAGTGTCCTCAGATGTTGGCAGTCGTGCTCTCTTTTTCAGGTAAAGCATCCATTCTTCAGTGCAGCAGGAAACGTTGACTTTCTCTGTGTTTGTGTGTTTGTTTTCCAAGCAGAGCAGCACAGATGGACAAAACTCTCAGACTTGTCAGCACTCTACCAATGGTGAACAGTGCTGCTGTGACCAGTCTGGATGAACGTCCAGCCAACAAGGAACCCTACAATGATACCAGTGGATGCACACTGGACACAAACTGAACCCCTGCCAAGAAGATTTCTCCATGCCGGGTTCAGTCAAAGTTCATGAAGTCGGCCACAAACTTAAAGCCCTTGAGATCAGGCTCCACAGAATTCAAGTTTAATCTCTTGTTTGGTGTCTTGATTACGGTTACATTTGATTCGTCATCTTTTAATCATCTCTCTCTTTCTGTTTTCTGTTTTGATGAAGTTCCCTTAGTTACTCTAAGTTAAAACAAAGGATCAGCAAGTACAGTGCCTGTAACGGGTATTCAGCACCTGCTAACGTTTTTCACCTATTATTGTTTTTAAACGTGATTCATGGTCATTGTAATTTGGCTTTTTTTGAAAAGAACATGGTAACCCTGACCTCAGGGCTCTGTTTTGGTCCCGTAAAGTTAACAGCTCGGGTAAATATGGTGAAGCAAGACCGTTAAGAGCTTTTAAAAGAAACAATTAAAGTTTAAAAACAATTCTTGACTGGACTGGAAGCCAGCAGAGAGTGTAAAGGACAAGGGTGATGTGCTCACATCTAGGAATGTTTGTTAAAAGACGTGCTGCCGCATTTTTCAGAAGTTGTAGGGGGCTGATGGAAGAGTGGGAGATGCCAATTTCTAGTGCATTGCAGTAGTCCAGTCTTGAGCTGATAAAAGCATGAATAGCTTTTTCAAGGTCGGTACACTTAAGAAAAGGCTTGACTTTGGTTACAAGACATCGATGAATGAAACTTGCTCTGACTACTGTGTCAATTTGTTAAATTTCAAGTCTTTGTCAAAATATCACCCCAAGATTTTAGACCATTGGTCTGAAAGTCATTGTTCATTGAATGTTTCTCAGTGATTGTAGCATAAAGACTCGTGTATCTGGAAGGTTCAGTCACTGGTGGATCAGTACTCCTGGATATAAATACACCATGGAGACTAAAGAACACTCCACGAAACTCTGAGAAAAGGTTCCTGAAAAACATCAGTCAGGGTGATAGAAGAAAAAATCCATTTCACTAAATATTTCTTGGGAGTCCAGTTAAATCCATAATTCAGAAATGGAAGGAATAATGAACATGAGTAAATCTGACTAGAGCAGGACGTCCTCAAAAACTGAGAGACCGAGTAAGAAAGAGACTAGAGAGGGAGGCCACCAAGACACCCATGATTCCTCTGAAGGAGTTCCAGCTTCAGCAGCTGAGATGTTAGAGACTGTTCATCCAACAACTGTTGTCTGTTCTTCACTAGTCAAAGCTTTATGGAGACAAAGAGAAAGACTCTGTTGGAAAAAGTTCACATTAAATCTGGACTAGAGTTCAGCAGAAGACATGTGGAGACTCTGAAGACACCTGAAGAAGGTTCTTTGGTTTGACTTTCTCTTTATACTTTGCTGCTGTAGTGAGCAAACTGAAAATCCTGGTTTGAGCTTCAATGTAAGTTCATGGTGAAAAATGAAATTGTCGGTTTTGTGCTGTTAAGTTTTGTCTTGTTTGATTGTTGTACATGATTGATCATTAAGTTTTAAGTCTGGTGTTTCATTTGAATCCACCTCCACTGGTTCTTTTGCATCATAAACCTTGGATATTGTAACTGGTGTGTAAAGTTTTAGCTCAATATATATTTAATGTGAAACAACTGTCCTTTGGTTCACTTTAAGCTTTTTTGCACATTTACCTTTGAGGCTGTTTGAACAACATCATCTCAGGAACTATTCAAGATAAAGACCTGGAATTTTTTCTGATATTTCTTTTGACGTTTATTCAAAATCTGCCATATTCAACTTGTCATATCTGCTTTATCAGTTATGAACAAAATAACTTTGTTTTTCATTTCAATATTAAAATGACTCTATGTTTTTCTTTTCTATCATTGTGACATGAAGCTACATGTGGTTCAGACAATATCTCTAGTTGACTTCTGCATGATCATTTTTTATATTAATATGAGCTCACAGATGGAAGTTTTCATGATGGCCTCAATTTTTTTCATTCTGGAACTTTAGAATTTTCAATTTCATTTAGCAGATGCTTTTTTCCCAAAGTGACATAAATCTTAGTGTAGATACAACAGCCAAACTACTCAGCTAAGAAGAACAAACAATCTCAGATTCTTTGTTCTTCTTGTCCAGTAATGTAGATTTTAAATCAATGACATGATGAGAAATGAGAGTGAAAGTTTCAGGTTTTTATCTTCAATAGTTCCTGATATATTGTTGTTCAAACAGCCTCAAATATGAATGAAGGAAAAAACCTGCAGACACTCATTTTCTGATCACCTCAATGTAAAACATGTTGCTGTTAGCAGCAGAGCTAACGTTAGCTATGACAGTCTGCTACCAATGGTGCAGCCATCCCATAATAGACCACTTTTCAAGACACTGAAATGCTTGGGTTCACATAAAGTCTTCAAATGTTGGATATAATCGCTATAATTGCAGTTTGAGTTTGCAGTAATCTGTGAATGTAGCAGACAGATGAAAAATGCAGATTAATTTCAATGAAACGTGAACATTTTTGTTCTTTAAGTTTTTACTCCGTCAAGGAAATGGAGCCTCGGTGCAGTTATGTGATGATTGGTGTTTGTTTTTCTCTGTAACTTAATTATAAACTTTAGTTTATCTAAATGTTTACATGTTATAAATAAAATGTATATTCTTAAAAAAAAATAACCATCAAAATTACACTATTTATCAGACCCAGAAACTATGAAAACAGAATGAATATGTGGATTTTCAACTTTCTGATGAGCCTTGAACTACTGTTTCTGTTCTGTACCAAACAGTGGGAAACCCCAAACTAAATCCAGGTTTTAAACCATCAAAATCATTTTTTCTTTTTAAAATGTTCCATTTAAATTTTAAATCATAAATACGTATATGTCTATTCATTGATTCATCTCTCAACCAAAATTTATTTGAATTGAAAAACTTATGTCAAATGTTGCTATTTGACAAAAATGATAATAATAATTACAAAACCTGTAATTAATTAGATTAATTTTCTTAATCGAGTTTCACCACTCATTTTTATAAATATTAATATTTCATTGTATCGTAGATTTCAGGCCAGTCAGAGATGATGGAGCAGAAATTATCTCTTGGAGTCCAGTTTGTTGTTGTGCAGTGATCGTTTCTGCGCATGTGCGGATCATTTCGAGTGATTGGTTGACGGAGAGGTCGTCGGCTGATGACGCACTAAATCCTCGACGTTTCCTGTTGAACCTGGTGAAGAGTCCAACATGTGTCCGTCCACAGAAGCAGCTTAAAGTCTGTGAGGTTGAGTTTGAGCAGCAGCGACGTGGATTTGTGCCGGAAACAGGTGAAGACGGACTGCGAGCTGCTGCTGAGCCGCTTCCAGCAAACACAGTCCGTCCGCTTCGAGGTCTTCTCCTGCATCTGGAGGGACATGAACTTCTCACACATCTTCTGGTAGGTTCACGCTCACAACCTTTCTACATTTTCAGACACACCTTCGTGAAATCTTTCCAAGCAATTGACGGTTTGGTGTTTTTCTTTGTGTGAACTGAGGTCAGTTCAATCAGAACTAAAGACTTTGAGCTCACAGACTGATCAGCTTCATTTCCATTAAAGCCTCTTTGAGATTTAATGTAAAATGATCATTTTCTCAGTGAACTGAGGTGGTTCTCCTAAACTAACTGATGTTTGACAGCTAAGCTGCTCCAGAGGAGGTTCTGTTCAGAGTTTAGATTTTAGTCGGCTGTCAGAAGCGTCTCCTTTTCCTTCATTCTTCTCCTGATGATTCTCTCTGAGCGATCCAGATTCTCAGCTGAGATTTTATCTTCCAACCTGTTGAGCTGTACGTTAGTAATCCCACTGAATGAAGCCGTGCAGTTCCAGAATCACACACTGTCTGGTTTGTGTTGCCATGGGAACCTACATGCTTTCAGTTGGTGATTGAGAGAAAGCATCAGTATGTTTTTATCCTTGTTCCTGATTTGCTGCCCAGTCTGTTTCCACTGCTGGTACTGCAGTTGGTAGAAGACAGATTAGAAAATGGATTATTCTGTTGGTATTTATCTGAGAGAATATTCAGTCAGGAACATTAATTCCACTTTTCTTTGGCATCTAGGACACTTTGACACTTGCGTATAGAGTGGTATCCTAATTAAGATGTGTTTGATGTGACAGGTGATTGGCAGGAGGAGGAGAGTCTGACGGAGGAGCAGAGGAACGTTGTCAGACATTTTGTCTGAGTTCAACAACGGAGGAAACATGGATTCTTCACAAGAAGTGAGAAACATATCACTGTAATATTATTATCATTAATTTCTTATTTAAAATGTCTAAAGTTTCTCCAGTTGGTCAGATGGGTCGACCAAAGCCAGGTAGCGTTGTCTGGAGAGATGTAGCTCTGCAGAAGCAGCTCTACTGAGGATACAATGGTGGACTGCTAGGAAGCTGCTTATTTTGTTCAAGGACACAGTAGCTGCTTATCAAACATGCAAATGTGTTACATGGTGATGTAGATCAGTAATGAAGGAAAAGTCTTGTTTTCAATCCAGGTGTTCAGGAAGGTAAGGAGCAGCGTTTTATTTGGTAGAGAATAACACTTTTGGGCATTGTGAGTTTGCAGGCCTTTTTCCAGCTCATGAAATACATTGATAACACAGTGAAGGAAAGGAAACCTCCAAAGGTATGATATGGACCTGAAAGTAAAAAGTAAATGTTCTGCACTTATATCCTGCTTTTCCACTGTAGTGGTCCTCAAAGCACTTTCCAGAGTTTTCCATTCACTCATTCATACACCAGTAGTAACTGAGCTGCCATCAGGAGTAACCTCAGGTTCAGTGTCTTACCCATGCAGCATTGCATGATGGAGGAGTCGGGGATCGGACCAGTAGCCCTACAAGTGGACAGCCCGTCCTACCACAGCTGCCCAGTTGCATTTCCTACTGTTTTAGTGTTGTTGTTCATGTGCTGCATCTTGGCATTCTTGAGAATAAATTCTATTTTAAATACCCCCAGTGGAATTGCTCTCTTATGGCAATGGAGGGGTTTGACTGTCTCTGTGATCCTAGATGCTATGAATCAACAGTGGGTCCACAACTTGCTGCGAGAGGCATTGAGTCGGGTGCTGTGCAAGCCAGACAGCTGGTGTGGGCAGACACCTGGATGTTCTCACCCACAGCATTCTATTCTGGTTGTTGGGATGTGGAACATCACCACTCTGGCGGAGAAGGAACTGAAGCTAGTGGCTAGGGCTCTAGTGGTACCAGCCGAATATGACTGAGCTCACTTCTTGGCACAGCAACGGTTCCGGAACCAAACTCTTGGAGAGGGGGTCGACACGTTTGGACGGAGGCACCAGGAAATTGGCACTGACAAGCCCCTGGCTGAGCTGCACCTTGTAGTTCGCTTTCCTGCTACTCCATGTTCCCGATGGGAAAACTCTGATGATTTCCTTATGCACCAAATAGCATCACTGAATACGCCACTTTCTTTGAGTCTCTATTCAAGCAGGCTATGGAAAAAGACTTTTGCTCCACCTCAGGAAAGTTTTGGAAAACCACTCCATGCCCCAGAAAGGGAAGGCCTACATTCTTACCCATGCTTGGGATATTGCCAGGCAATGGAAGGAGAACTTCAGGAGCTCCTAAACATGGCCAAAATGTGGTGTGTGGATGTGGCAGAGTCTAAAAACTCGGGGGAAACCTCACCAATATCTGTGGCAGAGGTAACTGTGGGAGTGAAGAGACTCATCAGTGGCAGGATGCCAGGGGTGGAGGAGATATGCCCTGAGATGCTGATGGCTTTGGACACTGTTTGGACTGTCAGGACAGGTCCATCTATTCAGCGTGGAATGAACATTGTGGACAGTGCCTGTGGAGTGGTAGACCGTAGCGGTCGTTCCCATTTTCAGAAAGGGGGATCAGAGGATGTGCTTCAGTTATCATGGTCACATGCTGCTTGTCCTCCCAAGGAATGTTTTTTTTCCTGGATGCTGGAATGGGGGCTTCAACCAATTTTCGACTCTTGAATCGAAAATTGGTTGCTGTAGGAAAAAGTAAGTCTGTCTTGGAGTTGGAACAGTGGACCAGCTGTTCACTCTTGGAACTACTGAGGCGGTTGTGACCAGCCAGTCGACTGTTCTGTGGGCTTGGAGATGGCCTCGGACTGCGTCCTCCGGATAATCCTGTGTAGTATTTATTATTTGTTTAATTTTTCTTTTTAATATTTCTCCACCAAATGTAACTATGGGATTATTAAATGATTTTTCTCCACTAAGTTATAAAATGTAGGGTAAATGTTTTCTCCAATGGGGTTAAGATTGCTTTCTGCAGAATTATTAAATAGCCTCACTGATATTCAACCACAATGTGAACAACAAAACAATTGAGACACTGATCTTATATTTATGTACATTTATTCAGCTACACAACAACAACAACTATGACACAACAATAACACACATTAAGTCAAACAGCAACACAAAACACACAAGTTGGTGAAATGTGAATGACAGGGAAGGAAGAGAACATAATATTATGCTGCACTGTTGGGAAAATATTATGTTGTCATCTGGTGCTCCAGGAGGAAGGATTTAGGAAACAACACCTGAAAGCAGCTGTAAATTTAATAGTGAGCTAATTTGTTAACCTGTAAATTGTGTCTTTGACAAGAAAATTTGGGAAAGTTGCACCAAGTTTCAGGGACTGAAAGTTACTTGCACTGATACTGCAACGTGATGATGATGCCTTGGTGGATGGTCTGGTCAGCCTGTTGATGTGGGTCAGAACAACTTGATGGTAAAGGAAGGTTCAGAGAAAGAATCTCTGGGATTCCTCAAGGATGGCTCTGGGAAAGAAGGACAAAACATGGTACTTTGAGGTGTGGTCTTTTAAAGTGGACTTCTGCATATCATGAACTCAGTACGGGTCTCGTACATCCTCCGTAAGGGAGGGCTGATGTCTAGATGCCCCTCATAGAGTTACATTTTCAGATAACTTTTAACAATATATGGTTTTCACTCAGTCTAATATTGTGACGCATCATTTTTATATTTTTACTCCTGGTAGATAGACGGTCACAGCATGGCTAAACACATATATGACATGAGACATTTAGGGTGTCAAATGAACTTAGACATACAACAAGAGATTTAAACAGAGATCATGGTGTGATGATGATCATGATGAGGTTCTTGAAGTCAATGTTCAATGGTTCCGTTAAATAAGTACACATAAAGAATGATGAAATCCAGGGTTGTGGAGAAATTGTCTTCCTTTATTGTAATATGAGTTCAGAGTTTGTACCAGTGTCAGTGGAGTGGAATGTCTTTGAAGTCCTTATCAAAATTTTGACCCCTGCTTCCTGCAGGGTTGGCAGTTGGTCAGACTCAGAGTGTGTATTGGGGCTATTTGGTCCCTTGAAGGCCCCAATACAGATTTTTTTTTTTTTATTGCTCTTGTCTGGAGGTCTGTTTTTGGGAAGTCCTTTAAAATCTGCTCTTGTGGTCTCCTTCTGCTGATTCAATACTTTTCACCATCCTGCCAGATCTGAAAGGTGTCTTGGTGTCTCAGCTCCACTGATCACAGGGAGCTTCATCTCCAACCTGTGGCTGTGAAGGTGTGAAGAATCTAGAGCTACAAGAGAGGGATAAACGAAATCTGCCCTTGTTCTGTTTCGCCGTTGTTCATGGCTGGTGGATCCTACGCTTGTTTGGGTCTCCTTTACAAGAATGTGTTCGCGGAGTCCTTGCTACAAGCCACGCTGTCGTTCTGGAACCAAAGTGAGAGGTGTGTTGGTTTCCTCAGCACAAATTCAAACTGCTTTCTGCTGGATGTTGAACTCTGCCTTCCATCATGTTTATGGTGTTCATGGACAGGATGTGGATCTGTAGAAACGTGGCGAGGAGCGTGTCTTTTTTGTGAACCTCAGAGTTCTCTCTGCTTTTTGCAGATGACGTGGTTTTGTTGGCTCTTTAGAACGTGACCTGTAGCACACACTGGGGGCTGAGCAGCCGAGCATGAAGCAACCAGGACAAAAGTCACCACCTGTGAGCCCGGGGTCATGGTTCTCTTCCACACAACATTCCTTCTGGGCCCATTTTTGAATAGGGTTTTCTAGGCACATCGTCATTGGTGAAAACCCTGGGGCAGAAATAGAATTAACTAGCAGAATTGCATATCTTATCTGGCTGTGTATTGACCTCTGATCCCCCAGGAGATACTGGACAGTTCTGGTGGTGAAAGGGACATCTGGAATGACCCTGCTGCCAACACGACCCGACTCTGGACATTGGTGTTGTATGCTTTACATGTTGTACATTTATCCAAAAATGTACCTTAACAAAAAGTCTGGGGATCAAAAGATCCTGCTGGTACAGTCCCATCAGTTCCACCTCTATTTTGCGTTTCATCGTGATGGACAAATTTTACTACCCAATATTCTAAAAGTACAATGCAAAAAGTTGAAAACTATTGACCAGTGAAATTTTTTTGTTGACGTGTGTGTTAGCACGCCGTCACATTTCTATGTTTCCATTAACAGAGTTGCTAACATGTCTGTAGATTCCTGATCTTGTTTCAACCTCACGTCCAACCACATGTAATTGAGACTTTTAGGTGACATTTTTTTGTGATTACATTTCACTCACTGCCTCTGCTTGTATCTGTGTTGCTACAGAAACGTGAAAACAGCAGTGGAATGAGATGTATGACATCTAAGGAGGATAACGACGGTTCCCCAACAGCAACAGAGAGAGATGAAGGACCAAGTTGTGAGCAATGTGGCAAGACTTTTACTCGGGTGTATCATTTAAAAGTCCATCGACTCACCCACACTGGAGTTAAACCATTCAGCTGTGATCAGTGTGGGAAGAGTTTTACTTCCAAGAGTACTTTAACAACACACCATCTGATTCACACTGGAGTGAGACCATTCAGCTGTGATCAGTGTGGGAAGGCGTTTTTTCGGAGGAATGCCCTAAAAGTCCATCAACTCATTCACAGTGGAATTAAGCCGTTCAGTTGTGATCAGTGTGCGAAGACTTTTACTCAGGTGCAACATTTAAAAATCCATCAACTCATCCACAGTGGAGTTAAACCATTCTGTTGTAATCAGTGTGGGAAGACTTTTACTTACAAGAGTAAGTTAACAACACATCAAGTTGCCCACAGTGGGGTGAAACCATTCAGCTGTGATCAGTGTGGGAAGACTTTTACTTACAAGAGTACTTTAAAAACACACCAACTCATTCACAGTGGAGTTAGACCATTCAGCTGTGATCATTGTGGGAAGACTTTTACTCAGATAGGCACCCTGAGAAGCCATCAACTCATTCACAGTGGAATTAGACCATTCAGTTGTGATCAATGTGAGAAGACTTTTACTCAGATAGGCACCCTGAGAAGCCATCAACTCATCCACAGTGGAGTGAGACCATTCAGCTGTGATCAGTGTGTGAAAACCTTTACTCAACATGAACAGTTATTGATCCATCAATGTCCCCACTCTAGTAGAAAGCTGTACCACTGTGAGTCCTGTGAAAAAACTTTCAAGCACCAACAGAGCCTAAAACTTCACCAACGCATCCACACTGGACATGATGTGTACATATGTGATCACTGTGCCAAACCATTTGTCCAGTTCGCACAGTTAAAAGCCCATGAAGTTACCCACACTGGGATTAAGCCGTACCACTGTGACCAGTGTGGGAAAGGCTTCAACTACATTTGTAGTCTCAAAACTCATCGACGTGTCCACACTGGAGAGAGACCATACAGATGTGACGAGTGCAAGAAGACTTTTAAAACTTCGGATTCACTGAAAAGACACCAACAGATCCACACCAGAAAGAGAACATTCAATCAACGTCATAGTGAAGTATGTAAAGACTGGTCTCAGCAATAGTGTCTACACAATTCTGCATTGGATATTGCTGTGAAACTTAATGTCAAACTTTTTTAACAATTGTGGTCAGTTTAATTCTGTAAACACATCATCAGCCGTCGTTCAGTCTAACCTGTACTTGTTTTGACACAGAAATCTGATCCAGGTTAATCTGGGGATGTAGGTAAGATTAGGAATTCTGATGTGATCAGCATCAACACAAACTTATTCTCAACACATAAAGGTGAAAAGACATCACATCAGTGTTAAATAGTCTGCTGGGATGTTGGATCATTATCCAGTATAAAGGCAGTTTAACTCATCAGTTGCTTGCTGGCCTCATGTCAGTGACACTCATATAAGTCTCTGTCATGGTGCTCCTTTCCTAGCTAAGGTTCCAGAATGCTCTGTGTTTTCCAACACAGAACAGTTCTTGAAGATCTAGTAAGAATCTCCACTTTGTAATGCAACTAGGTACTGCAGCCCATCTACAATAGCTGATGTGTGTATTATCGAGGGATATGATATCAGCAGATACTAAATATTTAATGACTCAAATTGGATCATGAGCCAACAGTACTTTATTGGGACATCCTTTATTGAAACTCCTGCAGCCCTTCTCTTTTGATATGAGTGTTAATCTTCCTGGAAGCTCAGACAACTGAAGGTTAAATTACAAAAGGTCAGTGTCTTCAGATATCAGTAGAGATGCTCTTTATTTCAGGCAAGGCATCAGTTCTTCAAAGCTGCAGGAAACCTTGATGTTCTCTGTGTTTGTGTGTTTGTTTTCCAAGCAGAGCATCACAGATGGACAAAACTCTCAGACTTGTCAGCACTCTGCCAATGGTGAACAGTGCTGTTGTGACCAATGTGGATGAACATCCAACCAACAAGGAACCCAACAACGACACCAGCAGATGCACACTGGACACAAACTGAACCTCTGCCAAGAAGATTTCTCCATGCCGGGTTCAGTCAAAGTTCATGAAGTCTCCCACAAACTTAAAGTCGTTGAGATCAGGCTCCACAGAATTCAGGTCTAATCTCTTGTTTAGTGTCTTTTTTAATGTTGCACCTGATTAGTCATGTTTTAATCATCTCTCTGTTTATGTTTTTTCATTCTACTACAAAGTAAAAATAAAGGAGCAACACGTACAGTATCTATAAAGAGTATTCACCCCCCTTCGAAGTTTTTCCCTTGTCACTGCTTTTGAACAGAAAATCATGAGTGACCAAGGAAGAAACAAGTGAGGGAGGCCACCAAGACTCCTATGACTCCTCTGAAGGAGTTCCAGCTTCAGCAGCTGAGATGTTAGAGACTATTCATCCAGCAACTGTTGTCTGTTCTTCACCAGTCAAAGCTTTATGGAGACAAAGAGAAAGACTCTGTTGAAAAAGTTCACATTAAATCTGAACTAGAGTTCACCAGAAGACGTGGAGACTCTGAAGACACCTGAAGAAGGTTCTTTGGTTTGACTTTCTCTTTATACTTTGCTGCTGTAGTGAGCAGACTGAAAATCCTGGTTTGAGCTTCATCACCATGAACTTAATTTCTTTTTATAAAAATGAAATTATAGCTTATGTGCTGTTAAGTGTTGTCTTGTTTGATTGTTTTAAATGCTTAATCATTAAATTTTACTTCTGGTGTTTCATTTAAATCTGCCTCCACTGGCTCATTTTCATCATAAACTTTGGATATTTTAACTGATATCTGAAAAGTTGTGGCTCAATATATCAAATGCTTTCCTCAACTTTTAAGGTTAAACAACTGTCCTCTGGTCCACTTTGGTTTCACTTTTTTTTTGCACATTTAACTTTATGGCTGTTTGAACAACAACATGTCAAGAACTTTTAAAGATACACACCTGGAATTTTTTCTGCTATTTCTATTGACAATAATTAAGAATCTGAATGATTGTACAAATTGTCATAACTGCTCTGTCAGTTATCAACAAAAATTATTTTTTTTCCTTTTTGATATTAAAACTATTCTCTGTGTTTCTTTTGTATTATTGTGACATGAAGCTACATGTGGTTCAGACAATATCTCTAGTTGACTTCTGCATGATCAGTTTTTATATTAATTTGAGCTCAAAGATGGAAGTTTTCATGACGGCCTCAATTTTTTTATTCTTGAACTCACCCAAGTGGAACAAACAATCTCTGATTCTTTGTTCTTCTTGTCCAGTAACGTAGATTCTGAATCAATGACGTGATGAGAAATAAGAGTTAAAGCTTCAGGTTTTTATCTTTAATAGTTCCTGAGTTATTGTTGTTCAAACAGCCTCAAATTTGAATGAAGGACAAAACCTGCAAACACTCGGTTTCCGGGTATTTATTAAATTTATTGAATTATTTCAAACACAAAATCGTCTCAATACATCAGTGTGTTTTTATTTTAGAAATACTAATATTTCATTGTATCGTAGATTTTAGGCCAGTCCAGTTTGTTGTTATTGTGCAGTGATCGTTTCTGCGCATGTGCGACTCATTTCGAGCGAGCCAGAGACGTCGCCCGCTGATGACGCACTAAACCCTCGACGGTGGCACCAGAGCCGTTAGTTTCCTCTCCAGGATCCGTTAGTTTCCTCTCCGGGATCCGTTAGTTTCCTCTCCGGGAGCCGTTTCCTGTTGAATCTGGTGAAGAGTCGAACATGTGTCCGTCCACAGAAGCAGCTTAAAGTCTGTGAGGTTGAGTTTGAGCAGCAGCGACGTGGATTTGTGCCGGAAACAGGTGAAGACGGACTGCGAGCTGCTGCTGAGCCGCTTCCAGCAAACACAGTCCGTCCGCTTCGAGGTCTTCTCCTGCATCTGGAGGGACATGAACTTCTCACACATCTTCTGGTAGGTTCAGGCTCACAACCTTTCTACATTTTCAGACACAGCTTCGTGAAATCTTTCCAAGCAATTGACGGTTTGGTGTTTTTCTTTGTGTGTGAACTGAGGTCAGTTCAATCAGAACCAAAGACTTTGAGCTCACAGACTGATCAGCTTCATTTCCATTAAAGCCTCTTTGAGATTTAATGTAAAATGATCATTTTCTCAGTGAACTGAGGTGGTTCTCCTAAACTAACTGATGTTTGACAGCTAAGCTGCTCCAGAGGAGGTTCTGTTCAGAGTTTAGATTTTAGTCGGCTGTCAGAAGCGTCTCCTTTTCCTTCATTCTTCTCCTGATGATTCTCTCTGAGCGATCCAGATTCTCAGCTGAGATTTTATCTTCCAACCTGTTGAGCTGTACGTTAGTAATCCCACTGAATGAAGCCGTGCAGTTCCAGAATCACACACTGTCTGGTTTGTGTTGCCATGGGAACCTACATGCTTTCAGTTGGTGATTGAGAGAAAGCATCAGTATGTTTTTATCCTTGTTCCTGATTTGCTGCCCAGTCTGTTTCCACTGCTGGTACTGCAGTTGGTAGAAGACAGATTAGAAAATGGATTATTCTGTTGGTATTTATCTGAGAGAATATTCAGTCAGGAACATTAATTCCACTTTTCTTTGGCATCTAGGACACTTTGACACTTGCGTATAGAGTGGTATCCTAATTAAGATGTGTTTGATGTGACAGGTGATTGGCAGGAGGAGGAGAGTCTGACGGAGGAGCAGAGGAACGTTGTCAGACGTTTTGTCTGAGCTCAACAACGGAGGAAACATGGATTCTTCACAAGAAGTGAGAAACATATCACTGTAATATTATTATCAATAATTTATTATTTAAAATGTCTAAAGTTACTCCAATTGGTCAGATGGGTCGACCAAAGCCAGGTAACGTTGTCTGGAGAGATGTAGCTCTGCAGAAGCAGCTCTACTGAGGATATAACAGAATGCAGCATGGTCAAAATGGGGATCTGGGGACACAGCTGCTGTGTTCCAGCTCCTTTTTCTGGTCCCTGTAGTCCTTTTTGAGGTTCTTTAGTTTATTGAGGAGTTGGTCGATGCTCCACTCATATCCAGCTGCAGCCATCTCCCACTGGATCTTCTCAAACACTGGCTTGGTTCAGGAAAGTCCCTCTAACTTTGACTGAATTTCAGCTGAAGATCACAGTGCCAGGAAGCACTGAGTCTCCTCCTCAGACCACTGCTACTTGGATTCAGCATCCATGTTTTTGGTTTGCTAAACCCAAAAAAACTAACCCCGACTAATATCACTTGCTCAGCTGTTGTTTTAAAAATGGCGGTTCTGCATTTTCACTCTTGATCATTGGTCACGTTTACTCCGCCCCCAGCCCGTGATGTAGTTTGTTCTTACCTCTGACCCAGCAAAGAGTCTGTGCTTGCTCAGCACCAGTTTTTGGAACCTGGAGCCAGTGCTTAGGTGGTGGAAACACAAAGAACTGGTTAGATTAGGCTCTGGCTCTGAATTAGCACTGGAACCAGCTCGGTGGAAAACGGCTGAGACAGGGAAGGCGGGACCAACCTCAGGGTGTGTTCAGCTGAAGGGAGGCAGATCTGCAGACCCATTCTTGGGATATTGTTGGGCAGTGAAAGGAAAACTTTCATGAGCTCCTGAACCTGGCCTAAATGTTGTGTCTGGATGTGGCAGAGTCTGAAAACTTTGGGGAGGCCTCATCCATATCTGTGGCAGAGGTCACTGTGGGAGTGAATAAGCTCATCAGTGACAGGATGCCATATGTGGTGAGATGCACTCTGGGATGCTGATGGTTCTGGATACTGGACGAGAAGGACAGGCACGTCTCTTCAGTGTGATTGGAGACTGTGGACAGTGTCTGTATAAGATTGGGGGAGTAGTTCCCCTTTTTCAAGGAGGGGGATTAGAGGATTTGCTTCAGTTATCGTGGTAACACTCTGCTGGTTCTCCTCAGGAATGCTTTTTTTGCTGGATGCTGGAATGAAGGCTTCAACTGATTCTCACTACCTTCAGATGTAGGAAAAGTCAGGCCAAGTCTGTCCTGGACTTGGAACAAGTGACCAGCCCTTTACCCTTGGGAGCTACTGAGGGGGTTTTGACCCGTCAGTCGACGTGTTTTGTGGACTTGCAGACGGCCGAGTACCATGTTTTCCTGATTTTTCTGTTTGGGTCTACTGTGAGAGTATGGGGTAGCTGAATCTTTGCTATCCAAGCCATGCAGTTTTTTAGAACCAAAATGAGAGCTGTGTTGATATCAGCACGAAATCAAACTGCTTTCTGCATATATGTGGTCAAGAGGGTGTCTGGTTTGGGACCCTCAGAGTCGCATCTCTGCTTTTTGCAGATGATGTGGTTTTGTTGGCTTCTTTTATAACACGATCTTTAGAATGCATTGGAGGCTGGGGAAGCCAGGATGAAAATCACCACCTGCTGGCCTGAGGCCATGGTTCTCTTCCGGATACCAAGAGAATGCTTGCTCTGGGTTGGGGTGAGTTTCCCTCTCAAGCAAAGGAGGTTCAGTGTCTCAGTGTCTTGTTCTTGAGTGATGGGAAAATAATGCATGAAGGGAGAGCACTAATGTAGACATTGTACCGGACTGTTTAGGTGACAAGAAGCTGAACTGGATGGCAACGCTCTCGGTTTCCTACTCTGTCTTTGTTCAAACCCTCATTTATGGTCATGGTCTTGGAATAGTGTCGGAAAGAATGACATCACAGACACAAATTGCTCTCAGCTCTCGTAGGAGGCGGTCGCACTTTTCTTCGCTCCGTAGCTATCTCTGTTCCTCCCATACCCTCATGTTTCCTTGCTTGCTGCATTTCTTCGTCTCGTCTCGTCTGTCTGACTTGGAGCGATTGCTTGGCACTGGACCTTCGAAACACCGATCATGGAATTGATTAACTGGTCTCTCAATGCAATTGACAAGATTGTCGCCACAAAGACCACAGGCCTAGGGGAACCTACCTGCCCGGATGGGAGTTTCGCCTCTGGTTACGTGATCGACGCCTGGGGGAAGTGGAAGGGGATCATGTGCCTGGCACCTCTATCCGTGGAGGATGTGGAAGATGTTTATATATTCGGATTTATGATGACAGGCCTGCTGATAATTGGCTTGTTCACTGGCCTGAGCTTCTGGAAAATCAGGAAGACCGCAGACAGTATGACGAACTCAATCGTAAGATGGGGTGAGGAGCTTCGAGTCAACAGAGGCCATGCAGTTTGGCATGTGATCAGGATTCCTTCTCTGCCCCCTTCCTGTTTTTTAGGGTTTTTTGGCATGTCTAAGTGGGAGGAGACCCTGGAGCAGATCCAGGATTCAGCTGGAGAATTACATATCTCATCTGGCCTGGTATCACATTTCTATGTCTCTAATCACAGAGCTGCTGAACAGCTTTTTGATCTTGTTTCAACCTCACATCCAACTACATGTAATTGAGACTCTTAGGTTACATTTTTTTTTCATGATTGCACTTGAATCACTGCCTGTGTTTGTGTCTTTGTCTGTTGCTACAGAAACGTGAAAACAGCAATGGAGTGAGATGTTGGACATCTGAGGAGGATAATGAGCATTCCCTGACGACAACAACCAGAGATGAATCACTCAGTTTTGAGCAATGTGGCAAGACTTTTATTTCAGCAACAAAGCTCAGAATTCACCAACATACTCACATTGTGGAGAAACCGTTCAGTTGTGATCAGTGTGAGAAGACTTTTACTCAGATGGGTTCGCTAAGATCCCATCAACTTATTCACAGTGGAGTTAAACCATTCAGCTGTGCTCACTGTGGAAAGGCTTTTACTTCAAAGGGTAATTTAACAAAACACCAAGTCATACACAGCGGAGTTAAGCCATTCAGCTGCGCTCACTGTGGAATGGCTTTTACTTCCAAGGGTAATTTAACAAAACACCAAGTCATACACAGTGAAGTTAAACCGTTCAGCTGTGATCAGTGTGGGAAGACTTTTACTAGGATGGGTTCCCTCAGATCCCATCAACTCATTCACAGTGGAGTGAAACCATTCGGTTGTGATCAGTGTGGGAAGACTTTTACTCAGATGGGTGACCTAAGATCCCATCAACTCATTCACAGTGGAGTTAAACCATTCACCTGTGATCAGTGTGAGAAGACTTTTGCTTTCAAGAAGTCATTAAGAAGACATCAGCAGATTCACAGTGGAGTTAAACCATTCAGCTGTAATCAGTGTGAGAAGACTTTTACTCAGATGGGTGACCTAAGATCCCATCAACTGACTCACAGTGGAGTGAAACCATTCAGCTGTGATCAGTGTGGGAAGAATTTTACTTACAAGAATTCTTTAAGGACACATCAACTCATTCACAGTGGAGTTAAACCATTCAGCTGTGATCAGTGTGGGAAGGCTTTTACTTCCAAGTTTAATTTAACAACACACCGACTCATTCACAGTGGATTGAAATCATTCGGATGTGATCAGTGTGGGAAAAGTTTTCCTCAAAGATGTCAATTAAAATTCCATCAATTCACCCACAGTGGAGGTCAACCATTCAGCTGTGATCTATGTGGAAAGACTTTTTCTCGGAAAGGTGGCTTAACAACACACCAACTCATTCACAGTGGAGTGAAACCATTCAGCTGTGATCAGTGTGGAAAGACTTTTTCTGAAAAGAGGCAGTTACGAACCCATCAACTCATTCACAGTGGAGTGAAACCATTCAGTTGTGATCAGTGTGGAAAGACTTTTTCTGACAGGAGTAATTTAAGAACCCATAAACTCATCCACAGTGGAGGTGACCCTTTCAACTGCGGTCAGTGTGTGAAAACCTTTACTCAACCTGAACAGTTGTTGATCCATCAATGTCCCCACTCTGGAAGAAAGCTGTACCACTGTGAGTCCTGTGAAAAAACTTTCATCCACCAACGGAGCCTAAAATCTCACCAACGCATCCACACTGGACACGATGTGTACATATGTGATCACTGCGGCAAACCCTTTGTACTCTACGCACAGTTAAAAGCCCATGAAGCCATCCACACTGGGGTGAAACCATACCACTGTGACCAGTGTGGGAAAGGTTTCAGCTACATTGCATATCTCAAAGCTCACCAACGTGTCCACACTGGGGAGAGACCATACAGATGTGACGAGTGTAAGAAGACTTTTAGAACTTCAGATTCCCTGAAACAACACCAACAGATCCACACCAGAAAGAAAACATTCAATCAACTTCACAGTGAGGTATGTCAAGGCTGGTATCAACAACAGTGTACACACAATTTTGCATTGGATATTTTGGATATTGTTGTGAAATTTCATTTCAAGTTTCCTGAGCAACTGGGGTCAATCGAATTATGTTAACACATCGTCTGTCCTTCAGTCCAACCTGTACTCATTTTGACACTGAAATCTGGTCCAAGTTAATCTGGGGATGTAGGTAAGATTAGGAATTCTGACGTGATCAGCATCAGCACAAACTTGTTCACAACATTTTTCTTAACTCATAAAGGTGAAAAGACATCACATCAGTGTTAAATATTCTGCTGGGATGTTGGATGTTTATCCAATATAAACCAAGCTTAACTTATCAGTTGCTTGCTGGTCTCATGTCAGTGAGACTCTGTCATGGTGCTCCCTTATTAGCTAAGGTTCCACAATACTCTGTGCTTTCCAGCACAGAACAGTCTTGAGGGAGTGGCAAGATGCTCCACCTTGTGGTGCAATTAGGTTCTGCAGCTCATCTACAATAGCTGATGTGTGTATTATCAAAGGATATGATATCAGCAGATGCAAAATATTTAAAGATTCACCATCCATCGTGAGTGAAATGTACTTTTTTGGGACGTCTCTAGTTTTAATCCCTGCAGCCATTCTCTTTCTATATGAGTGTTAATCTTCCTGGAAGCTCAGGCAACTGAATGTTAAATCACAACAGGTCAAAGTGTCTTCAGATATCAGTAGAGATGCTCTCTATTTCAGGCAAGGCATCAGTTCTTCAATGCTGCAGGAAACCTTGACTTTCTCTGTGTTTGTGTGTTTGTTTTCCAAGCAGAGCATCACAGATGGACAAAACTCTCAGACTTGTCAGCACTCTGCCAATGGTGAACAGTGCTGTTGTGACCAATGTGGATGAACATCCAACCAACAAGGAACCCAACAACGACACCAGCAGATGCACACTGGACACAAACTGAACCCTTGCCAAGAAGATTTCTCCATGCCGGGTTCAGTGAAAGTTCATGAAGTCTCCCACAAACTCAGAGTCCTTGAGATCAGGCTCCACAGACTTTAGGTCTAATCTCTTGTTTAGTGTCTTCATTAAGGTTGCACTTTCTTAGTCATCTTTTCATTATCTCTCTATTTCTGTTTTCTGATTGATTTCCTTCATTTCTGCTTCTAAGTAACAATAAAGGATCAGCAAGTACAGTGCCTATAACGACTATTCACCCCCATAGAAATTTTTCAAATATTGTTGCTTTTAAACAGCGAATCATGAGTGACCAAGAAAGAAACGAGTGAATGAGGCCACCGAGACACCTATAACTCCTCTGAAGGAGTTCCAGCTTCAGCAGCTGAGATGTTAGAGACTGTTCATCCAACAACTGTTGTCTGTTCTTCACCAGTCAAAGCTTTATGGAGACAAAGAGAAAGACTCTGTTGGAAAAAGTTCACATTAAATCTGGACTAGAGTTCACCAGAAGACATGTGGAGACTCTGAAGACACCTGAAGAAGGTTCTTTGGTTTGACTTTCTCTTTATACTTTGCTGCTGTAGTGAGCAGACTGAAAATCCTGGTTTGAGCTTCAACACCATGAACTTTCTTTTTTCAGAAAAATGAAATTATAGCTTATGTACTGTTAAGTGTTGTCTTGTTCGAGTGTTTAAATGCTAAATTTGATTTCTGGTGTTTCATTGAAACCAAACTCTAGAGTTGTTCTTTTTCATCATAAACTATGGATATTTTAACTGGTATCTATAAAGTTTTAGCTCAAAATATCAAATGCTTTCCTTGACATTTAACATAAAACAACTGTCCTTTGGTCCACTTTCAGGAGATTTTTTACACATTTAACTTTGAGGCTGTTTGAACAACATCTCAGGAACTATTAAAGATAAACACCTGGAATTTTACTGTTATTTCTTATCATGGTGTTAATTCATAATTTGCAGTACGGTACAACTTGTCATATCTGCTCTGTCAGTTTTGAACAAAAATAACTTTGCTTTTCAATGTTAAAAGTATTTTATGTGTTTCTTTTCTATTTTATGTTTCTTTTCTATTATTGTGATATGAAGCTACATGTGATTCAGACAGTATCTCTAGCTGACTTCTGCATGATCAGTTTTTATGTTAATATGAGCTCAAAGATGGAAGTTTTCATGACGGCCTCAATTTTTTTTCATTCTTGAACTCACTCAAGTGGAAAAAACAACCTCTGATTCTTTGTTCTTCTTGTCCAGTAATTTAGATTCTGAATCAATGACGTGATGAGAAATAAGAGTGAAAGTTTCAGGTTTTTATCTTTAATAGTTCCTGAGATATTGTTGTTCAAACAGCCTCAAATTTGAATGAATGACAAAACCTGCAGACACTCAATTTCCGTGTATTTGTTAAATTTATTGAATTATTTCAACCACACAAACGTCTCAATACATCAGTGTATTATTATTTTAGAAATATTAATATTTCATTGTATCGTAGATTTTAGGCCAGTCCAGTTTGTTGTTATTGTGCAGTGATCGTTTCTGCGCATGTGCGACTCATTTCGAGCAAACCAGGGACGTCGCCCGCTGATGACGCACTAAACCCTCGACGGTGGCACCAGAGCCGTTAGTTTCCTCTCCAGGATTCGTTAGTTTCCTCTCCAGGATCCGTTAGTTTCCTCTCCGGGATCCTTTAGTTTCCTCACCGGGATTCGTTAGTTTCCTCTCCAGGATCCGTTAGTTTCCTCTCCGGGATCCGTTAGTTTCCTCTCCAGGATCCGTTTCCTGTTGAACCTGGTGAAGAGTCCAACATGTGTCCGTCCACAGAAGCAGCTTAAAGTCTGTGAGGTTGAGTTTGAGCAGCAGCGACGTGGATTTGTGCCGGAAACAGGTGAAGACGGACTGCGAGCTGCTGCTGAGCCGCTTCCAGCAAACACAGTCCGTCCGCTTCGAGGTCTTCTCCTGCATCTGGAGGGACATGAACTTCTCACACATCTTCTGGTAGGTTCAGGCTCACAACCTTTCTACATTTTCAGACACAGCTTCGTGAAATCTTTCCAAGCAATTGACGGTTTGGTGTTTTTCTTTGTGTGTGAACTGAGGTCAGTTCAATCAGAACTAAAGACTTTGAGCTCACAGACTGATCAGCTTCATTTCCATTAAAGCCTCTTTGAGATTTAATCTAAAATGATCATTTTCTCAGTGAACTGAGGTGGTTCTCCTAAACTAACTGATGTTTGACAGCTAAGCTGCTCCAGAGGAGGTTCTGTTCAGAGTTTAGATTTTAGTCGGCTGTCAGAAGCGTCTCCTTTTCCTTCATTCTTCTCCTGATGATTCTCTCTGAGCGATCCAGATTCTCAGCTGAGATTTTATCTTCCAACCTGTTGAGCTGTACGTTAGTAATCCCACTGAATGAAGCCGTGCAGTTCCAGAATCACACACTGTCTGGTTTGTGTTGCCATGGGAACCTACATGCTTTCAGTTGGTGATTGAGAGAAAGCATCAGTATGTTTTTATCCTTGTTCCTGATTTGCTGCCCAGTCTGTTTCCACTGCTGGTACTGCAGTTGGTAGAAGACAGATTAGAAAATGGATTATTCTGTTGGTATTTATCTGAGAGAATATTCAGTCAGGAACATTAATTCCACTTTTCTTTGGCATCTAGGACACTTTGACACTTGTGTATAGAGTGGTATCCTAATTAAGATGTGTTTGATGTGACAGGTGATTGGCAGGAGGAGGAGAGTCTGACGGAGGAGCAGAGGAACGTTGTCAGACGTTTTGTCTGAGCTCAACAACGGAGGAAACATGGATTCTTCACAAGAAGTGAGAACAATTGTTTTATGGCACATTAACACAGTTTTCTTTTTATCATTATTATTGTGAGAGTCCATTGGTCACCGGCTCTGAATCCACAGACAGACTAACCATTGGTCACAGGAGGGCTGGATGTTGCTCAGTGCTTGCGATGGACGTCATCATGTCTCTAAACTAACAGTGTAGGGAGGCTTCAGACTGGTTGGATGCAGCATGTGGGAGAAATGGAGATAAACTAAAGCAAGGCAAGCTTAGAAATGCAGCAGTGAAGTAGTTGGGTATAGACTGCATTCTGATTAGTATTGTAGAAGATGTTGGTCTGAGGAACGTCCTTAGGATCGCAGTGAATGATGGCACGTATGAGCCTCAATGTGTGTCTGAGATTCTCCACAAGAGGTATAAGCATTTATTTATGTATTTATTTGATATGGGCAGTGCACATCAATGAACGTCTATTTAGACAGCAATAGACATAAATATGCTGGAATATAGCAGCAATGCTAATTTACATCTGCATTTCCTCGGCAGGTAACAATAAACACAGCAGTTGTGAGAGCAGGTGTTCGTTATTTGCGATAGAAGACAGACTTAGACTTAGACTTAGATTTAGACCGACTTTATTAGTCCCCAGAGGGAAAATCTGTAAAATGGAGACATCAGACAGTGAAGAGGCAGATAGGAAAGTTGGGAGAAGCGTGGGAGGGACGACATGCAGCAAAGGGCTGCGAGCGGGAATCGAACCCAGGCCGCTGCGTCGGGCACCAGCCCGGAATTGATACTTTTAAGTTACATTTTTTCACCGTTACGTTTCACTCATTGTCTCTGTTTGTGTCTTTGTCTGTAGCTACAGAAACATGACAACAGCAATGGAGTGAGACGTCAGAACTCTGAGGATAACGATGGTTCCCCAACAACAACAAACAGAGATGAATCACTCAGTTGTGAGCAATGTGGCAAGACTTTTATCACACAAACCAATCTAAGAATTCACCATTGTTTTCACACTGTGGACGGATCTTTCAGTTGTGATCAGTGCGAGAAGACTTTTACTGACAAGTGTAATTTAACAAGACACCAACTCATTCACAGTGGAATTAGACCATTCAGCTGTGGTCAGTGTGGGAAGACTTTTACTCGTGTACAACATTTAAAAGACCATCAAGTCATTCACAGTGGACGCAAGCTGTTCAGCTGTGATCAGTGTGAGAAGACATTTACTCTAATTGGTAATTTAAAATCCCATCAAGTCATCCACAGTGGAGTTAGACCATTCCGATGCGATCAGTGTGGGAAGAAATTTACTTTCAAGAGTACGTTAAGAAACCATCAACTCATTCACACTGGAGTTAAACCATTCAGCTGTGACCAGTGTGGGAAGGCTTTTACTCGGGTGCATCATTTAAAAGATCATCAACTCACCCACAGTGGACGCAATCTGTTCAGTTGTGATCAGTGTGGGAAAACTTTTACTCGGTTGAATAATTTAAAAGACCATCAACTCACCCACAGTGAAGTTAGACCATTCAGCTGTGATCAGTGTGTGAAAACCTTTACTCAACATGAACAGTTATTGATCCATCAATGTCCCCACTCTGGTAGAAAGCTGTACCACTGTGACTCCTGTGAAAAAACTTTCAAGCACCAACGGAGCCTAAAATCTCACCAACGCATCCACACTGGACATGATGTGTACATATGTGATCACTGTGGCAAACCATTTTTACGGTATGCACAGTTAAAAGCCCATGAAGTTACCCACACTGGGATTAAGCCATACCACTGTGACCAGTGTGGGAAAGGCTTCAACTACATTGCCACCCTCAAAGCTCACCAACGTGACCACACTGGGGAGAGACCATACAGATGTGATGAGTGTAATAAGACTTTTACAACATCGGGTTCCCTGAAACAACATCAACAGATCCACACCAGGAAGAAAACATTCAATCAGTGTCACAGTGGGGTATGTAAAGACTGATTTCAACAACAGAATACACACAGTTCTGCATGGGATATTTTGGATATTGCTGTGAAATTTCCTTTAAAACTGTGCTGAGCAACCGAATTTAGCTTAACACATCATCAGCTGTCCTTCAGTACAACCTGTACTCGTTTTGACATAGAAATCTGGTCCAGGTTAATCTGGGGATGTAGGTAAGATTAGAAATTCTGATGTGATCAGCATCACCACAAACTTGTTCTCAACACATAAAGGTGAAAAGACATCAGTGTTAAATATTCTGCTGGGATGTTGGATGTTTATCCAATATAAACCAAGCTAAACTTATCAGTTGCTTGCTGGTCTCATGTCACTGAGCTTTATATAAGTCTCTGTCATGGTGCCCCTTTATTCGCTAAGGTTCCACAATGCTCTGTGCTTTCCTGCACAGAACAGTCTGATGGTCTGGCAAGAAGCGCCACCTTGTGGTGCAACTAGGTACTGCAGCTCATCTACAATAGCTGATGTGTGTATTATTGAGGGATATGATATCAGCAGATACTAAGTATTTAATGACTCACCTTGAATCATGAGCCAAAAGTACTTTTTTTGGGACATCCCTCGTTTAAACTCCTGGAACTATTCTCTTTCTATATGAGTGATTTTATTCCTGGAAGCTCAGACAACAGAATGTTCAATTACAACAAGAAAAAGTCTCTTCAGATGTCATTAGAGGTACTTTCTATTTCAGGCAAGGCATCAGTTCTTCAATGCTGCAGGAAACCTTGACTTTCTTTGTGTTTGTGTGTTTATTTTCCAAGCAGAGCGGCACAGGTGGACAAAACTCTCAGACTTGTCAGCACTCTGCCAATGGTGAACAGTGCTGTTGTGACCAGAGTGGATGAACATCCAACCAACAAGGAACCCTACAATGATGCCAGCAGATGCACACTGGACACAAACTGAACCCCTGCCAAGAAGTTTTCCCCATGCCAGGTCCAGTAAAAGTTCATGAAGTACTTCATATCAGGCTTCACCGAAATCCAGTTCAATCTCTTATTGTGTCTTTGTTAAGGTTGCACTTGATTAGTCATATTTTAATAATTTCTTTATTTCTGTTTTCTGATGGGGTTTCCTTAATTTCGACTAGTAAAAAAAATATATCAAAAAAGATCAGCACTTACATTGTCTATCAAGACTATTCACCCCCTTAGAAGTTTTTCCCTCATCATTGCTTTTGAACAGTAAATCATGAGAGGCCACCAAGACTCCTATGACTCCTCTGAAGGAGTTCCAGCTTCAGCAGCCGAGATGTTAGAGACTGTTCATCCAACAACTGTTGTCTGTTCTTCACCAGTCAAAGCTTTGTTGAGACAACGAGAAAGACTCTGTTGGAAAAAGAGAAGGGTTGGGGGCTCATGAGTATCCCCACACCCGCCTGGCACCTCTCACCCTGGGCAAGTCTGGAAAAGGAGAGTCCAACCCCTGTCCAGGATTTTGGTTTCGGAACCCTTTCTGTGCGTGGAGGTGAGCCCAATTTTATCTAGCCGGTTCTGCTCCACCTCCCGCACCAGCTCAGGTTCCTTCCCCACCATTGAGGTGTTGTTCCACATCCCCAGAGCTAGTCTACGCCACCTGGGGTGGTGCGCCAAGGTGCCCATTCCTTCCTACTGCCCCGTGGACGTAGCACCTCACCCCAATTTCCGGCCTGGCAAGTGGTGGGGCTACTGGGTGGCGGCCGCATGTTACTTCTTCGGGCTGTGCCCAACCAAGCCCCACGGGACCCCAAGGCTCGGCCACCAGATACGCTCTGACGAGTGTCCTAGATGCTCTCCCTGAGGCTTGGCTCCAGGGAAAGGCCCTGGTATCCCTAACCCGGGCAAGGTAGCGGCTTCACCTTTTTGTGCTTTTATTGGGTTAACCACTGCCCCGACACCAGTCTCGCCACATCATTCCAACTGAAGGCACCTGAGCAGTGCACCGCAGCTGAGGTTCAGGAGCATTTGGATTGTCACATGAGAAATGTGAGGAGGACCGCAACCCAATGGGTTCAGATTGTACAGTGGGGTTTTCTGCTTACAGTCAGTTCCCTGTGAGTGATTCCCTTTTCCATTTCAGTCCTGGCATGTCCCAGGCTGTCTCAGCAGCATGCCATCCACAGCCTCCGCCTATCTCTCTGCCTCCTTTTGCCTTGGCCTGCCTAGGTCGGATGAGATGATGGTGAGTCCTCACAAGCCTGCTGCCTTGACTCTGCCCCCTGTTGCTGTCCCTGAACTGACTCCTGCTGCTGTTGTCCAACCAAGCTCCGAGCCTGGTGTTCAACAGGTTGTTGCTATGTTTGACAAAGTGTTGTGCTTGTGCAGTGCTTCCCTGGCAACCAGCCAAAGGGCAGGCGACCATTGTCCAGTCACCTGCCAACCAACCCAATTTCAAGGGTCCCTTGGTCTGGGCAGTCCACCAATTCCCTGTGTTGTGGCCTCCCCTGTTTTGGATGTTACTGCCTCTGTTGTGCAATCTGCCGTGGTCTTACCTGCTCCTCCACTGTATTCATCACCTGCCTGCTCGATTCCACCTCCATTCCTTAAACCAGTGTGTCGGTTGAATGAAACCATGACCCAACTTGAGTCCATTTTAGGGGTTGAGCAAACATCGCAGCCTGTCATCGATGTGTGAAACATACATTTCCTCTTTCTGTGTCATGTTCTTTACCCTCTCTTTACGCTGTTCGGGTAATGTACTGTTGCATGGAAACCATTCATGTGTAATGTATCAGGCACCTCATTTTGTCT
Source organism: Amphiprion clarkii (assembly GCA_027123335.1). Taxonomy (NCBI): domain Eukaryota; kingdom Metazoa; phylum Chordata; class Actinopteri; family Pomacentridae; genus Amphiprion; species Amphiprion clarkii. The sequence goes on along the minus strand of CM049584.1, from coordinate 30,529,277 downwards.
CAGGAGTGTTATGATTTTTGTTTGGTGCCAGGCAGAACTCTACTCCTCTTATCATTTGATAGGACGTCTGTATTGTTGGTTAATTCTGTTTTGTTGTGTATTTCTGTTATGGCCAGTGGTTGTAAATGTGGACTGTTACTCTACATACCTATAATATTGTCTTAGTAATATATAATATACCATATATATTTTATTTTATTGTTTTGTTATTGTGATTATGTTTCCTGTTATAATTACACAAAGTTTAGTCTGCCTCTCAGTTGTTGTATGGAACCTTTGCTGGGGGTCCCTGTACCCCTACGCACACTTTTGCCCGCCACACCCTGTCTGATAACTGAGTTTTTCCTTCCTTACATCTTCTGCTTTGTTTATGTGTTCTGTGAGAGAGGTAAGCGAGATTGTGATGTTGGAATTTGTGTTTTAATGTGATGTAATTCTACCTTTAAGTTCGCTTTCCCAGTCTAATGTGGTTTTGTGTTATTTAATTTCTGTAGGAGTACAAGTCTTGTAAACTGACAGAAGATCTCGTGTTTTTTATCGGCTGTCAAGGCTGTAATAAATGGAGATCGCCTCCAAAAAAGATCTATGTTTCGGCTGATTTAACACAAAGCAGAGAAGAGAAACCATCAGTTACATCTGCAACATTGTACAACTTGTCATATCTGCTCTGTCAGTTATGAACAAATTAACTTTTGTTTTCTTTTTCATATTAAAAGTATTCTATGTGCTTCTTTTCTATTATCATGACATGAAGTCACAGGTGATTCAGACAATATCTCTAGCTGACTTCTGCTTGATCAGTTTTTATGTTAATATGAGCTCAAAGATGGAAGTTTTCATGACGGCCTCAATTTTTTTTCATTCTTGAACTCACCCAAGTGGAAAAAACAATCTCTGATTCTTTCTTCTTCTTGTCCAGTAATTTAGATTCTGAATCAATGACGTGATGAGAAATAAGAGTGAAAGTTTCAGGTTTTTATCTTTAATAGTTCCTGAGATGTTGTTCAAACAGCCTCAAATTTGAATGAAGGACAAAACCTGCAGACACTCAATTTCCGTGTATTTGTTAAATTTATTGAATTATTTCAACCACACAAACGTCTCAATACATCAGTGTGTTTTTATTTTAGAAATATTTTTATAAATATTAATATTTCATTGTATCGTAGATTTCAGGCCAGTCAGAGATGATGGAGCAGAAATGATCTCTTGGAGTCCAGTTGGTTGTGCAGTGATCGTTTCTGCGCATGTGCGGATAATGTCGAGCGAACCCATTGGTTGACGGAGACGTCTCAATACATCAGTGTATTATTATTTTAGAAATATTAATATTTCATTGTATCGTAGATTTTAGGCCAGTCCAGTTTGTTGTTGTTGTGCAGTGATCGTTTCTGCGCATGTGCGACTCATTTCGAGCAAGCCAGGGACGTCGCCCGCTGATGACGCACTAAACCCTCGACGACCAGAGCCGTTAGTTTCCTCTCCGGGATTCGTTAGTTTCCTCTCTGGGATTCGTTAGTTTCCTCTCCAGGATCCGTTAGTTTCCTCTCCGGGATCCGTTAGTTTCCTCTCCGGGATCCGTTTCCTGTTGAACCTGGTGAAGAGTCGAACATGTGTCCGTCCACAGAAGCAGCTTAAAGTCTGTGAGGTTGAGTTTGAGCAGCAGCGACGTGGATTTGTGCCGGAAACAGGTGAAGACGGACTGCGAGCTGCTGCTGAGCCGCTTCCAGCAAACACAGTCCGTCCGCTTCGAGGTCTTCTCCTGCATCTGGAGGGACATGAACTTCTCACACATCTTCTGGTAGGTTCAGGCTCACAACCTTTCTACATTTTCAGACACAGCTTCGTGAAATTTTTCCAAGCAATTGACGGTTTGGTGTTTTTCTTTGTGATGAACTGAGGTCAGTTCAATCAGAACTAAAGACTTTGAGCTCACAGACTGATCAGCTTCATTTCCATTAAAGCCTCTTTGAGATTTAATCTAAAATAATCATTTTCTCAGTGAACTGAGGTGGTTCTCCTAAACTAAGGAGTGCAATTTATCTACTACGTGTAGTTCTGCTACATTCTACTAATAAATGAATGCCCATAGTAATTGAAGAGATGAATAAAACATGTAGATGGATTTTTCCACCACATCTTCCTCTAATAATCCTGCAGGGAAATTCAAATGGACAAATTGTCTCATTCTTAAACCAGTTAACACTTAAATCAGTCGGTTTTTTTTGCTCACATTTAAATTTGAGGCTGTTTGAACAAGAAAATCTGAGGAACTATTTAAGATTTAAAGCCTGAAATTTTCAAATATTTCTTATCATCTCATTGAAGCAGAAACTTCAATTTGACACAAGTGGATCAAATAATCTCTGATTCTGTATTTGTTCTGCTTGGATCATATTTTCTCCTTATATTCATCTTAATCTAGTACATGTCAAAGCTGCTCAGTCAGTTATTAAATAGAAATAACTTGTTTTTCGTGTGTGTCCAAGTATTTCATATTAAAGCGCATCCTTACTTGTTTGTTTTATTCATGCAGCTATATATGGTTGAGAAAATATGAGTTTTTTGTTGTTAATATGTTCACAGATGGGACTTTTTTTTAAATCTATTTGAACTTCAACATTATCCTCCCACTGATTGAAGCAGTGGGATTACTAACGTACAGCTCAACAGCGCACAGCGAGTCTCAGAACTGAGGCTCTTCCTGCACTTGGATGCAATGTTCCCTGCTGCAGAAAACAGAAACTCTGATGGTGTAGATGTTGCCGGGATACACAGGAAGGACTTTGCTAGCTTTGACAGTGTTGGATCGCGCGATGTATTCTCTTTCCACCATGACGGCGGATTCTCCTTGGAAAGAGGATGCTCTCCAAGTACATCAAGACCTCCTTCTGGACAGTTTGGCTCAACTGCTGCTCCTCATCCTCTTCATCACTGGTGCTTGAGTCTGATGATCCCAGTATCTTTTCAAGCAATGATTTAGCATCCCTCTGATGTGTTACTGGCTTGTCTTGTGCTGTGCTGGGAGACCCAGTTTCACTTGCATTATTCTGCCTTGCTTCCTTTTTGGCAGCAAGTGCCGTGGTTTGTACTGTGCTTTGGACCTTGAAAACTTCGTCAAGAGGCAGGAACTTAAGTTTTCTAAACCTGGGATCTAAAGCAGCAGAAAGTAAGACATGGTTTGATTCAGGTTGAAACACAAATAGTCCTTGCCATCTTGTTGCAATCTGTTCTGTCACCTCAGTCTGGTATGACTTTAATGGTGGAGTCTCAAAGACTGGAGCCTGTATGGACTTCTTAAGGCTTTGCACGAGCTGTGGAAGTGCAGAGAGGGTAACATATTCTTGCCCACTCAGAGACACACTTGCTCCTTCAAATGGCTCAAGGGCCTGTTTCAGCTCCTCAATCACATTCCACTGTGTTCAGGCTTGAGATCAAGGTGTTGTTTTCCTCTTGGTGTCACTGCTGGGTCAGATAATGCAGCAGTTACTGGCCATCTCTGTTCCAGCAGCCTGGACAGCATGTGGAGAGTACTGTTCCAGCGAGTACTTACATCTTGCACTAGCATGTGTGTAGTTTAGTCCATGCTAGCTCACTCTTCTTAAAGTGTTCGACAAGGCAACTTGCAGCAGCTACACACTTAGTGATAGTCTGGTTGTTCTTCAGAGCGCCCTGCATCACCAAGTTCAGGGGGTTCCCTGCACATCGCACTGATGCCCTTCCATGCTTTTCTGCCAAAATCTTCACTGCTGGTACAACATTAGCACTATTGTCATGGATGACAGCTTTGATTTTCTCTGGTGGAATGTCAAATTTTGCAATAACATCCTCAATCCACTCTGCAATATTTGCAGCTTTCTGGTGGTGGAAAGAGCACTTTCAAGAGCTCCTTATCCTTGACAAAATGTGGTGTGTGGATGTGGCAGAGTCTGAACACTTAGGGGAAGTGTCACCTATGTCTGTGGCAGAGGTCACTGTGGTAGCGAAGAGACTCGTCAGTGGCAGGATGCCAGATGTGGAGGAGATGCGCCCTGGGATGCTGATGGCTCTGGACACTGTTTGGACTGTAAGGAAAGACACATCTCTTCCAAGTGTCATGGAGACTATGGACAGCACCTGTGAAATGGTAAACCGTGGTGGTTGTTCCCATATTTAAAAAGTCAGTTTCCTTCTCAGTCGAAGCAATTTAAGGATCTTGAGATCTTGTTCACGAATTAAGGGAAAATAAGACAGACGAGAGGAGCTGTAATGCAGGCATTTTACCTGACTGTTCAGGTGACATGAAGCTGAAGTGGTTGGCAATGTTTGTCCCAACCATTACCAAAGATTATGGCCTTGTGGTAATGTCTGACAGAATAAAATCACAGACATAAGAAGCCAAAATGACTTTTCCTTGTATATCGGCTAAGTTCAGCCTTAGAGATGGGGTGAGGAGCTTGGATATCCGACGGTACTTAGGAATGAAGTTGGTAGTACATTGCGTCAAAAAGGGCCATGTCGATGGGCATCTGATCAGGATTCCTTCTGGACCCCAATTTTTTGGGGTTTTCTGGGCACATTGACATGGGAGGAAACCCCAGGACATATCCTGATTTCAGTGGCAGAGTTCCATATTTTATCTGGTATCGACCTCTGATCTTCCAGGAGATACTGGAAAGTGTTGGTGCTGAAAGGGATGTGAAATGACCCTGCTGCCAGCACATCCCGACTGTGGACATCGGTGTTGTATACTTTTAAATATTGTACATTGATCCAATAATGTAACTTAATGAAAAGTCTTGGGATCAACAGATCCTGGTGGTACAGTCCCAGCTGTACTTTGCGTTTCATGGTGATTGAAAAATGTCTTTGTCTTTACATTCTCAAACAAAGTTGAAAACTATCAACCAGTGAAAAGATTTTGTTGGCATTGTGAGCATGTTTGCATGTCATCACATTTTTATTTTTCTCATCACACAGTTGCTAACATGTATACAGATTCTTGATCTTGTTTCAGCCTCATGTCCAACTACATTTAATTGAGACTTTTAGGTTTTTTTTCACTATTGCACTTCAATCTTTGCCTATGTTTGTATTTTTTTCACTGCAGAAAAGTAAAATCAGCAATGGAGTGATATGTCGGACCTCTGAGGATGATAGCAACGATAGTTCCCCAATGGCAACAAACAGAGAAGAATCGCTGAGTTGTGAGCAATGTGGCAAAACTTCTATCACAGCAACAAAGCTAAGGATTCACCAGTGTATTCACACTGTGGAGAAACCGTTCAGTTGTGATCAATGTGAGAAGACTTTTACTCGCAAGAGTAAGTTAACAAGACACCAACTCATTCACAGTGAAGTTAGACCATTCAGCTGTGATCAGTGTGGGAAGACTTTTTCTTCCAAGATTAATTTAACAACACACCAACTCATTCACAGTGGTGTTAGGCCATTCAGCTGTGATCAGTGTGGGAAGACTTTTACTGACAAGAGTAATTTGAGACGACACCAACTCATTCACAATGGAGCCAGAACATTCAGCTGTGATCAGTGTGGGAAAACCTTTTCTTACGAGAGTACATTGAGACGACACCAACTCATTCACAGTGGAGTTAGACCATTCAGCTGTGACCAATGTGAGAAGACTTTTACTTCCAAGAGTACTTTAACAACACACCAACTCATTCACAGTGGAGTTCGACCATTCAGCTGTGATCAGTGTGGAAAGACTTTTACTGACAAGAGTAAGTTGAGGCGACACCAACTGATTCACAGTGAAGTTAGACCATTCAGCTGTGATCAGTGTGGAAAGACATTTACTTCCAAGAGTTCTTTAGCAACACACCAACTTATTCACAGTGGAGTTAGACCATTCAGCTGTGATCAGTGTGGGAAAATCTTTACTGAGAAGAGTAAATTGAGACGACACCAATTCATTCACAGTGGAGTTCGACTGTTCAACTGTGATCAGTGTGAGAAGACTTTTTCTGACAAGAGTACGTTGAAACGACACCAACTCATTCACAGTGGAGTTCGACTGTTCAACTGTGATCAGTGTGAGAAGACTTTTTCTGACAAGAATACGTTGAAACGACACCAACTCATTCACAGTGGAGTTAAACCATTCGGCTGTGATCAGTGTGGGAAGACATTTACTTGCAAGAGAACTTTAACATTACACCAACTCATTCACAGTGGAGTTAAACCATTCAGCTGTGATCAGTGTGGGAAGACTTTCACTTACAAGAGTAATTTAACAGCACATCAACTCATTCACAGTGGAGTGAGACCATTCAGTTGTGATCAGTGTGAGAAGGCTTTTGCTGACAAGAGTACGTTGAGACGACACCAACTCATTCACAGTGGAGTTAGACCATTCAAATGTGATCATTGTATCAAGACTTTTCCTGACAAGAGTAAGTTGAAACGACACAAGCTCATTCACAGTGGAGTGAAACCATTCAGCTGTGATCATTGTGTCAAGACTTTTCCTGACAAGAGTAAGTTGAAACGACACAAGCTCATTCACAGTGGAGTGAAACCATTCAGCTGTTCTCACTGTGGGAAGACTTTTACTTCCAAAAATCATTTAACAACACACCAACTCAGTCACAGTGGAGTGAAACAATTTAGCTGTGTTCAGTGTGTGAAGACGTTTACTCGACATGAACAGTTATTGATCCATCAATGTCCCCACTCTGGTAGAAAGCTGTACCAGTGTGACTACTGTGAAAAAACTTTCAAGCGGCAGCAAAGTCTAAAATCTCACCAACGCACCCACACTGGACATGATGTGTACATATGTGATCACTGTGGCAAAGGATTTGTACGGTATTCACATTTAAAAGCCCATGAAGTGTACCACACCAGAGTTAAACCATACCACTGTGACAAGTGTGGGAAGGACTTCAAATACATTTTTAGTCTCAAAGTTCACCAACGTGTCCACGCAGGGGAGAGACCATACAGATGTGACAAGTCTAATAAGACTTTTACAACTTCGGGTTCTTTGAAAAGACACCAACAGATCCACACCAGAAAGAGAACATTCAATCAACGTCACAGTGAGGTATGTAAAGACTGGTCTCAGTAACAGTGTCTACACAAATTCTGCATTGAATATTTTGGATATTGTTGTGAAATTTAGTGTCAAACTGTTTTGAACAATTGTGGTCAGTTGAATTCTGTTAACACATTATCAGCCGTCGTTCAGTCTAACCTGTACTTGTTTTGACATAGAAATCTGGTCCAGGTTAATCTGGGGATGTAGGTAAGATTAGAAATTCTGATGTGATCAGCATCAACACAAACTTGTTCTCAACACACAAAGGTGAAAAGACATCACATCAGTGTTAAATATTCTACTGGAATTTTGGATGTTTATCCAATATAAACCCAGCTAAACTCATCAGTTGCTTGCTGGCCTCATGTCAGTGGGTCCCATATAAGTCTCTGTCATGGTGCTCCTTTACTAGCTAAGGTTCCACAATACTCTGTGCTTTCAACACAGAACAGTCTTGAGGGAGTGGCAAGAAGCGAGCAACTAGGTACTGCAGCTCATCTACAATAGCCGATGTGTGTATTATCAAGGGATAAATCAGCAGATGCTAAATATTTCATGACTCACCATGGATCGTGAGCCAAAAGTACTTTGTTGGGACGTCCCTACTTTAAACCCTTGCAGCCATTCTCTTTCTATTTGACTGTTAATTTCCCTTTAAGCTCAGACAACTGAAGGTTAAATTACAACAGGTTAAAGTGTCTTCAGATGTCAGTAGAGGTGCTCTCTATTTCAGGTTAGGCATCAGTTCTTCAAAGCTGCAGGAAACCTTGACGTTCTCTGTGTTTGTGTGTTTGTTTTCCAAGCAGAGCAGCACAGATGGACAAAACTCTCAGACTTGTCAGCACTCTGCCAATGGTGAACAGTGCTGTTGTGACCAGAGTGGACCAACATCCAACCAACAAGGAACCCTACAGCGACACCAGTGGATGCACACTGGACACAAACTGAACCCCTGCCAAGAAGACTTTCCCATGCCAGGTTCAGTCAAAGTTCATGAAGTCTCCCACAAACTTAAAGTCCTTGAGATCAGGCTCCACAGAGTTCAGGTGTAATCCCTTGTTTGGTGTCTTCGTTAAGGTTGGACTTGATGAGACATCTTTTAGTCATCTTTCAATTTCTGTTTTCTGGTGAGGTTTTCTGAATTTCTCCTACAAAGTAAAAATAAATGATCAGCAAATACAGTGCCAAAAGAGAGTATTCACCCCCTTAGAAGTTTTTCCGCTCTTGTTGCTTTTAAACAATAAATCACAAAGGAATGACCAAGAAAGAAACAAGTGAAGGAGACCACCAAGACACCTATGACTCCTCTGAAAGAGTTCCAGCTTCAGCAGCTGAGATGTTAGAGACTGTTCATCCAACAACTGTTGTCTGTTCTTCACCCGTCAAAGCTTTATGGTGACGACACTCTGTTGAAAAAGTTTCTATTAAATCTGGACTAGAGTTCACCAGAAGACATGTGGAGACTCTGAAGTCACCTGAAGAAGATTCTGTGGTTTGACTTTCTCTTTATACTTTGCTGCTGTTTTGAGCAGACTGAAAATCCCATTTTGAGCTTCAACACCATGAACTTACTTTCTTTTTTCAAAAAAAAATCAATTGTAGCTTATGTGCTGTTAAGGGTTTTCTTGTTTGGGTGTTTAAATACTTAATGATTAAATTTTATTTCTGGTGTTTCATTGAAACCCAACTCTACAGTTGTTGTTTTTTTGAAATCATAAACTTTGGATATTTTAACTGGTATCTGTAAAGATTTAGCTCAATATATCAAATGCTCTCTTCAACATTGAATGTGAAACAACTGTCCTCTGACCCATGTTCAGCAGATTTTTTATACACATTTAACTTTGAGGCTGTTTGAACAACATCTGAGGAACTATTAAAGATAAACACCTGTAATTTTTTTCTGCTATTATGGCAGTAATTTAGAATCTACAACATTGTACAATTTGTCATATCTGCTCTCAGTTATGAACAAAAATAACTTTCTTTTCTTTGAAAATATTAAAAGTATTTTACATGTTTCTTTTCTATCATTGTGACCTGAAGCTACATGTGGTTCAGACAATATCTCTAGTTGACTTCTGCATGATCAATTTTTATGTTAATATGAGCGTAAAGATGGAAGTTTTCATGACGGCTGTGATTAGCTTTAATGTCAGTGCGATGCTATCTGAGTTTGCTGTTTAGCTGTAGCCTGATTCAAGTTAATGTAGCGTTAAGCTAACAATGTCTGTATTTTGTGTCATTTAAACAGCTGAAGTGTGTTGTTGCTGTAATGTGGTACATTTAGTTAATAAAGCTGTCAGTGGAGACGCTGGTTCACATTAACTTAATGGTTAGAAAACCTAAATGTGATTAAAACAGTGAGATTAAGGTTCTGTGTTGTCAGTAGTCCTGAATATCTGCTGAGTCTCTGAAGTTAAACTGGAGAACGCAGTAAATCTGCTCTCTAGTCATTAACGTTGTTTAGTGACTGATTCACATGTTGTAGTACTTATTCCTGCAGTGTAGATTGGAAAAATAAACTCCCAGAACATGATCAAAGTAAAGATGAACACTACAGTTATTCCATTTAAATTACAGCACAGATAGGCTGGATAATAAAATCCTCTCCTCTAAAGCTAAAGTGACTACAGGCCTTTCTGTCTTTCAGTGCTTGGAAAACTATATGAAATAGGAAATCTATCCAGGAATGCTTTAAAATGAACCTCTGCTGTTGATGCTGATACTGTGACGTCTGTCTTCATCTCAGGTGTCATTCACTGGTGAGGATGTTGTGCAGTGATTGTTTCTGCGCATGTGCGGCTCATTTCGAGCGAGTCCATTGGTTGGCAGAGACATCGACTTATGTCGACTGATGACGTAGTAAATCCTCGACAGTAGTACCGGAACCGTTAGTTTCCTCTCCAGGATCCGTTAGTTTCCTCTCCGGGAGCCGTTTCCCGTTGAACCTGGTGAAGAGTCGAACATGTGTCCGTCCACAGAAGCAGCTTAAAGTCTGTGAGGTTGAGTTTGAGCAGCAGCGACGTGGATTTGTGCCGGAAACAGGTGAAGACGGACTGCGAGCTGCTGCTGAGCCGCTTCCAGCAAACACAGTCCGTCCCCTTCGAGGTCTTCTCCTGCATCTGGAGGGACATGAACTTCTCACACATCTTCTGGTAGGTTCAGGCTCACAACCTTTCTACATTTTCAGACACAGCTTCGTGAAATCTTTCCAAGCAATTGACGGTTTGGTGTTTTTCTTTGTGTGTGAACTGAGGTCAGTTCAATCAGAACAAGAGAAGCACTCAGAGAGCAGTACTCCGCCAAGGCCACTCAGTCTTTGTATCATTTCCTGCGGATGAAATCTTCATTAAAAAATAACCTTACGCTGAGCACAGGCATGTGTTATGCATGTGTACGTTATGTATAGACACCGAATCGTGTTTAAATTACTCTCATAAGGGTCTTTCGAACAGTTCATCACTTTTTGCAAGCCTTGTTTTGCCGATCCCACCATGCTTTTGTTTTGATGGCGTATTTTTAATGTTACGGGCTTTTATTTTGGCACCATTCCAGTGGTACAGGAAGTGTGTATCTCAGAAGCGCTGTCTTGACATGAGGATGACGCTTCCGAAAAGTTCCCAAATTCACGAAAAGATGGAAAGAAAAAAGTTACCCGCTGTTGCTGTCTAATGCATAAGATGTATATAAATTTCAAAGCACCGAGCTGGAATGGAGACAAGCTCTTACCATGTTTCCTGAAGAAAGGAGTGAAGGACAGAAAGGTGAATGTGTTCAAAATAAGGCTGATGGCTGAACGTAAATAAAGGCTTTGTGAATAAATTAATGAAGTTTCAAGTTTCAGAGCTCTGATGTACAGCTGTCACATTAGAAATAAGGGTCTTTATTGAGGGTCACTGAGCAGTAAAATACATTCACTAACTTCCAGCATGAACAGTTTTCTCCCAGCATTCCTGTCTTGAATCAGCTGCAGCAGCATCTTTATATTCTCTTTGTTCTCTTTTTGCATCAATGTTTTCTGTCTATGTTCCTTATTTTATCAGTTTATATTCATTTGTATCAGTTTTAGGTGAAACTGAAAAGAACTGAAAGTCAAGCATTGAGTTGAAATCTGTCCTCTGTGTTGGCTGATGGACATCTAGGACACTTTGACACTTGCGTATAGAGTGGTATCCTAATTAAGATGTGTTTGATGTGACAGGTGATTGGCAGGAGGAGGAGAGTCTGACGGAGGAGCAGAGGAACGTTGTCAGACATTTTGTCTGAGCTCAACATCAGAGGAAACATGGATTCTTCACAAAAAGTGAGAAACATATCACTGTAATATTATGATCATTCATTTATTATTTAAAATGTCTGAAGTTTCTCCAGTTGGTCAGATGGGTCAACCAAAGCCAGGTAACGTTGTCTGGAGAGGTGTAGCTCTGCAGAAGCAGCTCTACTGAGGATATAATGGTGGACTGCTAGGAAGCTGCTTATTTTTAGTTTCAGGCCAAACTAGCTGCTTGTCAAACATTATGCAAATGTGTTACATAGTGATGTAGATCAGTAATGAAAGAAAAGTCTTGTTTTCAATCCAGGTGTTCAGGAAGGTAAGGAGCAACGTTTTCTTTGGTAGAGAATAACACTTCTGGGCATTGTGAGTTTGCAGGCCTTTTTCCTGCTCATTGAAATACATTTATAACACAGAAAAGGAAAAGAAATCCCCAAAGGTATGATATGGGCCTGAAAGTAAAAGGTAAATGTTCTGCACTTATACAGTGCTTTTCTCCCTGAGTGGTACTCAAAGCTGATTGTAGAGTTTTCCATTCACTCATTCACGCACTGATGGTGACTGAGCTGCCATGAGGAGCAAATTCAGGTTCAGTGTCTTGCCCATGCAGCATTGCATGATGGAGGAGTCGGGGATCGAACCGGCTACCTTGCAGGTAGTGGACAACCCATCATACCACCTGAGACGCAGCCACCTAGTTGCATTTCCTGCTGTTTTAGTGCTGTTGTTGATAAACCGCATTTTGGCATTTTTGAGAATAAATGCTATTTTAAATACCCACAGTGGAATTGGTATCTTATGACGTCGTAGAGGTTTTACTGTCTCTGGGATTCTGTGATCCGAGATGCTATGAATCAGCAGTGAGTCAGGTCACAGTGGGTCCACAACTTGCTTCGGGAGGCATAGAGTCGGGTGGCTGGTGTGGGTGGACACCTGGACATGCTCATCCACAGTAGTGTTTACTGCTTGTTGGAACATGGAATGTCATCACTCTGAAGTAGACGGAACTGAAGCTTGTACAGGGGCTCCAATGTTACAGCTGCATATTGTTGAGCTCACTTCTTGGCACAGCAAAGGTTCTGCAACCAACCTTTTAGAGATGGGATGGACTCTTTTGGACGGAAACACCGGGAGAGTGAGGGATACTTCCAAGGATTCAGTTGAGCTCCGTCGTGTCGGCGTCTTCTCTGTGAACAAGACGGTCGCCTTGACAACTCTGACTGTTGTCTTTGTTTATACGCCCAACAGCAAGACTGAGTAATCCGCCTTCTTAGAGTCTCTCTTTCAGGAGGCCATGGAGAAAAACTTATGCTCTGTGTATGGTTTTGGTGGTGATACACCTCTACAAACTGGATGAACCAAACGGCATTGAAAGGCAAAGCATGATGGCACAACAAAAAGCATCCGAACAGCAATATCTGTGGTGGAGGTCACTGTGGTAGTGACGAGACTCGTCAGTGGCAGGATGCCAGGTTTGGAGGAAATGTGCCCTGTGATGCTAATGGCTCTGGACACTGTTTGGACTGTCAGGTCATTCACATCTCTTCAGTGTGGCATGGAGTCTGTGGACGGTGCCTGTGGAGTGGTAGACTGTGGTGGTAGTTCCCATTTTTGTAAAGGAGGATCAGAGCATGTTCTTCAATTATCGTGATAACACACTGCTTGTCCTCTGGAGGCATGGTTTCATCCTGGATGCTGTCATGGAGGCTTCAACTGATTCTCGACCCTCAGATGTAGGACAAGTAAGGCCGAGTCTGTCCTGGACTTTGAACAGTGGACCAGCTCTTTACTCTTGGGAACTGCTGAGGAAGTTGTGACCAGACAGTTGACATGTGTTTTGTGGACTTGTGAGATGGACTTGAACCGTGTTTTCCAGATAGTCCTGTTTGAGTCTCCTGTGCCAGTATGTGGAGTCTTTGCTACAAGCCATCCAGTTCTTGTGGAACCAAAGTGAGAGCTGTGTTGGTCTCCTCAGCACAAAATCAAACTCCTTTCTGGTGGGTGTTGAAGTCTGCCAAAGTTTACCCATTTTCCATCATGTTTATGGTATGCATGGACAGGATGTGAATCTGCTCAAACGTGGTGAGGAAGGTTTCCATTTTGGGACCCTCTGAGCTGCATCTCTGCTTTTTGCAGATGTCATGGTTTTGTTGGCTTCTATAGAATGTGATCTTTAGCCCGCACTGGGGGATTAGCAGCCAAGCATCAAGCATCCAGGACGAAAGCCACCACCTGCGAGCCTGAGGCCATGGCTCCCTTCCAGACACCAGTGGACATCTCCCTCTGGTTTGGGGTTTATTTCAACAGAGTTTGAGTATCTTGAGATTTTGTTCATGTATGATGGATAAATAATGCATGTGACAGACAGGATGAGCAGTAATGTAGGCATTCTACTGGACTGCTTGAGTGACAAGAAGCTAAGCTGGTTGTCAATGCTGTCGATTTACTAGTCTTTCTTTGTGTCAACCCTCACCGATGCTCATGGCCTTGCTGTAGTATCTGAAAGAATGACATCACAGACAAAAGCAGTCAAAATGAGTTTCCCCTGTAGAGGGACTAAGTTCATAGAGATAGGATGAGGACCTTGGACATCTGGCAGGAGCTGGGCGTAGGGGTGGTGCTACATTGCATCAAAAGGGGCCAGGTAGTTGGGCATCTGATCAGGATTTCTTTTGGATCCCCTTTTTTTGATTTTTTTTTAGTCACGTCAATGTGAATGTAGACCCCAGGGCAGACCCAGAATTCAGTGGCCAAATGAAACCTCTCATCTGGCCTGGTATCATCATCTGATCCCAAGGAAATATTGGAAAGTGTTGGCAGTGAAAGGGACATGTGGAATGACCCTGCTGCTAGCATGACCCAACTCTGGACATTGGTGTTGTATGTTTTAGATATTGTACATTATCCAATGAGGTAACTTCACGAAAAATCTGGGGATCAACAGATCCTGGTGGTACAGTCCCATCAGTCCCAGCTGTACTTTGTGTCTTGGTGATTGACAAATATTACTACCCAATATTCTTAAACTACAAAGCAGAAAGTTGAAAACTGTCGACCAGTGAAAATTTTGTTGTTGATATTGTGAGTGTGTTAGCATGCCGTCACATTTCTATGTTTCTAATCACAGAGCTGCTAACATGTCTGCAGTTTCTTGATGATGTTTCCACCTCACGTCCAACTGCATGTAATTGAAACATTTGAGTGACATTTTTTTGCAACTCCATTTCACTCATGGCCTCTGTATCTTTTTCTATTGCTACAGAAACGTAAAAACAGCAATGGAGTCAGGCGTCGGACCTCTAAGGAGGACAACAACGAATCCCCAACGACACCAAACTTTAATGAGTCACTCAATTGTGAGCAATGTGGCAAGACTTTTATCACAACAACAAAGTTAAGAATTCATCAACGTATTCACAGGGTGGAGAAACCGTTCAGTTGTGATCAGTGTGGGCTAACTTTTACTTACAAGTGTAGGCTAACAGCACATCAACTCATTCATAGTGGAGTTAAAGCATTCAGCTGTGATCAGTGTGGGAAGACATTTACTCGGATGGGTGATGTAAAAACCCATCAACTCATTCACAGTGGAGTTCGACCATTCAGCTGTAATCAGTGTGAGAAGACTTTTATTAGCAAGAGTAAGTTAACAAGACACCAACTCATTCACAGTGGAGTTCGACCATTTAAATGTGATCAGTGTGAGAAGACTTTTACTTCAAAGAGTTATTTAACAGCACACCAACTCATTCACAGTGGTGTTAGACCATTCAGCTGTGATCAGTGTGGGAAGAAATTTACTTACAAGAGTAAGTTAACAAAACACCAACTCATTCACAGTGGAGTTAAACCATTCAGATGTGATCAGTGTGGGAAGGCTTTTACTCAGAGTGGTGAATTAACAAGACATACACTCATCCACAGTGGAGTTAGACCATTCAGTTGTGATCAGTGTGGGAAGACTTTTACTCGGGTGCAAAAGTTCAAAGCCCATCAACTCGCCCACAGTGGAGTTAGACCATTCAGCTGTGATCAGTGTGGGAAGACTTTTACTCGAGTGGATCATTTAACAAAACATAAACTCACCCACAGTGGAGTTAAACCATTCAGTTGTGATCAGTGTGGGAAGACTTTTACTCGAGTGGATTATTTAAAAAAACATCAACTCACCCACAGTGAAGTTAGACCATTCAGCTGTGATCAGTGTGGGAAGACTTTTACTCGAGTGGATCAGTTAAAAAACCATCAACTCACCCACAGTGGAGGTGAACCATTCAGCTGTGATCAGTGTGGGAAGACTTTTACTCAAAATGAACAGTTATTGAACCATCAATGCCCACAGTCTGGTAGAAAGCGGTATCACTGTGACTCCTGTGAAAAAACTTTCAAGCACCAACGGAACCTAAAATCTCACCAACGCATCCACACTGGACATAAATTGTACACATGTGATCACTGTGGCAAATCATTTGTAAAGTACGCACAGTTAAAATCCCATGAAGTTACCCACACTGGGGTTAAACCACACCACTGTGACCAATGTGGGAAAGGCTTCAACTACATTACCAGCCTAAAAGTTCACCAACGTGTCCACACTGGAGAGAGACCATACAAATGTGAGCAATGTCGCAAGACTTTTGTCACAGCAACAAAGCTAAGAATTCATCAACGTATTCACACTGTGAAGAAACCGTTCAGTTGTGATCAGTGTGGGAGGACTTTTACTCGAGTGGATCATTTAAAAAATCATAAACTCACCCACAGTGAAGTTAAACCTTTCAGCTGTGATCAGTGTGGGAAGACTTTTACTCGAGTGGATCATTTAAAAAAGCATCAACTCACCCACAGTGAAGTTAGACCATTCAGCTGTGATCGGTGTGGGAAGACGTTTACTCGAGTAGATCATTTAAAAAAACATCAGCTCATCCACAATAAAGTTAGGCCATTCATCTGTGATCAGTGTGGGAAGACTTTTACTCGAGTGGGTCAGTTAAATAACCATCAACTCACCCACAGTGAAGTTAAGCCATTCAGCTGTGATCAGTGTGGGAAGACTTTTACTCAGAAAGAACAGTTATTGATTCATAAATGCCCACACTCTGGGAGAAAGCGGTATCACTGTGACTCCTGTGACAAAACTTTCAAGCACCAACGTAACCTAAAATCTCACCAACGCATCCACACTGGGCGTAATTTGTACATATGTGATCACTGTGGCAAATCATTTTTAAAGTATGCACAGTTAAAATCCCATGAAGTTACCCACACTGGGGTTAAACCGTACCACTGTGACCAATGTGGGAAAGGCTTCAACTACATTACCAGCCTAAAAGCTCACCAACGTGTCCACACTGGGGAGAGACCATACAGGTGTGAACAATGTCGCAAGACTTTTACCACAGGAACAAAGCTAAGAATTCACCAATGTATTCACACTGTGGAGAAACCGTTCAGTAGTGATCGGTGTGGGAGGACTTTTACTCGAGTGGATCATTTAAAAAAGCATGAACTCACCCACAGTGAAGTTAAACCATTCGTCTGTGATCAGTGTGGGAAGACTTTTACTCGAGTGGATCAGTTAAATCACCATCAACTCACCCACACTGAAGTCAAACCATTCATCTGTGATCAGTGTGGGAAGACTTGTACTGGAGTGGATCAATTTAATCAACATCAACTCACTCACAGTGAAGTTAAACCATTCATCTGTGATCAGTGTGGGATGACTTTTACTGGAGTGGATCAGTTAAATCAACATCAACTCACCCACAGTGAAGTTAAACCATTCATCTGTGATCAGTGTGGGAAGACTTGTACTGGAGTGGATCAATTTAATCAACATCAACTCACCCACAGTGAAGTTAAACCATTCATGTGTCATCAGTGTGGGATGACTTTTACTGAAGTTGATCAGTTAAAAAACCATCAACTCACCCACAGTGGAGGTGAACCATTCAGCTGTGATCAGTGTGGGAAGACTTTTACTCAAAATGAACAGTTATTGAACCATCAATGCCCACAGTCTGGGAGAAAGCGGTATCACTGTGACTCCTGTGAAAAAACTTTCAAGCACCAACGGTACCTAAAATGCCACCAACGCATCCACACTGGACATAAATTGTACACATGTGATCACTGCGGCAAACCATTTTTACGGTACGCGCAGTTAAAATCCCATGAAGTTACCCACACTGGGGTTAAACCTCACCCCTGTGACCAGTGTGAAAAAGGCTTCAACTACATTACCAGCCTAAAAGTTCACCAACGTGTCCACACTGGAGAGAGACCATACAGATGTGAGCAATGTCGCAAGACTTTTGTGACTGCATCACAGCTAAGAATTCACCAGTATATTCACACTGTGAAGAAACCGTTCAGTTGTGATCAGTGTGGGAGGACATTTACTTTAAAGAGTACATTAACAAGGCACAAACTCATTCACAGTGGAGTTAAACCATTCAGATGTGATCAATGTGAGAAGACCTTTACTGTCAAGAGTACTTTGACAAAACATCAACTCATTCACAGTGGAGTTAAACCATTCAGCTGTGATCAGTGTGGGAAGAGTTTTACTGATAAGAGTAAATTAACAAGTCACCAATTCATTCACACTGGAGTTAAACCTTTCAGCTGTGATCAGTGTGGGAAGACCTTTACTCGGTTGCATCAATTAAAAGACCATCAACACACCCACAGTGAAGTTAAACCATTCAAATGTGATCAGTGTGGGAAGACTTACACTCGGTTGAATAATTTAAGAAACCATCAACTCACCCACAGTGAAGGTGAACCATTGAACTGTGATCAGTGTGTGAAAACCTTTACTGGAAATGGACAGTTATTGATCCATCAATGCCCACACTCTGGTAGGAAGCGGTACCACTGTGATTCCTGTGAAAAAAGTTTCAAGCACCAACGGAACCTAAAATCTCACCAACGCATCCACACTGGACATGATGTATATGCATGTGATCACTGTGGCAAACCATTTGTACGGTACGCACAGTTAAAAGCCCATGAATTTACCCACACCGGGGTTAAACCGTACAACTGTGACCAGTGTGAAAAAGGCTTCAGCTACATTGCCCACCTCAAAACTCACCAACGTGTTCACACTGGGGAGAGACCATACAGATGTGTCGAGTGTAACAAGACTTTTACAACTTTGGAGTATCTGAAAAAACACCAACAGAAACACACCAGTGAGAGACCATACAGATGTGACGAGTGTAACAAGACTTTCACAACTTTGGAGTATCTGAAAAAACACCAACAGATCCACACCAGGAAGAGAACATTCAATCAACATCACAGTGAGGTATGTAAAGACTGGTCTGAGTACCATTGTACCCACAGTTCTGCATTGGAAATTTTGGATATTGCTATGACATTTTGTGTCAGACTGTTTTGAACAACTGTGGTCAGTCATATTATGTTAATACATTATCATCTGTCGTTCAGTCTAACCTGTGCTCATTTTGACACAGAAATCTGATCCAGGTTATTTTGAGGATGTAGGTAAGATTAGGAATTCTGACGTGATCAGCAACAACACAAACTTGTTCTCAACACATAAAGGTGAAAAGACATCACATCAGAATTAAATATTCTGCTGGGATGTTGGATGTTTATTCAATATAAACCCAGCTTAAATCAGCAGTTGCTTGCTGGCCTCATGTAACTGAGCTTCATATAAGTCTCTGCCATGGTGTTCCTTTTCTGGCCAAGGTTCCACAATACTCTTGTGTTTTCCAACACAAAACAGTCTTGAGAGTCTGGTAAGAAGCTCAACTTTGTGGTGCAACTACATACTACAATTCACCTACAATAGATGATGTGTGTATTATAGAGGGATATGATATCAGCAGATACTAAATATTTTATCACTCACCTTGGATCATGAGCCAAAAGTATTTTATTGGGACATCACCAGTTTAAACTCCTGCAGCCCTTCTATTTCTATGTGTTTATCATCTTGGAAGCTCAGACAATTGAATGTTAAATTGCAACAGGTTAAAGTGTCTTCAGATGTCATTAGAGGTGCTCTGTATTTCAGGCAAGGTATCCATTCTTCAATGCTGCAGGAAACCTTGACTTTCTTTGTGTTTGTGTGTTTGTTTTCCAAGCAGAGCAGCACAGATGGACAAAACTCTCATATTTGTCAGCACTCTGCCAATGGTGAACAGTGCTGTTGTGACCAGTCTGGACCAACATCCAACCAACAAGGAACTCTACAATGACACCAGCGGATGCACACTGGACACAAACTGAACCTCTGCCAAGAAGATTTTCCCATGCCGGGTCCAGTGAAAGTTCATGAAGTCTCCCACAAACTTAAAGTCCTTGAGATCAAGCTCCACAGAATTCACATTTAATCTTTGTTTAGTGTCTTTGTTAATGTTGCACTCGATGAGTCATCATTTAATCATCTCTCTGTTTGTGTTTTCTGAAAGATTTCCTTAATTTCTTCTACAAAATAAAAATAAATGATCAGCAAGTACAGTGCCTATAAAGAGCTGTCACCCTGCTTAGAAATGTTTTCACATATTATTGCTTTTAAACTTTACATCAATGACCAAGGAAGAAACAAATGAGGGAGGCCACCAAGACATCTATGACTCTTATGAAAGAATTCCACTTTCAGCAGCTGAGATGGGAGAGACTGTTCATCCATCCATCCATTATCTATACACTGCTTAATCCTCATTCGGGTCGTGGGGAGGCTGGAGTCTATCCCAGCTGACTTAAGGTGAAGGCAGGGTTCACCTGGACAGGTCACCAGTCTGTCACAGGGCTACATATACAGACAAACAATCACACTCACATTCAAACCTACGGACAAGTTAGAATCATCAATTAACCTCAGCATGTTTTTGGACTGTGGGAGGAAGCCGGAGTACCTGGAGAAAACCCACGCATGCACAGGGAGAACATGCAAACTCCATGCAGAAAGATGCCGGGAAAGCCGGGAGGCGAACCAGGGATCTTCTCGCTGCAAGGCGAAAGTGCTTCCTGTTATAATTACACAAAGTTTAGTCTGCCTCTCAGTTGTTGTGTGGAACCTTCGCTGGGGGTCCCTGTACCCCTACGCACACTTTTGCCCGCCACACCCTGTCTGATAACTGAGTTTTTCCTTCCTTACATCTTCTGCTTTGTTTATGTGTTCTGTGAGAGAGGTAAGCGAGATTGTGATGTTGGAATTTGTGTGTTTTAATGTGATGTAATTCTACCTTTAAGTTCGCTTTCCCAGTCTAATGTGGTTTTGTGTTATTTAATTTCTGTAGGAGTACAAGTCTTGTAAACTGACAGAAGATCTCGTGTTTTTTATCGGCTGTCAAGGCTGTAATAAATGGAGATCGCCTCCAAAAAAGATCTATGTTTCGGCTGATTTAACACAAAGCAGAGAAGAGAAACCATCGGTTACATCTGCAACATTGAACAAATTGTCATATCTGCTCTGTCAGTTATGAACAAATTAACTTTCATTTTCATATTAAAAGTATTCTATGTGCTTCTTTTCTATTATCATGACATGAAGTCACAGGTGATTCAGACAGTATCTCTAGTTGACTTCTGCTTGATCAGTTTTTATGTTAATATGAGCTCAAAGATGGAAGTTTTCATGACGGCCTCAATTTTTTTTCATTCTTGAACTCACTCAAGTGGAAAAAACAATCTCTGATTCTTTGTTCTTCTTGTCCAGTAATTTAGATTCTGAATCAATGACGTGATGAGAAATAAGAGTGAAAGTTTCAGGTTTTTATCTTTAATAGTTGCCGAGTTCCTTGTTGTTCAAACAGCCTCAAATTTGAATGGACAAATCCTGCAGACACTCGATTTCCAGGTATTTATTGAATTTATTGAATAATTTCAAACACAGAAACGTCTCAATACATCAGTGTGTTTTTATTTTAAAAATATTTTTATAAATATTAATATTTCATTGTATCGTAGATTTCAGGCCAGTCAGAGATGATGGAGCAGAAATTATCTCGAGTCCAGTTTGTTGTTGCACAGTGATCGTTTCTGCGCATGTGCGGTTTATTTCGAGCCCATTGGTTGACGGAGACGTCGCCCGCTGATGACGCACTAAATCCTCTCCGGTCTACCAGAGCCGTTAGTTTCCTCTCCGGGATCCGTTAGTTTCCTCTCCGGGATCCGTTAGTTTCCTCTCCAGGATCCGTTTCCTGTTGAACCTGGTGAAGAGTCCAACATGTGTCCGTCCACAGAAGCAGCTTAAAGTCTGTGAGGTTGAGTTTGAGCAGCAGCGACGTGGATTTGTGCCGGAAACAGGTGAAGACGGACTGCGAGCTGCTGCTGAGCCGCTTCCAGCAAACACAGTCCGTCCGCTTCGAGGTCTTCTCCTGCATCTGGAGGGACATGAACTTCTCACACATCTTCTGGTAGGTTCAGGCTCACAACCTTTCTACATTTTCAGACACAGCTTCGTGAAATCTTTCCAAGCAATTGACGGTTTGGTGTTTTTCTTTGTGTGAACTGAGGTCAGTTCAATCAGAACCAAAGACTTTGAGCTCACAGACTGATCAGCTTCATTTCCATTAAAGCCTCTTTGAGATTTAATGTAAAATGATCATTTTCTCAGTGAACTGAGGTGGTTCTCCTAAACTAACTGATGTTTGACAGCTAAGCTGCTCCAGAGGAGGTTCTGTTCAGAGTTTAGATTTTAGTCGGCTGTCAGAAGCGTCTCCTTTTCCTTCATTCTTCTCCTGATGATTCTCTCTGAGCGATCCAGATTCTCAGCTGAGATTTTATCTTCCAACCTGTTGAGCTGTACGTTAGTAATCCCACTGAATGAAGCCGTGCAGTTCCAGAATCACACACTGTCTGGTTTGTGTTGCCATGGGAACCTACATGCTTTCAGTTGGTGATTGAGAGAAAGCATCAGTATGTTTTTATCCTTGTTCCTGATTTGCTGCCCAGTCTGTTTCCACTGCTGGTACTGCAGTTGGTAGAAGACAGATTAGAAAATGGATTATTCTGTTGGTATTTATCTGAGAGAATATTCAGTCATTTTTATCAGTTTTAGGTGAAATTGCATTGAGTTGAAATCTGTCCTCTGTGTTGGCTGATGGACATCTAGGACACTTTGACACTTGCGTATAGAGTGGTATCCTAATTAAGATGTGTTTGATGTGACAGGTGATTGGCAGGAGGAGGAGAGTCTGACGGAGGAGCAGAGGAACCTTGTCAGACATTTTGTCGGAGCTCAACAACGGAGGAAACATGGATTCTTCACAAGAAGTGAGAAACATATCACTGTAATATTATTATCAATAATTTATTATTTAAAATGTCTAAAGTTACTCCAGTTGGTCAGATGGGTCGACCAAAGCCAGGTAACGTTGTCTGGAGAGATGTAGCTCTGCAGAAGCAGCTCTACTGAGGATATAATGGTGGACTGCTAGGAAGCTGCTAATTTTTTTGAGGCCAAACTAGCTGCTGCTTGTCAAACATTATGCAAATGTGTTACATGGTGACGTAGGTAAGTAATGAAGGAAAAGTCTTGTTTTCAATCCAGGTGTTCAGGAAGGTAAGGAGCAGCGTTTTATTTGGTAGAGAATAACACTTTTGGACATTATGAGTTTGCAGGCCTTTTTCCTGCTCATGAAATACATTTATAACACAGTGAAGGAAAGAGAACCCCAAATGTATGATATGGACCTGAAAGTAAAAGGTAAATTTTCTGCACTTATATCCTGCTTTTCCACTGTAGTGGTCCTCAAAGCACTTTCCAGAGTTTTCCATTCACTCATTCATAAACCAGTAGTGACTGAGCTGCCATCAGGAGTAACCTCAGGTTCAGTGTCTTGCCCATGCAGCATTGCATGATGGAGGAGTCGGGGATCGGACCGGCTACCTCGCAGTTAGTGGACAAACCATCATACCACCTGAGACAGCTGCTTAGTTGCATTTCCTGTTGTTTTAGTGTTGTTGTTCATAGACTGCATTTTGGAATTCTTGAGAATAAATGTTATTTTAAATATCCCCAGCGTAATGGCTATCTTATGGCATTTTAGGGGTTTGACTGTCTCTGTGACCCTTGATGGTGTGAATCAGCAGTGGGTCCACATCTTGCTGCAAGAGGCATGGAGTTGGGTGTCAGAGTGGAAGCCACTGCTGGTGCTGGAGAGAAGGCAGGGGAGCTTGGGGGCTCCGTGACGGTGGTGGAGTAGGCCCCTCATGTGGAAAGGGATTTTTGAACAGAAATAAACACTCAACTTAAGTACACGAAAAGCACGACATTGTAAGTTGTGACAAAAATACACCAGTAAGAGCACTAGCTTTGTTGATCAGATGATGTTGACATGCTGACTTAAGTATTTGCTTCTGAGAGCAAAATGTGAGAAACAGCAAGTACAAAATACAAGCAGAGCACGGAGCTAGCGCTGATGGCTAACTAGCTAGCTTATTGTCTGCATAGAGGAGACAACGACGTTACTTTCAAAATATACTTGTTTAAAATGAGCTTGCCACCAATGGAATAAATGATGTAAAAGTTTCTTGGAGTCACAAAACACTCACCGTCCTCGAACGTCTTGAATGCAGCAGTGGAGTCGAAGCCACTCTTCCTCCCGTTGCTCGCCCGTAAATGGCGTCAATTTGGTTAAAGCACTTCCAACACCTCTGGTTTGACCCACTCCGGCCGTTGTGGTTCTTGATAAACCGATAGTCACTTGATAGCTTTTTCAGCTTCTCCTGACACTGCTTCATTGTCCTGTTGTATCCGTGGGCG
This sequence comes from Amphiprion clarkii, assembly GCA_027123335.1. Classification (NCBI taxonomy): domain Eukaryota; kingdom Metazoa; phylum Chordata; class Actinopteri; family Pomacentridae; genus Amphiprion; species Amphiprion clarkii. Next base: position 30,505,205 of record CM049584.1, on the reverse strand, counting down.
GCCATCAGCTCCAACACCTCCTGGTTAATTTTGTCGTTGCGAGTCGCACCGTCCAGCTCCCTCTGTATTCTTTAGTCCGCCACCAAAGACAGAAAAGTCTCGACCTCTTCATTCGCCCACGTTACAGGTCTGGTTGCCATATTCGAATTTTGAAGAGCAGAGAGTTTCCCGAAGAGCAATGTGCACCGTCACTGTTGCCAGTTTGTTTCAAATATGTCGGGTTTGGTTTTTGTGCAGGAGTAGTGTGTCATCACTCCCTGTCCAATCAGCGGCCTGCACTCTGTAGACGTCACATTATTGACTCGACTCAGCTTGCTTGGAACCCCAGCCGAGTAGGTACTGAAACAGTACCTGGTACCAGGTACTAGTCCGAATGGAAAACCTCACAAACCGAGGAGAGTCGAGTTGGTGCTAGTGGATATCCGCTAATACTGTACATAGATCTAATAAGGTAACTTAAAGTCTGAGGATCAACAGATCCTGGTGGTACAGTCCCATCAGTCCCAGCTGTACTTTGTGTGTCATGGTGATTGACAAGTATTACTACCCAATAGTCTAAAACTACAGTGGAGAAAGTTGAAAACTGTCGACTTGTGAAAAGTTTTTGTTTACGTTGTGTGTTAGCATGCCTACACATGTCTATGTTTCCAATCACAGAGCTGCAAACATGTCTGCAGTTTCTTGGTCTTGTTTCAACCTCACGTTACAATACATGTAACTCCATTTCACTCACAGCCTCTGTTTGTGTCTTTTTCTGTTGCAACAGAAACATAAAAACAGCAATGGAGTCAGACATTGGACTTCTGAGGAGGATAATGACGGTTCCCCAATGACAACAAACGGAGATGAATCACTCAGTTGTGAGCGATGTGGCAAGACTTTTATCACAGCAATACAGCTAAGAATTCACCAGTGTATTGACACTGTGGAGAAACCGTTTAGATGTGGTCAGTGTGGGATGATTTTTACTTACAAGAGTCAATTAACAGCACATCAACTCATTCACAGTGGAGTTAAACCATTCCGATGTGATCAGTGTGAGAAGACTTTTACTAACAGGAGTAAGTTAACAAGCCATCAACTCAGCCACAGTGGAGTTAGACCGTGCACCTGTGATCAGTGTGGGAAGACTTTTACTCGAGTGGATGCTTTAAAAAGACATAAACTCCTCCACAGTGAAGGTGAACCATTCAGCTGTGATCAGTGTGTGAAAACCTTTACTCAAAATGAACAGTTATTCATCTATCGATGTCCCCACTCTGGTGGAAAGCTGTACCACTGTGACTCCTGTGAAAAAACTTTCAAGCACCAACGGAACCTAAAATCTCACCAACGCATCCACACTGGACATAATGTATACGCATGTGATCACTGTGGCAAACCATTTGTAAAGTATGCACAGTTAAAAGCCCATGAAGTTACCCACACTGGAATTAAACTGTACCACTGTGACCAGTGTGGGAAAGGCTACAATTACATTGAACACCTAAAAGCTCACCAACGTGTCCACACTGGGGAGAGACCATACAGATGTGATGAATGTAACAAGACTTTCACAACTTCGGGTTCCCTGAACAGACACAAACAGATCCACACCAGAAACAGACCATTCAATCAACGTCACAATGAGGTATGTCAAGACTGGTCTCAACAGCAGTGTACAAACAATTCTGCATTGGATATTTTTGATATTGCTGTGAAATTTTGTGTGAAAAAGAAACCCTGCAGCCCTTCTCTTTAAGTGTTAATCTTCCTGTAAGCTCAGACAACTGAATGTTAAATCACAACAGGTCAAAGTGTCTTCAGATGTCATTAGAGATGTTCTCTATTTCATGCAAGGCGTCGGTTCTTCAATGCTGCAGGAAACCTTGATTATCTCTGTATTTGTGTTTGTTTTTTAAGCAGAGCAGCACAGATGGACAAACTCTCATACTTTTCTGCACTCTGCCAGTGGTGACCAGTGCTGTTGTGACCAGTCTGGACCAACATCCAACCAACAAGGAACCCAACAACGACACCAGCAGATGCACACTGGACACAAACTGAACCTCTGCCAAGAAGATTTTCCCATGCCAGGTTCAGTGAAAGTTAATGGTCTCCCACAAACTTAAAGTCCTTGAGATCAGACGCCACAGAATTCACATTTAGTCTTTGTTTAGTATCTTTGTTAATGTTGCACTCGATGAGTCATCTTTCAATCATCTATTTATGATGAGGTTTTGTTCATTTCTATTGCAAAGTAAAGATAAAGGATCAGCAAGTACAGTGTTCATAAAGAGTATTAAACCCCCTGAGAAGTTTTTCACCTTTTATTGCTTTTAAATGATAAATAATGAGTGACCCAGGAAGAAATCAGTGAGGGAGGCCACCAAGACACCTATGACTCCTCTGAAGGAGTTCCAGCTTCAGCAGCTGAGATGTTAGCGACTGTTCATCCAACAACTGTTGTCTGTTCTTCACCAGTCAAAGCTTTATGGAGACCAAGAGAAAGACTCTGTTGGAAAAAACCAACATTAAATCTGAACTAGAGTTCACCAGAAGACGTGGAGACTCTGAAGTCACCTGGAGAAGGTTCTTTGATTTGACTTTCTTTTTATACTTTGGTGTGCTGCTGTAGTGAGCAGACTGAAAATCCTGGTTTGAGCTTCATCAGTATGAACCTACTTCCTTTTTTAAAAAATGAAGTTCTAGCTTATGTGCTGTTAAGTGTTGTCTTGTTCAGTTGTTTTAAATGCTTAATCATTAAATTTTATTTCTCCTCCACTGGTTCTTTTTTCTGATAAAGTTTGGATGTTTTGACTGGTATCTGTAAAGTTTTAGCTCAATATATTCAATGCTTTCCTTGACATTGAACTTCTTGCAGGATTTTTGCACATTTAACTTTGAGGCTGTTTGATCAACAATATCTCTGGAACTATTAAAGACAAACACCTGGAATTTCTACTGCTATTTCTTACCATGACATTAATTCAGAATCTGTGTAACAGGGTCCGTGGTGCAGCGGTGGTTTTGGGTTAAATATATCTGTGATTTTCTATTGGGAATATGTAATATACCATCTATATTTTGCTTTGTTTTGTTTTATTTCTTTCTCTCTCTCGTCACGACATTAAATGCTGATCTCTGTTGGAGATTTAGTGCAGACACTCGGTTTCCAGGTATTTATTAAATTTATTGAATGATTTCAAACACAGAAATGTCTCAATAAATCAGTGTGTTTTCATTTTAGAAATATTTTCAGAAATATTAATATTTCATTGTATCGTAGATTTCAGGCCAGTCAGAGATGATGGAGCAGAAATTATCTCTTGGAGTCCAGTTTGTTGTGTGATCGTTTCTGCGCATGTGCGGTTTATTTCGAGCCCATTGGTTGACGGAGACGTCAGCGGCTGATGACGCACTAAATCCTCTCCGGTCGTACCAGAGCCGTTAGTTTCCTCTCCGGGATCCGTTACTTTCCTCTCCGGGATCCGTTAGTTTCCTCTCCGGGATCCGTTTCCTGTTGAACCTGGTGAAGAGTCCAACATGTGTCCGTCCACAGAAGCAGCTTAAAGTCTGTGAGGTTGAGTTTGAGCAGCAGCGACGTGGATTTGTGCCGGAAACGGGTGAAGACGGACTGCGAGCTGCTGCTGAGCCGCTTCCAGCAAACACAGTCCGTCCGCTTCGAGGTCTTCTCCTGCATCTGGAGGGACATGAACTTCTCACACATCTTCTGGTAGGTTCACGCTCACAACCTTTCTACATTTTCAGACCCAGCTGAATGAATAAGCAGTAATTGACCAGATGAATAAAACATGTAGATGGTCTTTTCCACCACATCTCCCTCTAATAATCCTGCAGGGAAATTCAAATGGACAAGTTGTCTCGTTCTAAAACCAATTAACCCCAAAAAGAGCAGGTTTTTGCAGATATGTTGATCTGGAAGAAAGAGTTTGGATCGATCACCATGGTAACAGATGCTGCACAGCGAGATCACAATGAGCTGTGACTGTCTGGTTTGTGTTGCCATGGGAACCTACATGCTTTCAGTTGGTGATTGAGAGAAAGCATCAGTATGTTTTTATCCTTGTTCCTGATTTGCTGCCCAGTCTGTTTCCACTGCTGGTACTGCAGTTGGTAGAAGACAGATTAGAAAATGGATTATTCTGTTGGTATTTATCTGAGAGAATATTCAGTCATTTTTATCAGTTTTAGGTGAAATTGCATTGAGTTGAAATCTGTCCTCTGTGTTGGCTGATGGGCATCTAGGACACTTTGACACTTGCGTATAGAGTGGTATCCTAATTAAGATGTGTTTGATGTGACAGGTGATTGGCAGGAGGAGGAGAGTCTGACGGAGGAGCAGAGGAACGTTGTCAGACATTTTGTCTGAGCTCAACATCGGAGGAAACATGGATTCTTCACAAGAAGTGAGAAACATATCACTGTAATATTATTATCAATAATTTAGTATTTAAAATGTCTAAAGTTACTCCAGTTGGTCAGATGGGTCGACCAAAGCCAGGTAACGTTGTCTGGAGAGATGTAGCTCTGCAGAAGCAGCTCTACTGAGGATATAATGGACAGGATGTGAATCTGCTCAAACGTGGTGAGGAGGGTGAAATTTTTTTGTTGATATTGTGAGCATGTGAGCATGCTGACACATTTCTATGTTTCTAATCACAGAGCTGCAAACATGTCTGCAGTTTCTTGATCTTGATTCAGCCTCACATCCAGCTACATGTAATTGAGACTTCTTGGTTAAATTTTTTCATTATTCTGTTTCACTCACAGTCTCTGTTTGTACCTTTTTCTGTTGCTACAGAAACATAAAAACAGCAATGGAGTGAGACATCGGACGTCTGAGGACCATAACAACGGTTCCCCAACAACAACAGCAAAAGGAGATGAATCACTGAGTTGTGAGCGATGTGGGAAGACTTTTATCACAGCAACAAAGCTAAGGAATCACCAACGTGTTCACACTGTGGAGAAACCGTTTAGATGTGACCAGTGTGGAAAGACTTTTCCTTGGAAGAGTGCTTTAGCAACACATCAACTCATTCACAGTGGAGTTAAAGCATTCAGCTGTGATCAGTGTGGGAAGAGTTTTACTCGGGTGGATCATTTAAAAGACCATCGACTCATTCACAGTGAAGTTCGATCATTCAGTTGTGGTCAGTGTGGACAGACTTTTTCTCAGATGCATCAATTAAAATTACATCAATTCATTCACAGTGGAGTTACACCATTCAAATGTGATCAGTGTGCAAAGACTTTTACTTGCAGGAGCAAGTTACAAAGACATCAACTGATTCACAGTGGAGTTAAACCATTCAGCTGTGATCAGTGTGGAAAGACTTTTACTGAAAAGTGTAATTTAACAACACACCAACTCATTCACAGTAGAGTTAAACCTTTCAGCTGTAAACAGTGTGGGAAGACCTTTACTCGGGTGCATCAATTAAAAGACCATCAATTCATTCACAGTGGAGTTAAACCATTCAGTTGTGATCAGTGTGGGAAGACTTACACTCGAGTGGATAATTTAAAAACCCATCAACTCACTCACAGTGGAATTAAACCATTCAGCTGTGGTCAGTGTGGGAAGACTTTTACTCGGATGAGTCATTTAAAATCCCATCAACTCATCCATCGTGGAGGTGAACCATTCAGCTGTGATCGTTGTGTGAAAACATTTACTCGACATGAACAGTTATCGATCCATCAATGCCCCCACTCTGGTAGAAAGCTGTACCAGTGTGACTCTTGTGAAAAAACTTTCAAGTACCAACGGAGCCTAAAATCTCACCAACGCATCCACACTGGACATGATGTGTACATGTGTGATCACTGTGGCAAATTATTTGTGAAGTACACACAGTTAAAAGCCCATGAAGCCATCCACACTGGAGTTAAACTGTACCCATGCGACCAGTGTGAGAAAGGCTTCAACTACATTGCCACCTTCAAAGCTCACCAACGTGTCCACACTGGGGAGAGACCATACAGATGCGACGAGTGTAATAAGGCTTTTACAACTTCGGGTTCCCTGAAAGAACACCAACAGATCCACACCAGGAAGAGAGCATTCAATCAACATCACAGTGAGGTACGTAAAGACTGGTCTCAATCAGTGTACACACAATTCTGCATTGGACATTTTGATCTTGCTGTGAAATTTTGTGTCAAACTGTTCTGAACAACTGTGGTCAGTTCAATTCTGTAACCACATTATCAGCTGTTCTTCAGTCTAACCTGTACTCGTTTTGACACATAAGCCTGGTCCAGGTTAATCTGGGGATGTAGGTAAGATTTGAAATTCTGATGTGATCAGCATCACCACAAACTTGTTCTCAACACATAAAGGTGAAAAGACATCAGTGTTCACAATTCTGCTGGGACTTTGCTTCTTTATCCAATATAAACCACGTCACAACTCCGTTCCAAAGCTGTCAAAAATGCGGAGACAACCACTGTATGGTGACCGAAGCAAATGTTTATTGCAAAGCAATTGATCAACAGTGCCTTAAAGGCTCAAACAAACAAAACCAAAAATGTGTGGCTGGAGCTCCAAAGGCAATCCACTCCTGTCAGTGAGCGCTGCTGAGTTCCTTTATGAGCTAAGCTTCCACAATACTCTGTGTTTTCCAACACAGAACAGTCTTGAAGGTCTGGTTCGAAGCTCCACCTTGTGGTGCCACTTGGTCTTGCAGCTCATCAACAATAGCTGATGTGTGTCTTATTAAGGGATGTGACATCAGCAGATACTAAATGTTGATGGACTCACCTTGGATCATGAGCCAAAGTCCTTTTTTAGGACGTCCCTGTTCTAAACTCCTGCAGCCCTTTTCTTTCTATATGAGTGTAAATCTTCCTGTAAGCTCAGACAACTGAATGTTAAATTACAACAGGTTAAAGTGTCTTCAGATGTCATTAGAGGTGCTCTCTATTTCAGGCAAGGTATCCATTCTTCAATGATGCGGGAAACCATGACTTTCTCTGTGTTTGTGTATTTGTTTTCCTTGCAGAGCATCACAGATGGACAAAACTCTCAGACTTGTCAGCACTCTGCCAATGGTGACCAGTGCTGTTGTGACCAGTCTGGACCAACGTCCAACCAACAAGGAACCCTACAACGACCCCAGCGGATGCACACTGGACACAAACTGAACCTCTGCCAAGAAGACTTTCGCATGCCGGGTTCAGTCAAAGTTCATGAAGTCACCCCCAAACTTAAAGTCCTTGAGATCAGGCTCCTCAGAATTCACATTTAGTCTTTGTTTAGTATCTTTGTTAATGTTGCACTCGATGAGTCATCTTTCAATCATCTATTTATGATGAGGTTTTGTTCATTTCTATTGCAAAGTAAAGATAAAGGATCAGCAAGTACAGTGTTCATAAAGAGTATTAAACCCCCTGAGAAGTTTTTCACCTTTTATTGCTTTTAAATGATAAATAATGAGTGACCCAGGAAGAAATCAGTGAGGGAGGCCACCAAGACACCTATGACTCCTCTGAAGGAGTTCCAGCTTCAGCAGCTGAGATGTTAGAGACTGTTCATCCAACAACTGTTGTCTGTTCTTCACCAGTCAAAGCTTCATGGAGACAAAGAGAAAGACTCTGTTGGAAAAAGTTCACATTAAATCTGGACTAGAGTTCACCAGAAGACATGTGGAGACTCTGAAGACACCTGGAGAAGGTTCTTTGGTTTGACTTTCTCTTTATACTTTGCTGCTGTAGTGAGCAGACTGAAAATCCTGGTTTGAGCTTCATCACCATGAACTTACTTTGTCTTTAAAATGAAAGAGTAGCTTACACACTGTTCAGTTTTGTCTTGTTTCATTGTTTTACATGATTGATCACTACATTTTTACTTCTGGTGTTTTCATCTATCTTGAACTTGTTTTACTATTTATTGATTTTATATAACTGTTTTGTTTTACCTTGTTGTATTTTATGTACAGCGTCTTTGAGTTTTTGGAAAAGCGCTTTATAAATTAAATTTATTATTATTATTATTATTATTATTATTATTATTATTATTATTATTATTATTATTATTATTATTATTATCTAATTCCGCCTCCACTGGTTCTTTTTCATCATAAACTGTGGATATTTTAACTGGTATCTGTAAAGTTTTAGCTCAATATATCAAATGCTTTCCTCAACATTTAACATAACTGTTCTTTGGTCCACTTCCAGCAGGTTTTTTGCACATTTAACTTTGAGGCTGTTTGAACAACAACATCTCAGGGATTAATAAAGATAAACACCTGAAGTTCTTTCTGCTATTTCTTATAACTACAATAATTCAGAATCTACAATATTGTACAAATTGTCATAACTGTCGGTTATGAACAAAATAACTTTCTTTTTCATTTTAATATTAAAAATATTCTGTGTTTATTTTGTATTATTGTGACATGAAGCTACATGTGGTTCAGACAATATCTCTTGTTGACTTCTGCATGATCAGTTTTTGTATTAATATGAGCTCAAAGATGGAAGTTTTCAAGACGACCTCAGTTTTTTTCATTCTTGAACTCACCCAAGTGGAAAAACAATCTCTGATTCTTTGTTCTTCTTGTCCAATAATGTAGATTCTGAATCAATGACATGATGAGAAATAAAAGTGAAAGTTTCAGGATTTTATCTTTAATAGTTCCTGGGGTATTGTTATTCAAACAGCCGCAGATTTAAATGAAGGACAAAACCTGCAGACACTCGGTTTCCGGGTATTTATTAAATTTATTGAATTATTGTTAACGCAGAAACGTTTCAATAAATCAGTGCGTTTTTATTTTAGAAATATTTTTATAAATATTAATATTTCATTGTATCGTAGATTTCAGGCCAGTCAGAGATGATGGAGCAGAAATTATCTCTTGGAGTCCAGTTGGTTGTTGTACAGTGATCGTTTCTGCGCATGTGCAGCTCATTTCGAGCCCATTGGTTGACGGAGACGTCGACGGCTGATGACGCACTAAACCTTCTGCTGTCGTTCGGTAGCCGTTTTCTGTTTATCTTTCTGTGAGGTTGAGTTTGAGCAGCAGCGACATGGACTTTTGCAGGAAACAGGTGAAGACGGACTGCGAGCTGCTACTGAGCCGCTTCCAGCAAACACAGTCCGTCCGCTTCGAGGTCTTCTCCGGCATCTGGAGGGACATGAACTTCTCACACATCTTCTGGTAGGTTCACGCTCACAACCTTTCCAACTGCATTCTAAGTCGTTTGTCATTAATGCATCAAAATTGTGACTTTATTTTGTAAAGATTTGGAGTCTATCGTATTCCTTTCTTTATTTTATATCCAAAACCATCCATAAATCATGTTAGTTACAGTCTAAACAAGGATATTCAGCTACACATCACAAACAATACTAGAACATTGCCTTTAATTGAGGTACGTCAGAAGTGAAACACAATGCAATATAATGTATGCTCTTTCATTCAAAATTATACAAGAAGGTTCAACCGAATATGAAAATAATTCAAACCTGACCCCTTCACAAGAAACTGTTTGATTATGTACAATAACTTCAGTGGCGTTAATGATAAAAGTTCTACCAGGTCCTTGAAGTCCACAGAGGAGAGTTCTACAAAGTTCTAGAGTAGACCTACTGACAGCTGTACAGTTTCTCCAGGGGACGTTCTCCTTTGTTGCTTCCAATGTTAAGTTTAGTCTCACTTAGAACATTCCAGGTCCTAGAAGTCCATAGAGGAGAACATCTGGAAAGTTCTAGAGTATATGTCTAGAAAGTTCTACAGGGGACGTTCTCCTCCTAAACCTGCTGAGCTGTGGTTCTGGAGAGAAACTGTTGAGTTTTGCATTCACATTCAGGTTTTTCCAAAGACAGAGAATAAAACAAATGCGGCATCTAAGAGTCTGGCTGAGTTGAACCTTTTTCAGTTTTAATGACTCGTGTTTTCTCGTTGCAGCGGCACTTTAAAGCTTGAGAAGCGACCGTTCAGTCGCCTGGTTCTGGACACGGCCAGCAGCTTCTTCCTGCCGCCGTTCAGCTTCCAGATCCGAGTGGGAGGACTTTACCTGCTGTACAGTTTGTATCACAGCCAGCCGGCCTTGCCCTCCGAGCAGGTCAGCATCGCACTTCACCCAGCCGCCGCTCAGAGGCGCCGTCGTCTTTAAGTAAAGTTCTTGTGGTGTCTCCGGCTACAGATCCGTCTGGCGCTGAAGGACTGGGATGACGTGAAGAAGTTTGAGAGGGACGCCATGGACGCTCGGCACCTGGACGCCGTCTACATCCTCCAACGGCTGATGTTCTGCAAAGCTTTTCATTTCACCGCCATGCCGACGCGGGTGAGCTGCAACCGTTCATGATCAGTTGGTAAATTAATCGCCAGTTATCGGCTTGAGAAATTTCCAGTAAATTCCAGTCTTATTAAATACATCCGTCAGACTTTAAGTGAAGGAATGTTTTACCAAAAAAGTTCATTGTTAGTGTGCAGGATTCTTTGGTTTTCCCACCAAAAAAGACAATAAAATGTTATTGTCTGACTGGAAAAGCAATTTAAAAGAATCAAAATAAAACCATTAACTGGATGGTGAAAGGCTACAATTGGACCTATTATTGGGTGACTAATAATGCATGTGGGTCCAGATTTATCACTTTTTAATGGACTTTTTCCATCATTTCTGAGCTTCAGAACTTCATCAGTCCAGCAGATAAACACATGACATTTAGGAGGAAAAACACATCTGAGTTCTGGGAAAAACTGACACCAGATCAGTTTTACATCCATGCAATTGTCACAGTCTAAACACTGAATCTGTTTTTGGTTATTTGATCCACCACCAACTTCATATCATGATGCTGCCACCACCATCCTAAATATAGTTTTTGTTCATTTTCTCTATGGCCAGCTTTTACTATCAATATTATGGGATGTATCATAGTTTCATGTCAGAAAGACACAAAACTGTCATAAGGGCACATAAAACAATCAAAACTTCACACTAAACGACAAAAACAAGACACAAAACAAGACAAACAAGAGACAGAATCACACAAAACAAGACAAATGAGACAGGAAATGGCAAAAAAAAACACAAAATAAGTAAAATGAGACACAAAACAGGAAAAGAATGACATAAAAAGGCAAAAGCAACCAAAAAATTGCAAAGATGAGCACAAAACAAGATGCAAAATTATCAACTAATTCAGTTTTACATCCATCCAGGTGTCACAATCTTAAAACGAACTGGTTTTTGTTCATTTTTTCTGCATTTAACTTCACATCATGCTGCTGCCACCTCCATGCTTCACATTATGATGCTGCTCAAAGTTGGTTATAAGTTGATACTCAACGCTGTGTTTGACAGCCACAAGCCATCATCACAAACACACTATCCCCAATGTGAAGTATGGTGGTGGCAGCATCATGACGTGAAGCATGGCAGTGGTAGTATCATGATGTGAAGTTGGTTATCGAGAAAATGAACAGAAACCGCATTCAGTGTTTAGATTGTGACGCCTGGATAGATGTAAACCTGAACTGGTGTCAGTTTTTAGCAAAACTCAGATGTGTTTTTCCTCCTAAATGTCATGGTTCTATCTGCTGTACTGATGAAGTTCTGAGGCTCAGAAATGATGGAGAAACTCCATTAAAAACCGATAAATCTGGACCCACCTCTATGGACTTCAAGGACCTGGAATGTTCTAAGTGAGACTAAACTTAAAGACTGAAAGCAAGAAAGGAGAACATCTAGATTAATGAAAACATTCTTAGCAAATGCTTTCGTTTTCGTCCGTCTTGTGCCGGTCCAAGAATTTCACCTCTAGCGGCACAACATGAATGCCCCCTGCCGTCCCTCTTAATCATGGCCCCAGTTCAGAGAAGAAAACCCACAAAATAGAACCGGAGTCCTATTCCATTATTCCTAGCTGCGGTATTCAGGCGACCGGGCCCGGGCCAGGTACACTCTAGAACTTTCTACAGGGGACGTTCTCCTCTATGTACTTGGAGGACCTGGAACTCTGGAAAAGTTCACGGTATGAAGGTAGAACTCTGATCAGTAAATGCATTAAAGTTACTGTTGATGATGAACCTTGTGAGAAGGTGGAACATCCCTTATGATTGTTGTCTTCTTGCGGCAGCTCTTCTACAGGAAGAGGAGGAAGGCTGAGAGGTCGGTGCTGTGCGAGGAGTTCATGGAACGAGTGTCTCGTCCTCAGGAGCTGATCAGCGTGGAGCTTCTGGAGGTGAGCAGAGATCCACCGTCAGCCTGTGGACTCCTCGACGTTTGAGCCCTCAAAGTCTTACGTTTGTCTTCATGCAGGAACTGGGCAACATTCACGAACTCTACGAGAAGCTGAAGACGTCCACCTCGTCTACGAAGTTGGATCCGTCCGTCCAGCTGGTCCGGAAAGACCTCGTCCCTCAGCTTCGTGGTACCGTCTTGGACTTCTACAAGTGGCAGCACAGGAAGGTAGGAAAGGTCTTCAGTTATACGTTCAAACGGCATTTTGTGTTTTCTGGGTTATCTCTGCCTAGTATTAATCAATAAATATGATGATTAGTTTGAGGATCTGGAACATTGAAGTGTGAGAAATATGCAAAAATAAAAAATTTATGTCGGGGGCAAATACTTTATCACAGCACTGTGTATTGTACAGATTTTTGTATCTGTAGAAAAACAGATTTTGAGGTTTAAATGTACAAATTATTCATAATTCACAATAGGGCTGAAACAATTCACTAACTGGTCCGGACCCAGACTTCATCCTATACGGACCTATAATCAATAAATTATAAGGGGATTTTAAATTTGATGCTTCTGTTGTAACTGCTGCAGCTTTTCTAGTGTTTACGGTGTTTGTCAGATCAGAGGCTGAACTGTGGAGGCAGTTGGACACAGTCAGACTTTCTTTGTGTGAGTCCAAAAACTAAAACCTCAGAGTTATCAGGTATGAAGGTGGTTTTCAACTTTCTTTGTTCACTTAGACTTTCTGCTTCAAACTCGTCACACAAACAAGAGGTTTAATGATCATTTGATTTGTTTTCTGCTCTAAATGAACCGATGGTGTTCAGCTCTTCAGCCAACATTCTGTTTTAATGGAGAACAACGAGGAACAGAAACATTCGTGACGGTAAAAAGCTGCTACTGGAAATGATGTAAGACAGGAACGCTGGTAGAAAACTGTTAAACGTCCAGTCAGTACAGCTGCACAATAAAACTATCAAACTTCATATATTCAAACATGATATTGTATTGAAGTGCATGTAGGTCTGACACTGACTAATGAAAGAAATTACTTTAATTTGAACCAAGTCAAAGTGAAACTAAAGTCACTGATTGAATATTTCAGTGATCAATACTAATAAACTGATCAGTTTTCTTATTTGTGTTCTATCAGCTGCAGTAGCAGCAGCTTAAATGGACCAAACATAAAAACATATTTATACACTTTCTGCATCACAGTCTAAACACATGTGGGGTTCCCATGGCTTTGAGTTTTAGTTGAAAACCCCTGTACTACACTATATATTAAGGCGTTAAGACCAGAAGATGAGTCTTTGTAGTAAATAAAATGATCAAAGACCAGACGTGTGGAGTCGCTGTTCGTCTCTGGTCTTTTAACGTGTTGTTTTGTGTCGTCAGGACGGCGACGATGGGGATGAAGATGTTGGCGAGGGAACGTCTTCTCAGCGGGAGGTGAGTTCTTCTCTCTGCTGGAGTTGTAGTTGTGAGTTTGTCCAGAGGGTGGCGCTGTTTAATCTCCTGTTCTATGTCCTCAGTGCTCCAGAAGAGCTGAACTTCTGGTCTCCATCAAGTCGAAGGCGTACGGGGAAGCAACAGAGGTCTGTCTTTGTGTTTAATTTGTCTTTTAATATTTAATAGTTGTCAGCTAATTAAGTGTTTCAGCCCTAATTATGACTATATTTATTTATTATTTAGGTTTTATAGATTTGGTTTCATTAATCTATTATGTTCTTTTCTTTAAATTTGCCTAATATGACCTTTTAAGACGCTTTTTTTTTCTGTTTTTTTGTTTAGTTTTTTTGCTTGTATGTGTTTAGAAAAAGCTTATATTAGAAATGTTAAAGAATTTTATTTTTTCAGATTGTTTTCTTCTCAGATTATCTGGATATCAAACACTAAAACCCACTTTGACCTGTTCGTATGTTTTCACCTCTCAGGCCTCCAAGTCGAGGCGTCATCGCCAGGTGGAGCTGGATCTCACCTGTGATGAAACAGGCTCCGCCCCCATGTCAGCGCGACCCAGATTCGGTAAACCGTCACTCAAAGCCAGAACCAATGAGAACATCCGGATCTCAGGTAAATCCCTCCTGATGAAAATCCTGGAAACATCTGGTTAAATTCGTTAACTTCTCATCTTCAAAACATGTTTGTTCTTAAAGTTCGACGTCCGGCAGCGCTGTGATTTTCCACGTAAAGTCCAAAGACTGTCGTGTGAATTAACTGTCGCTGGTTCCTACTTTTTTGTTTTCTCAGGTGACGTATGGAAAGATGCTGAGGAGACGACGCTGATCAACCGTCTGGCCATGCTGGACTCTGAAAGTGAGTTTCATCTGCACTCGCTGCGTTCCTTCGCTCAACGTTTTCTGATCCGTTTTCATCCACATTTTTCTTTTCTCTCCTTTCAGAAAAAAAGAAAGTGTACCCAAAATTCAAGTGGTCATGAAGAAAATCCAGAAGAAAGAAGCTGTTAATGTTTTACTATCGTGTTTTGTTTTAAGCGTTTTTACATTTTTAACATTAATTCAGTTTTTGTTAAAGTTCTGCTTACTACAGAAAAACCCTCATAATGACCATGTTGAACAGATTAAATGAATACGAACAGGTTCCTCATGAAGTTGATCTCAGTACAGTTTCCTCTGTGAGAAGCTGAAGTGCTGCAGATGTTTTAGTCCCGATTGAATATTGTTTTTCATAAAAACATCTTTTTCTAGCTGATTTTTTTGTCTTTTTCTTGTGTGACATTTCAGATGTTAGAACAATCTGGTTTTCCTCTGTAGCCTTTTTGATCTGTTTTAAATGTATTCTATGGTTTATCATCACAAACACACTATCCCCACTGTGAAGCACGGTGGTGAAAGATGCTGATGATCATCCATATAAAGGATGTCGGACTGTTAAAGGTGTTGTGAAGGTTTGTACCATCTGTCAGCCTCATGGAGGGGGATGTTTGCTGAAACAAACGTCTTAATTCGTCTTTATGAGCTAATTTTTGACCAAAATAGGTCATTTTAGCTAGATAGTGTCTGAATTGGGCAGCCACTTCAAAGACCATGAGATTTGTCCGTAAATGAAATTATTTGTGAATTTTCTTATATATTGATGAATTTCGAGAAATGATTTTGAGATTTTAGAACACAAAATGTTGATTTATTGGGTGATTTGTTGAAGGTTTTAATGGCCAGAGTTGGGAAACAGTGCAACCACTGCTTTTCTGTACAACCAATTAGCATTTTAATTTTCCTTAGAAAAAGCCATACCTACCATTCGTATCTCTAACAAAATGCCTTACAATTATTATATGTTTTTTATCATTTCCAGCTAGAAGAAATCTAGTCAAATTACTGAAATAAAAATATATATTTTTGTGAAGTGCTAACTCTGCTCCCGGCTAAAGCATCAGCTTTTTTTTTTTTTTTTTTTTTTGGCAGTTTGTTTAGCTATTTGTACTTTTGATTAGCACTTTACATTTATGTGTGTTAGCAAAATTATCAAAAGGTTAGTTTGTAAAAACTGATAAATTTAAATAACGGAATCAGAAAGAGCGTATATTTAAGTTTAGTTTAAGCTAGCTGTGACTGTCACCTGCTAGCTTAAACTGAATGTAGCATCTGTGTTTAAAACTGCAAGTTTATTATTTAACATGAATTGTTTTTGAAATTATTAATGTCTAACAAGTAATAGAGTTTTATTTGGTGAAACAAATGTCTTAACTGGTCTTTTTGAGGTATTTTTTGACAAAAATTTGAAATTTTATCTCGTGAACGTCTGAATTGGGTGGCCACTTCAAAGACCATGAGATTCATCCGTACATGAAATTGTTTGTGATTTTTTTTTACATATTTTGATCAATTTTGGGCGATGATGTTAAGATTTTAGAGCACAAAATGTTGATTTATTGGGTGATTTTTTTTTTTTTGTAACCTGAAGGTTTTAATGGCCAGAATTGGGAAACAACGCGAGAACCGGCTCTCAGAGAACCAGTCGGCGCTGCTGATGTCCTGCAGTCCCTGAAGGCGCCACGGTTCTCCGCTGTTGTGGCTGCAGAGCTCCGGTCCGCAGGATGAGAAGCGGCGGGGATGCTGCCGCCTCCTGTCCGGTTCCTCGGTCGGTGTGACGGGAAGCAGCCGCAGCCATGGCCTCGGACAGTAAGTAGGACCGTCTGCTAGCGTTTTGTCCCCGGGAACGGAGGCTGTTTTCAGGCTGTGCTGCCTTCGTGTGGCTGCTGGCGGCGGCAGGATGAGTAGGCCGGTTCATCCATCAGCATCCAGCCCCGGAGGTTCTGCTCTGAAGCCACATTATTACTCATTTCGAGCCTCCAGCAGCAGCCATATGATTAATATTGGTGGCATTTGTTGGGTTTTGCTGCAGCAATGTGTGAGTTTCTCTGGAGAGTTTCTGTTGCCTCATCATGGCCACTTCACGGACGCCTCTTATTTATTTCCTGCGCTCCTGAATGCACAGGGTTTCTGCAGGGCTATAAAAAGCATTAATAGTCATTAAGTTGATTTTGCGAAAATTAAGGCCTTAAATGGCATCAAAAATCATTACCTTTGATCCTCGGTAGCATTAAAAATTCTTTCTGTAGTTTTCAAGACAGTATTTGACAACAATAGTAGAATAATCTATAATTATAGACTGCGATTCGTCAGATATGTGCAATAATTGTTCCAGCCGGTCGGGTACAGTTGGCAAAAACTGCTGCTTTTAGCCCTCGTGTTGTGGTTGTGGGTCAAATTGATCTGTTTTAAAATTTGAAAATGTGGGAAAAAAAATATTTTCACAGTGAAACTTCTGATGTCCACATTTTCAACATTTTTGGGAAATTTTTGAACATTTTTTGGTGGAAAAAAAGAAATGTTTCTTAAGAACATTCACATAAAAATTTATGTGAATGTTCTGAAAGAAAATATTAGAAATTTTACTGATATATATGTAATCACTAGATTTTTTTGGAAGATTTTCACTCATTTTTTGAAACTATTTACAAGAATTTTCTTGCCAAATTGGGCGGATTTATTTATTTTTTTTAAAATCAAACTTTTAAGGGAAACTTTTAAGAAATTATTGGAATTTTCCTCCTGAAGGTTTTGCAAATTTTCAGAAATTTGCGGAATTTTTTTGACTGAATTTTTGGAGTTTTTTTTCTAAACAAGAGAACAGTATTTTTTGGTGTCCGTAAATGAGGACAACCGGAGGGTTAAAGTGGCCAGAAGGCTGGACCAGGAGGAGGAGAGCTGGGAAAAAGGGGAAACGCAAATTCCAGCAACAATGGCTGGAAAATGTGGAATTCAGAGAATGACTGCAGGTGGTCAGGGGTGGATTCCGGATTCAGAAATAGTGAAATGTAGGGAAAGTTTTCATATAAAAATCATATTTTACTACAATAAACAAACCCATGTAATTTGTTGAGTCGACGGTCGTGGCATTGAAATTTTTGCAGTCTCGCATTAAAATGGCATTAAAAAGCATTAAATTTGACTGGATGATGTCCGCAGGAACCCTGATGCAGATATCAGTCATTTGGTAAAAAAACAACTAATGAAAAACACTCGTCTGTGTGTTATTTTGTCGGTGTGCTTCTGTAATTCAGAGCAGCTCTTCAGAATGATGCGGCTGCAGTCCAGGCTGCTGCTCATTAGCTTCAAATAAACACGTTTACTTCCCAGAAATAATCCAAAGTGACCTCATTAAATACTTCATATGACGCACAGAATATTACACAAGGAGTACTGTGGCTTTCTAGAGAATTTAAGCGTATTTGCTGATTGTACTTTCATATTTTCAAGTCAGATTTTGAATGCAGGTCTTGTATTCTTGCTTATACTTGCAGTATTTCTACTTTGGAAGCAGAGTTTTGAGAAAATTACCCCAAAAATGAATCTCTGAAGTGTCCTAAAAGTATGAAAAACAACAAAAAAAAAAGACGATTAAAACAGACTGAAACGTAATATTTGAATAAATATTAACAAGGTGTTCCAAAATGATTCATAAATGTCCAAACACGAAGAAACTTTAATATTAATAAAATGTTTAGAAAAAAAATACAAAAATCTCACAAAATATTAAAGGAAAATATGTAAATGTGAAAAAATAAAAAACAGCTTTTCTCAAAAGTGTCTTAAAAATAGACAGAAAAGGATGAAAAATACTCATAATATTAAATATTGAAAAACATATCTAGAATTTTTAAATAATATGAGAAAATAAATGAATAAACTGCCCTGAAAATGTATAAAATGTCTCAAAATTCCCCAAAATGTTATGTTATTATTCATAAAATGGGATAATATATTTACATCCAAAAAATCTGAATGAAATGTAAAAATATGTCTAAAGCTGCTCCAGCTGCTGATGCTTCGCTGTCATTAATCTAAACTAATGTTTCTGTTGTAAAGGAAGTTTTTGGGCCTTAAAAGGTGTTTTCTTTCTTTAAAGGAGTGTTTTTTAAGGAGCAGCATCTTTTTAAACCCTCAGATTAATGTCATCCAGTGTTGACTGAACGTCTGAAGCTGCTGAGTGACTCCGTGTTTGTTCTGCTGCTGCTGCTTCAGGAAACTAACCGGAGCTTCGTGGTCCTCAGAGCTGCCTGATAGGAACCAGGAACCACCATCAAACATGTTGAATTAAATAAGACTCCGAGCAGCTCAAGTTCAGTCCACAGGAAGTCAAAACCAGCGTCACGCTATCCTTCCTCAGCCCTACTTTCTAAACATTTTGGGTCTTTATTTGGTCATTTTGGATAATTTTCTGGTCATTTTGCATCTTTGTGGTCATTTTATCTCCTTTTCTGGTTGTTTTGTGTGTGTTTAGTCATTTCGAGTCTCTTTGTGGTTGTTTTGTGTCTTTCTTGGTCATTTTGTGGAATTTATTGGTAATTTTGCATCCTTGTGGTTGTTTTCTACTGATTTGTGGTCATTTTGTGTCTTTATTTGGTCATTGTGTTTCCTGTATTCTAACTACAGACCCCCGTTGTGTGTTGTGCGTTACATCTCGAGCCTTTAACCTCCTAGTGTGTGGTCCTCGCTGCGACTCCTGGCCTCTAATTGTAAAGGAGGATGGTTTTCTTGCTTCGCGGTGCGTTCAATGTCCGTGTTGTTGCGTCTCGGTGGCGTTCAGGAAATCCGCCTCGCCCAGCGGGAGGCAGGAAAGCTGCGCTGAGTGACGCCTCGCTGTGGAAACAAAGCCGGGTTTATAAGGCGGAGGGACGAAGGAGAAAGTTGAGAGGAATGGAGGCAGCAGAGAGAGACAGTAGGTCCATGACAAGTTTAAATCTGAGCTTTAAACTTTCATTCTTCCTCTTACTACTAGTGGAGTCAGAGGAGAAGAAAACGGCGTCTCTCTGGTCTTCAGTTTCTGGATATTTTTGTTTTCATGGCTTTTAAAACGTTTTCTGGTCTTTTCATGTCTCTTTGCTGTCATTTTGCATGTATTTGTGTTCATTTTGTGTTATTATTTGGTCATTTTGTGTCTATTGCTGGTGATTTGGTGTTGATTGGGTCATTTTGAGTGTTTTTGTGGTTGTTGAGTGTGTCTTTGTCTTGATTTTGTGTCTCTTTGTGGTCATTTTGTGTCTCTTTGGTCACTTTCCATTCATTTTTAGTCATTGTGTTTCTTTTTGTAGTCATTTTGCATCTTTCCAGTGATTTTGCACATTTTTGGGTTTTTTTGCAGTAGTTTTGTGTTTCATTGTCATCGTTTTGCAGCTCTGTGGTTGATTTGCGTTGTGGTCATTGTGGTAATTTTAACTCTCTTTCTGGTCATTTTGCATTTTCCCATATCATTCTGCATCCCTTTGTGGTGATTTTGCTCGTCTTTGTGGTGATTTTGCTCGTCTTTGTGGTGATTTTGCTCGTCTTTGTGGTCCATTAGTGTCTTTTTGCGACAGTTTTACTGTTGTTGGATTGACTTTCTCTTATGAAATGGAATAAAGAAGCAACACACCTGTTAAATAATCCATCCAGAGCTGGAGGATAAATGGAATTAATGCGATTAATTGGTGTTTTTGTGTAAAATGCTTTAATAGAGACATGTGCGTCCTCTGCTCTTCCTCCAATACATTATTTCATTTATTTATGAGTTCTTTAATATAAAGTTGAGCTGTGACTCACTTTAGAGCCGAGGATGTTGAAATCTGAGGCATAAATCCAGTGTTTCTTGTTGGGTTTTGGGTTTATTTGGTTGCAGATGTTTCAGCAGCTGGATTCGTCTCTTGTCTTGTTGTTATGCAGCTTTTTCACCAGCAGGCGGCGCTGCAACACCACGACTGAAAAGCATCAGAAACACTTGAATCTCTGAGAAATTTCTAAATCCGCAGATAGACGATGGCTTGACTTTTAACACAGCTGCAGACTGTTTGTGGCTGATTTTACATCAAATACTCGACGTTTTAGTGAAATAAAATACTGATATCTGAGGTTTAACACAGATTCTGCACATTGTGATGAAACTACTCCTCAGTTTGATGAAAATATGTGCTGATGTTGCATTTTGAAAGCTGAGTAATGATCTTTATTATCAAATCTGACATGAACAGACCATAAAACAGTCAGAATAGGAAGTAGAAGTATGTTGTTTAGAAATAATTCTGGTTTATAGGAACAAACTGTGCACAAAATTTGAAAGTTTGACTATGATTTTCACATTTTCATACAATTCCTGTCTGAAAACGTTTTTCTTAACTTACATTCAAACACAGCATCGGTCAGGTTGATGTTTTTAGTTTTTAACTGTGAGCAACAATGAAAAATTTCCATCAATTAATCAATCAAACATGAGAATTTGTTGAAAATAGTTAAAATCTGTTTAAAAAAAAATAGTCCAATATAGCTGAAAATTTGCCCAAAAATACTCAAAGCTTGACAATAACTTCTCCAAAATGGTCCAAAGTAACTTGAAAACTTTCAAGAGTTATTCAGAATTTGTCCAGATTTACAAAAAATTGTCCAAAATGAGATAAAAACTTAACCAATTACAGAAGCTCTGTCACCTTTTTACAATTTAAGGCTGCAGAGTGACGTAAAACTTGACTAAAACTTTTTAAAAATGACAACAACCTTTCCAAAATGTCTCCAAAGTGACTTGAAAACTGTCCAAAATTACTGAATTTGTCCAAAATGGGCTTAAAAACCTTTAGCTAGCTAAACTGGCCAGATGCCTTATTACAACTTGATGCTAGATAATGACTTAAAATGACTCGAAACTTAAAATTTGTAAAATTACTCAAAGATTGTTAAAAATCACAAAAAAACGTGTCCAAATGTCTCAAATATAGTCCAACTCAGAAAAGTTGTCAAAAATGACAGCAGCTTCTCCAAAGTGACTTGAAATGATTCAGAATGTGTCCCAAATTACAAGAATGTGTCCAAAATGTGATAAAAACTTCATAAATTACAAAAAAAGTGAGACTTTTTTACAGTTTAATGCTGCAGAGTGATTTAAAATTTGACTAAAACTTGTCAGTGAAGCTTGAACTCAACATGTTTTAGACCCTCTGGAGTTAGAATCATGCTCTGACTGGCGTGTTTGGCGTGTTTAGCGTGTTTGGCGTGTTTGGCGTGTTTAGCGTGTTTAGCGTGTTTGGCGTGTTTAGCGTGTTTAGCGTGTTTAGCGTGTTTGATCCGTGTTGGTGCATCACGGGTTCGGACTCTGTTTTCTTCCTTTTCGTCGTTTCTTCATCTCAACCCTGACACGCTCTCGTCTCCTCGGCCAATCGGGACGCTCGGACGGCCGGCGCCATGGCAACGCGAGGCCTTCCTCCATGTGGGTGGGAAGCGTTCATTACACCTTAATAGAGCCGCCGGACTGTTTCCACGGAAACGCTGATGTTCAGGTGTGTGTTTGAGGCGGTCAGTGAACGCCTCACGGCTCCGGTGGCTGTAAAAGAAATCAGACTTCAGTAACGAGTCGTAATCCTGGAGATCCGGTCATTAAATACATCTGCAGACTTTTACAACTTGATGCTGCAGAGTGACCTCAGATTTGTCCAAAATAACCGAGTTGAGAAGAAAAGAAATGGTAAAATTATTCCATATTATTGAAAACTTGGTCGAAAATAGCAAATAGTTGTTTAAAATGATTTAAACTTGCCCAACATTGCTTAAACATTGTCAGAAATGACAAAAACTCCTCTGAAATGTCCTAAAAATGCTTTAAAGTGACTCAAACTGTTCAAAATGAATCGGAATTTGTCCAAAATGAGTGTAAAACCTAAAAAATGACACAAAGGTAGCTAGCACAACTCACCAGATGTCTTTAACAACCTAATTCTGCAGAGACTCAAAAATGAGTTGAAACTTGCCCAAGAAATTGTTGAATATAACTCAAACCTTGCCCAAAAGTGCCCAAAAATGGTCAAAAAAATGGCAAAAACTTGTCCAAAATGTCTTGAAAATGGTCCAGGGGGATTAAGAATTTGTAAAAAAAAAAATAACAAAAATGGTCTCAAACTTAATCAAAATGTAAAAAATGACAAAAAAATTGTCTAAAATGTTTTTTAAAATGGTCCAAAGTGACTTTAAAACTGTTCAAAATGCATCTGAGTGTTTTCAAAAATGATTCTGAAAGTGTCTCATCCAGTAATTTTGATTTTCCTCCAAGTCTCTCTGTGGAAACACTGCCTGCAGTTCAACCTAAAAACTTTAAACAAAATCTGCTTTCTTTTTTAATAAAATGTGTAGAATGAAGTGACTTTACTGAAAAAACAATCTCAGTTTTAAGCTGAGATTTTTTTTATTTTTTACCAACAGAACTGCGAATCATAGATGAGTAGTTCAAGGACCGTTGGAAAGCTAAAAATCTGACAATTATTTCTGTTTTTACAGTTTCAGGCTTTGATAAATGTAATTTTGATGATTTTTTTGAAAGGATAAACTACCCTTTACTGGCAACATTCCTCTCTGTTCGTATTTTCTGATTCAGATTCATTCATCTGTACGTTTTAATCTTTAGAACCTCGTTAATGACCTGAAAATGACCCAGAGATGGCGGTTTTTACACTAAAGGAGCTACGAAGCAGCGCTGGCTTCTTCTCTGGTTAATTAGTGACGTTAACGACGGCGTCCTCGTTCGTTTTTTCGTCTCACATCAAAGCGTCTCTCCTCACTTCAAAGAAAATCGTGGAAAAGTCAGCAGCTGCATTCAAATCAGGATCCAAACACACAACGAGCTTTTTATTTCACCCATCTCTCCGTCTGACTTCCTCGTTTGTGCGATAATTCCTGAGGTTTTCCCTTCTTTCTATTTTTACCTCCTGCTGATTATTTCAGATTCAGAGGGTGAAGGTCGGCAGCAGGTGTGGCGACCGGCTCGGTTTCTTCCTGACCATCTGGATGCAGACAGTAGGAGGTTTCTGAGGCTCCAACACTGAGCTCAGTGTTCAAATTCCCCTTTACTATCGTACCCGAACACACCGTCCAAACATTTGGGGATTAATTTAGGTCGCGTTCAGACTCAGATATCCGTCCTGAGATCCGATTCAAAGCAGCAGTCGCAGTTTAGGTGTTGAAGAAAGTCAAAATGTGGCAAAATATTTGGACAAAACAACAAATTTCAAGTAATTTTGGACAATTCTTGAGTCAGTTTAGGTAATTTTATGCTTCTTTGGACACATTTCAAATCATTTTGGACCATTTTGGATGAGATTATAGACTAGAGATAAAACATAAATGCAACCTACTGGATCAATAAATAAATGCGGCATGGCTCAGAAACAGTGAACAGAGGAATAAGTTGTTGGAGATACATTCAGCATAGAGAAACATCTTTCGATAGTTTATGTGCAGAGACTCAAAAATGAACAAAAATGTGTTTACGAGTGAAAAACTGCCATTTTGAACAACTTTTGAGTCATTTTGAACAAGTTTCAAGTAATTTTGGACACTTCTGGGTACTTAGTACATGTTTCAAATTATTTTATACAGACTTTGAGTCATATTGGATGATTTTAAGTGATGTTTTTACATTTTACTGTTGCTTTGGACAAATTTTAAATGATTTTGCACATATTTAGTATGGATCAATAAATAAATGCAGCATGACTCAGAAACGGTGAACAGAAGAGCAAGCTGTTGGAAGATACATTCAGCATGGTGAAACATCTTTCTACAGATGATGAGCAGAGAGGAAAAGTTTATAGAGGAAACATGGAAAAAGTTAAATATATATAGTATATAAACCTCATTTTTAGCATGCTAAAGGTTGTTATTTTAGCCATGTGGTTGCAGTAGAAGCCACCAGTGTCTTGTTTTTTAAAAATGTTTTAACTTTTCGCTCCGCTTTGGTCTCAACCAGCCTCTGAAATCGTCAGATATTTGTCTCTCTAGCTGCTAAATGTTCATCTTCCTTGATTGGAGGCTGACCTAGATTAGTTCTAATTCCAGAGTAATTCTAGTTCTAGACTACTTCTAGTTCTGGAGTAGTTCTAGTTCTAGATTAGTTCTAGATTAGTTCCAGTTCTAGATTAGTTCTAGAGTAGTTCTACTTCTAGAGTAGTTCTAGATTAGTTCTGGCTGCAGATGGCAGGTCTTCTGAGCTCCGTTACTCCACCAGCGTGTCTTTAAACCCGTCTGGTTGTTGCTGTCTGACAGTAATCAGGTAAATCTGTGAAATCATGGTGAATCAAACATCAGTAATAGTACCGATCCTCCTACGCTCCGATGCTTCCATCCATTTCTGAAATGTTACCGTGGAAACAGGAGACAACCTCCGTCTTCACCTCCGTCGGCTTTTCACTCAATACCTTCCTCGTTTTCAACAGCTGTCATCTCTTTTTTTCTTTCTCATCTGATCCACACGTTACCTTCTTTCCTTCTGTCACTTCTATTGGCAACAAAGGTTCATGATTTTAAACACTAATAAATATTGTTTTCCAGACTCTGTGTCAGATTAATCTGTATCTGCCTCCTAGCTTAGCCGCTAGCTGTCAGCATAGCATTATCCACTGTGAAAGCAGCTAATGTCCTGATCTGTGGAGATGGATTTGCTTCTCGTTCAGTTGTGCCTCTGCAGAAAAACATGCGTTATAGTGAATCTCACTTTAGCAAGATGTTTCAGTGCTTCAGCTAGCATTAGCAAAGGCTAAGTGGTACTGCTAAACTCTTAACGGTAGCCGTGGCTTTGCGCCGTCAGCAGAATAAGTTTCAACTGCACCACTTGCTAACATCTATAGGTGAGTTATTGAGGCTCTCTCTCTGTGTAAACAACTGATGTGATTGACTGTTACTGGGGACATGTAACAGCCAATCAGAGAGAGCAGTGGGCGGGACATTACAGAGGGAGCCAAAGGAGAACCTTTCTTCATTTTGCAATAATCTGCCAATAAAAATAACGTTATCAATAATCTAATAATGCCAAATATTGGCATCAATAATCAGTCGACTGCTATTACATATAATATCAAGTAAAATCTAAAAAAAAAAAATGTTTACAGTATGCTCTTAATGTATTTTCTGGCTTTCACAGTTTTTCAGCTTCCAGAAGAAAAACAAATGTGATTTAAAAAAAAATTTATTTCCTCTTGCTGTAGGTTGACCTGAGAGTAGTTGTAAACTGGTTTGCTAGCGGCTGTAAACTGGTTTGCTAGCAGCTGTAAACTGGTTTGCTAGCTGCTCTAAACTGGTTTGTTAGCGACTGTAAACTGGTTGTTAGCAGCTGTAAACTGGTTTGCTAGCTGCTCTAAACTGGTTTGTTAGCGACTGTAAACTGGTTGTTAGCAGCTGTAAACTGGTTTGCTAGCGGCTGTAAACTGGTTTGCTAGTGGCTGTAAACTGGTTTGCTAGCGGCTGTAAACTGGTTTGCTAGCGGCTGTAAACTGGTTTGCTAGCGGCTGTAAACTGGTTTGCTAGCAGCTGTAAACTGGTTTGCTAGCGGCTGTAAACTGGTTTGCTAGCGGCTGTAAACTTGTTTGCTAGCAGCTGTAATCTGGTTTGCTAGCTGCTGTAAACTGGTTTGCTAGCGGCTGTAAACTGGTTTGCTAGCGGCTGTAAACTGGTTTGCTAGCGGCTGTAAACTGGTTTGCTAGCAGCTGTAAACTGGTTTGCTAGCTGCTGTAAACTGGTTGTTTGCGACTGTAAACTGGTTGTTAGCAGCTGTAAACTGTTTGTTGTGAACCAGGGAACCTGAATACTAAAGTGTCTGTTCTGTCCCTGTATCACATGTACTGTGTGTGTGTGTGCGTCAGATTGTCTGTTTGTGTGGGCTGATCAGTGTGTCATTGTGTGTCCCCTCCCCCTCCCCCTCCTCCCCCCAGTCACCCCCGAGGCCATCGGCTTCCTGTCGGCGGTCGGCGTCTTCATCGTGGCGTTGGCCGTCCTCTTCCTCTTCATCAACAAGAAGCTGTGTTTCTCACGAGTCGGCGGGCTGCCCTGCCTCGAGCAACATGGCCGCCGCAAGAAGGGACGCCTGGGGATCCGCCAGGGGCTCGGTGAGTGACCAAACAGGAAATGGTTCATCCTCTGTAGGTGACCAAACAGGAAGTAGTTTATCCTCAGTGAGTGACCAAACAGGAAGTGGTTCATCCTCTGTAGGTGACCAAACAGGAAGTCATTCATCCTCTGTAGGTGACCAAACAGGAAGTAGTTTATCCTCAGTGCGTGACCAAACAGGAAGTGGTTCATCCTCTGTAGGTGACCAAACAGGAAGTCGTTCATCCTCTTTTTTCCTTTTTCCTTGTTTCCTTCCTTCCTTCCTTCCTTTGTTCCTTCTTTAATGTTTCCTTCCTTCCTTCCTTCCCTCCTTCCTTTAATGTTTCCTTCCTTCGTTTTCTTCCTTCCTTCTTTAATGTTTCCTTCCTTCCTTTTCTTCCTTCCTTCTTTAATGTTTCCTTCCTTCCTTTTCTTCCTTCCTTCTTTAATGTTTCCTTCCTTCCTTCCTTCCTTCCTTCTTTAATGTTTCCTTCCTTCCTTCCTTCTTTAATGTTTCCTTCCTTCCTTCCTTCCTTCCTTCCAGACTGTAGTGTTTACATGTGAAGCTTCCTGTCAGTGAGCTAATACACAGTAAATATACATAAATACTGGAATCATCATTTATAGATGTTGAGTTCTTTTATATTTTTTCTCTTTTATTGGAGTTTTAAATGAACCACGTCTTTCCGTTTCACGGCTTTGTTGACGTGCAGTTTGTTTTAAACCCTGATGCTTTTATTGTGAAGGTCCGTCCGTTACACAAGCTGCAGCAGTGGGAGAGTTTGTGTTTGTGGTTTCTGTGGGCGAGTTCGTCTGTGAGTCATTCATACAGCGACAGAAATATTAAGATGAGAAACCTTGAAGAAGAATCCTCGGGTCGGAGCTTCTGGTTTTCTTTCCTCCCACTTGTCAAACATGAAAACACCCAAAGCAAAGTTCCTGCAGGTTCAGCGACAGTTTAACTTCCTGCAGCGTCTGATGGGAAACTCAAAGTTCACCAGTCAAACTGATAATAATAAACCTCTAATTTCACAACATAGTAGAAGATTTCAGGTTTTTATCTTTAGTTCTTCCTGAGATGTTGTCGCTTAAACAGACTCAAATTTATATAAGAAAAAAAAAACGCTGAAAGTAGATCGACAGGAAATTTTCAAATGTAAATAAAATTACATAAAAATTCACAGGTACCATTAAAAAATTCATAGTTTATCATAAACAGATAGTTGAATAAATAAATGAATATGGAAAGATAGAAATGCATAAATACAGAAGTCAGGAAATAATAAAAAATACAAAATTAAAGAAGGACATGAATAAATACTGAAATAAACAAATGTAGAAATAGAGAAATGAATATAGAAAGAAAGAAATGTAGGAAACTGAAGTAAATGCAGGAATATGTGAAGAAGTAAAATGCAAAAATAAATACAGAAAACAAAACAAAAATTTGGAAGTTTTGAAATTAAAAAATAGGATTATGGAGAAAAATATGGAACAATAAAAATGTAGAAATAAATACTGAAAAAAGGAAACGTTGAAATACAAATTTAAAAAACTGTAGAAATACAGGAATTAATATAGAAAGAAAGAAACGTAAGAAAGTAAATATAGAAAAATGTGAAGAAATCAACATAGAAAGAAAGAAAGAAAGAAAGAAAGAAAGAAAGAAAGAAAGAAAGAAAATTAAAACAGAAAATAAAGAAATGTAAAAATATAGATGGGAATACTGAAAAGAAGAAATGCAAAATATAAAAAAATAGAAACACAGATAAATATAGAAAGAAAGAAATGCAGAAAAACGTAAATCAATAAATTCTGAAAGCTTTAATTTCATAGATTCAGGATCAAATCATTTGATCGTCTCTGATCTCTGGAGCTGCTTCAGTTAAAAATCTGCTGAAAACAGTAAATCTGAGTCGCTTTAACTCTGAGAATTCAGCAGAACTTTAATGAAACTAAAACAAACACTGAGCCAGTCGTTGTTTACCTGCAGTAGGAGGAGCTTCAGGAGTTTCAGGTGAACAAACACGACTTCCTGCTTGGAGTCGGTCGCTCTGATGATCCACAGAAGCAGGTAGGACGTCGAGTTTTAACACCTGAGTAGAAAATAGTTTATTATCACCATCGTTTATTTAAAAAATGACGCTTTTAACTCCATTTTATCACTTATTTCCCTTCAAACGCTGCATTAAAGCTGATTTTACTCTGACATTTCAGTAAAATAAAGAATATTTTTAGTGTTACGAGCAATGTTTACTTAGAGAATGGTTTATTTTATCATAGTTTACTATTTAATACTGTAAATGCTCCGATAATACGCTGCATTTATAAAGTGGTGCTACTGTATTCAACATTAACTGCACCTTTACACTGTAAAAAAGTGACTTTAAAAGAAAATTGCAGTAAATAATTCATAGTTTCTCTTCTAATTTTAAAAATAATTGCTGTTGCTTTCCATTTTTTATAGTTCTGTGATATTACAGATAAAAACTACAAAAACATATTAATTTATATATAAACTGTTACAAAAAAAATTCCAAAACTTTAAATAATTTAATCTAGATCTGTACTTTTAACGGTAATTATTCCTCCTCCAATGTCTGTATTTAAATCCGCAAATAAACAAATAAAAATAATTATTTTACTGATATTTGCTGATACTTGGAGGAAAAATCTGCAGATTCAGCATTAAAAAGTGAAAGTTAAAAAACTGTTTGAAACTTTTATTTTACAAATGTTTCCACTTTTGGTAAATTACACATGATTTCTAGTAAAAACAGATAAAACAAGAATAATATAAAATGATAAAATGATAAATTAAAATAAAAAAGTGGAAAAAAGTATGAATTCACACATTACCTGTTCAAACCAGACCCTAAATCTAATTAATGTTAAAATCAAAAATCTGTATTTTTATAAATGAAAATTTACTGACAAATTACACTTTCTAAAATTTTAATTAAATTTTTTTAAATTATTCAAAAATGGTGAATTTAATAGTTAGAACTGAGAATAAAGGATACAGCAAATTATATTTTGATAGATTCTGCAAAAGATTATTTAACAGCAGCAACATATGGAAAAAATGTAATCTCTTAAGTAGAGAAATAATAGTGTAAATGTAGAAAAATAAGGAAAAGATGCGATCTAGCTGCTGATTTAAACAGTTTGTGAAATTTTTTATTTAATTTCACGTCGCTATTCTTGATTTTTGCCGATAAAATCATCAAATTTTAGGTTTTTACCATATTTTGGAGAACTTGAACACTTCTTTCAGAATTTGGCTGCATTTTATATGAATTTATTACATTATTAATGGAAGTAAACCTGTAAGATGAAGTATAAACATTGATTCTACCAGTTCCTCTGTAAGAATCTGATTTTAAACCGTATTTAAAAGTGATTTTTGTTCTACATTACAAACAGTTTTATGAAGGAAACGGATCATTCGGGGTTTTTCTTTGTTTTTAGTCTTTTCTGGAAAATTACAGCCGATGTGGAGTGAAAGGAAACAGGAAACCTGTTTGTAATAAACAGGTTTCTGTTTGCTCTCAGCGTTTCTTTACACAGCAGCTGTGTTCATTACAGAACAGGTTTCAGTTTAAAGACTTTCTGACTCTTTGTTTTGACTCTTAATTAAGACGACTGTGTGATTCTGTAAGTATTCGGTTCCTCCATTAATCAATAATTAGTGATTCTGAGAAGAAAATGTCAGAATGGAGGTAAAATAGTGATTTATTAAAGATTAAGTTGTAATAGACGAAAGAAAAGCAGAAAATATGAGTCATTTTAAAGGAAAATGAATTCACATTGTCTGTTTTTACAGTTTCTGCCTCTGATAAATGATCTAATTACGCTGATTTTAAAAAAAAGATTATAAAGACAGAAATAACTGTCGAAATACAGAATTGAAGAACAAAAATACACATAGAATTTCACAAATAAACCTATAAATGAAAGAATAAATCCAGAAAATACAGAAATAGATGTAGAAACACTGAAATAAAAGTAAAAAGATGAAAGAATAACTGAATAAATGTAGAAATAGATAAAGACAGAAATAACCAAATAAAAGCAGAGAAATAAAGTCAAGCTGCTTTTAAATATATTTGTGTGCTCGAATATTTATTTCTGCAATTAGTCATGGGTTAATTTATACTTTATCCTGCATATTTTTGCTTCAAGTATTAAATCTCCAAGGATTTATGTCTGTAAAGAAAATGAAATGAAACATTTAGCAACAAAAAGACGAATAGATTTAATAGATTTATCGACTTTGTGTGTTTTAATGATAAATCCTGACAGTTTGAGTTCATTCTCTCCGTTTTACAGCAGTTTTATTAACCAGTGAAGCGAAACAATCAACCGGTGGCCTTGAACGGCCCGTTATAGTCATCAACCCACCAATCAGCTGCTCCGTAGGTAACCACGGCAACCACTCAGGTATCTGTGGCGACCTGGAGACGCAGCGTCACTCATTCAGCTGTTGCCGTATAATTATGGAGAAATTATGGAGGAAGTGAAGCAACTGGAAGGAGTTTTACCTCCAGACGGGTTTTATTTACTCCACACAGCTCAGAATTCACATTTAACACCGTTTATTGTCAGTTTATTGTTTGTTTGTTTTTTTTATCGTCTGTGACAAAGAAACCAACAACAACAACAACAACAAAAACACATTACAGTCAAGTTTCTGGGCATCTTTAGTTCATTTTTACTCACTGTTGGTTCATTTTTTACTGCAGTATAAAGTCCTGGTCCTGTATATGTCGATAAATAAATGGGGGAAAAGAAATCAGAAAATACACAAGTACAGAAATAAAAATAACTTAATTAACTTAAAACACGGATCTAAAAAAACAATATACAAATAAATCAGTTTGTACATTTTGAAATTAAAGAAAAACTGAATAAATGAAGTAGAGAAATAAAGACAGAAAAATAGTCGACCAATGGAAACAGGTCAACAAGTCAAGCTGCTTTTGAATATATTTCTGCATTTGTTTATTCATTTATTTACACTTTATCCTCCGTAGTTTTGCTTTGAGGGTTTATCTATTTGTGGAAAATTAAAGGAAACATCATAAAACCTTCAATACATCAGTGCTTCTCCTGCTCCTTTACTGTTTATGTCAGCTTCTTACAGTACATATTTTCTACACAAATTCATCTTCCCTGTTCGGCAGAATTTGTTGAGTTGAGAAAGTATTTGATATATGAAGCTGAAATTCCTCAGATATTATTTTGAATTTCCAGTATTTATGATAAACAAAAGTTTCAATCAAACCAAAGATAGTCGAGTAGAAGAAACCTGATGATTTATAACAATAAGAAAAATAGAGTTGTGTGTCGTCTGCAAATATGAGTTATGAAAGTGAAGCAAAGATAGGGGGGTTGTCAATTTTATGACCAAGTATTTCATATTAAACATTCTCCTATATGTTTAGGTTTGTGTCATTGTAACATGCAGCTACATTTGATTCAGAAAATTTCACATAGTTTGACTTCAGTATTGTCAATATTTTTGTTAATTTGAGCTCAAAGATGGAATTTTTTGTCCACCCAACACTAAATCCAGAATCAGGCATTGTACAGATGTTTTTATTTTGTATTTCAAGTAAACAGTGATGGATTTAAACACTGTGGAACCTAAATCTTTGTTTCCTCTCTTCTCCTGAACTCTCCCAGTTTTTCCCGGTTGTCAGTTCCTGTGTTTCCCTGTTTTTTCCGTCCATCAGTGAACAGTTATGGTGACGACGATGACGACGATGGCAGCAGTTCCTCCGACAGCGAAGACGAGATCCTGAAGCAGTTTGAGATCTCGGTGTCGCGCTCGCAGAGTTTCCGGACGGCGGCGGCGGCGAACGGCGGCGACCAGCAGCAGCAACATCAGCAGCTGGCGTTGGGTCGACGGCACAAGTTCACCCGACTGTCGGACCAGGAGGAGGGAAGCACCGAACCGTCGGACTGTGAAGGTAGACAACCAAAAAGACTTATTTATGGGTTGGTATAGACGGTGTTTAATGTCTCTTATGTTTCTCTGATGCTACCATCGTCTTCTAAAACAACTGATGATGCCTATAAATGTGTGAGAACTCAGTATTAATGTTTTCACTGTAGGACTGTGATGAAGTAGCTTTCTGTTTGCATTGTAGTGTAGAATCCAACAGCTTCCACCACAACGTTGACTCAAAGTCCAGTAAAATAACAAGAACGATTAAAGCTGCAGGCAGAGTTGAACGGATCCTTCACACCCAACGCATGTTGGGATGTGATAGAAATGTCAAGGTGTTGAGATTTAGCTGAACAATTTCAAGGATTATATCACAAAATTTCTAGCAACTGTGTGCTGTCTTGGCCAGGTCTTCCTCGGAAAAGAGATTTTTAATCTCAAGGGACTTCCTGGTAAAATAAAGGTTAAATAACTGAAATAAGTAAACGGTACGTGCAAATGTAATTCCTAAGCTTCCTGTTACCAATAGGTGGGGCTATGACTAAATGTATGAGTGTGGATGTCTTCAGACTCGGCCTGGTGTCCATCATGTGATGTTTGGGGCAGATTGGATCAGATATAAACACTTCAGTAGTCATGGCAACACATTGAAATCCGCCACGCCGCTACAGACATGACGTTTGATGTCGAGTCACCATTTTCTCCATGAATCATCATCAACATCTTTAGACTTACGTCATCACATTTGAGATGAATATGGGCAACAGGCTATCAACAGCACATCAAAGTGTAAAAAATGACATTTGTTGTTGCCACAAGGTCTCTTGGAGTTACCCCGAGGAGGATTGAACCCCTGAAAATCTCACAGTTAATGCAAAATGGTGGACTCGCCATGGAACCATTTTGCTGCACACGTCCCATAAAATACCACATTTTTTGCCAGGTCTGGTGTGCTTGCAAATTTCCATGAGTTTTTAAACACGTTTAAGCCTCAAAAATGTGGGCAAGGAATAATTCCTTGCATTTCAACAGGGTCTTATGTGTCGGCATAAACTACTCCAGATCTGTGTAGAAGATAGAACAGTGCAGGTGTGTTAGAATAGCCTGTGTAGTGCTTTATTTACGTTGTTCACTTCGATGTTAGCGATGAAAAACTGACTGTTACAGGCAGTCTTTCACTTGTAGAGTTTGTGTGTATTTTCAGTCGTAACTCCTGAAATTAGCCGGAAAGTGACCGTTACAGTCAGCAGCTGTCTTCTACGACCGTAAAGATATTTTTTAATTTGATGATGGTGATCTTTGTGCCACAGCTCTTTCTTTAGTGTTAGTCTTGATCTAAAACCCAGCAGCTTCAACCACAACGTTGACTCCAAGTGCAACAAAACATCAACAAAAATAAACCACTGGATGTAACTCTGAATTACAATATTGCTGGTTTGTTATTTTAGCCTGTATGGAGAAATTCATGTTAGTGAGGAAAAACTGACTAGTGTTGTCTTCTCCAAGTCAAATGTAAGGAGCCTGAGGCTACATTAAAGGTAATTTTACTACCTTTACCTTTGAGCTCTTGTCTTGGACGCTATAAGCATTCGCCAATCATTCAATATCTTGACAAAATCTGCTGTGAATTCAATATTATTACTCCTTGCTGCCAGTGTGTTGCACAGATAAGCTTCAAGATAAGATAGAGAGAATTTTGCAGATGAGTCGTTCGAATACCGTCACAAAGTTGAAAATCCAACTCATTTTTTCAGTTTTTACAGTTTCTCGCTGATAAATGGTGTAATTTGGGAGTTAAACAAAAAGATAACGTTCCTTTAAAACTCCTGAGGGTTATTATAGACATAGTGAGAGTTGTATAATCTTCAGAGAGCTCTGTTAATTCTTCCTGGTTGTCAAAACACAGTGAATTATTCACGTTGAACGTTGGAGACGAGCAGCATCGCCTTCACTTTAAACAAACAAACCTCCAGTTTAAAGCGAGCAGCTGGCGGCGGTGGGCGGCGACGTTGTTCGGTCGAGGTCACTGCCTCGACTCCTATTATACAGCCTCCATCTTTAACCAACATGTGAGCCGTGCAGTGACATAACCCACAATGCACGAGGTAACGCACACACCGATGACTCACCTCAGCCTGTTGCCATGGCGAACTCTCTGTGCAGCCATTGATATAACAGTCAGACCGACCTTAATGACGGAGAGTTGGAGATAATTGCTATTGATTGGTCTGAGGTACGGCTTGTTCTCGTTTTCCTGCATCAGGCAAAGGCCGAGGTTTGACAGATTACTCCTCAGTTAACACACAGCGCCGCTAAACGAGGTTTAGGATGCTGCTTTTAGATGTCTGAGGCTAATTTAGACGGTAAACCAAAGGAAACAGTCACCAGGCAGCATGTAGGGATGTTTTTGTTACGTTCTAGTGCTCATAAGAAGTCTCTGTGTACGTTACTGTTGGCACCGTTGGTTATATTTAATCTTATTAGTGTAGCAACTTTTGTAAACACAGTGACAGTGTTTTGAAATAGAACAAATGTCAAATAGGATGAATGTGGACAACAAATTTAACAAATAAGGCTTCATCCACCTCAACGGCATCATCATTTCCCAATTTACTGCCACAAAAAAGCAAAAAGTTGGTAAATAAATAAACTCATACAGGGATTAGCCTATTAACACTATCATGCACGGGGCGGTATCAGCATTTCCCAATTTACCATCACATTTCCCTCTGATTGAGGGATTACCCATCATGCATAAATGCACGGCGGCGGCATCATCATCATCATCATGAGCTGCGAGAGGTTCAGGTTCAGTGTAGTTTTTATTGCTATTGATCAAATGTCCACCACCAGGACTTCTTGTAATGGTTTTATTGCCCCGTCTGATTTCAATGACAAATTAAAACATCTAAATGTGTCCACAGGTTTACCTTCAACCAAGAAAAAGGGAAGCTTGTGTGTTGCCTGAGAGCCAAAAACCAGTGTGACGCTTCGATGCTGAGCGTGCAGGTTAACAACCACAAGAGCATCTTAACATTTCCATGAACTTCAGTTCAGCAGCCTTTTACTGGCTGTAAAAGTGAGACAGAAATAGGATTGTGAAAAGTTCAGCTCCATCCCCAGGTGGAAATTACACCTCGCTGTCCTTCCACCCACAGATTTAAAACCTCCTCCTTCTTCTTGCAGAAATGGAGGCTCAGAGTCGGCAGGGTTTCCAGGACCCGCTGTCGGCGGCGGCGGCGGAAAGCGAAAGAGCGTCGGCAGTTTCTCTGGACAAACCGGCCGTCGGAGTCGAGGGTTCGGCCGCCAGAGAGAGTCCGACCCCGAGTATGAACCGACAGGCCGCCGACGGCAGCGAGGACACAGAGAACGCCGTGGACCTCGACAAGAACGAGGCCACGGACAGCTCCTCCACCTGGAGCCCCGAGGTACTGCAGCCCGAAGTTAGCATTAAAACACACATTGACATCATTTTGTGATTTACTGAAGCTGAGATTAACGTTTTACTATCAAAATAACACGAGTTTCTAAAATGTAATATTCTTTAACACCTTCCATGTAGTTTTTTGTTTTTTCTTCTCACTTAAGTAGCTTTAAGGTTGTTAAAAACATCCTATTCCTCACACCATAGGGATTAGCTGATTACCCATCATGCACGGCGGTGGTATTAGAATTAGAATTAGAATGGCTTTATTGTCATCATACATGGCATGACGAAAATATAAATAGCTTCCACTGGATGGTGCACAGCAACAAGCAATAAAAAATAAAATATCAGCATTAAATAATAGAATCAAATGGACATATATAACAAAACAATATTAAAAAACACAAAATCTGCAAAGGAGGCCAGATATGTGCGATATGGGAGGTAGATGAAATGGAATAAGAACCAGTAGAATATGATAAATATGTTATGAAATTGCACGAAAGCAGCAAAAAGGGGCATTGTGCATTTAGGTAGACAGGTTTCCATCACATTTCTCAGAGAAAATTTTATAAAA